>JAWLRI010000998.1:0-44603 GCA_034781795.1 Crypturellus tataupa
GTGCTCTAGGTGGCCCTGCGTGTGCAGGGGGGTTGGACTAGATGACCTCTAGAGGTCCCTCCCAACCTTAGGCATTCTATGATTCTATGAAAAGATTATAAATGAAAACTCTTCTTTGAAGGAAATGTTGACATTCAATCCACAAAATTAGAATGAAGAGCAAAGCATGGACTTTCCTTATGGAACTAAAACTCTTTAATAGCGCTAAATGGGCCATCATTTTATTTCTTCTGAATAATGTACAGCTTAAAAATAATTTTAAGAATATTTTAATGGAAAATAAAACATTTGACATCACATCAAAGGAGAAAGTTGAAATAACACTAAGTTATTTAGAAAACTTAAGGTAGCCATATAAAGTAGGGCAGATGACTCATGTCCTAGATGTGCTAAGATCTCTCTGTTGACTGTGGTGACATGCTTCTCATTCAGATGTCCAATACTAGGCCTATGCCAGCTTTCTGTGTTCCTATACAAGAGCTCCTATACAAGAGCACAAGTTTGAGCCTTCCACCCAATACCCACACCTGGACTGCTCCTGGTCGCACTGATGGCATGGGAGCCTTGCCCATCCTGGAGTTGCACCGTGGTTTGGCTGATTTGCAGCAGAACCTTATCGTGGTGTGAACCATCACATCAGCTGTGTGGGGACTGTGGATATCAGTATTGCTCTCTGTACACATTACTAGCTGGTATTGGTAGCTCAGAGCACTTATCATTTGAAGGTCCCAAGACAGGGATGTAGACAGAGGAATAACCACGGGCCAGTTCGTTTACACTCGTGGTTGTCTTCTCTCTAATTTTATTCTGGGGGAAGCTTCTTGTTTCTGCCCTCTCTAACCTTTCTGCCTTTCTCATCTATTCTTTTTATCCTGACTTTCTCTGTTGCATTACATCAATGCCATAGAAAGTTTCTGAGTTATGTGCAAATCAGAATACAGAATCTGCACTTAGCTGAGTTAAAGCAGTAGATATGATTTAAGTTTCTTTCCTGCTGAAGTTTTACATTCCCAGATACAGTTTGTTCTGGGAAGGCAAAAACCATGTCAGCTGTTAATAAATATATAAATAAATAAAAGAGAAGACATTCCTTTTTTCTTTCTGAAGGCTGTGTTTTATAGTGTGTCTGTGACTGCCACTGACTTTTGTAATGGGCCGTATGTATGAAGCATCTCTGAAAAATGAGGCATTACATTTTTACTTCACATTCTGCAACCAGCCAAGACGCTAAATAAGTTCCTGATTGGTTCAGAGACACTCTTTGTTCCACTATTCCTTTTTTATAGTATATGATATTACATCTGGAGCTGTTCATTAATATATTTTAAAGATGTATTTGGTCTTGGTTATAGTTCCTCCTATATGTGGCACTGCAAATGATCTGCCATTCCAAACCCGAACCTCTTCTCTCTCTGAATATCTAGATTACATTTTCATTTTGACAGTCTTATCAGATAAATTTATTTTTTTTTAATTTCTTTCTCCTTTTCAGCTAGGTGTATAAGTGACTAATTTATATAACTTTCAGAGGGATTTTTTTTTCTTTTTTTTAGATCATAGACCTATAGGGAATATGTAGCTAATTTAAAATACTTCAGTTTTACACTGTAACACTCCATAAAGGAATGACACTACAAGTTACATCAAACAAGCAAACATTTGTTATGGGAACAGTAAAATTTACTTTTCACAAAAGGAGCCTACAGTAATAATGCATTCAATTCTATTTCCCAGAATGCTTCTTAAGTATGTTAATAAAGTCTTTATTGTGTCTGCTTATAAAAGTCGCCACCATTTCCCATTAGAAAGTCTCTGTTTATTCATCAAACATTTACTGACAGTGACTGCTGGGAGCAGGCTCAGATTTCCACTCCATTACACGTTTGTGGCATAAAACACATTAATTATAGATATATTACAATATTCAACTCATTGAGGAAAAATTAGATGATCAAGGCTCATTTTCCTTGACAATAAGCAAGTTAATGAAAATACTAATTACCTGATGATGAAGTGGAGCCTTCAGGATTGAACGCTTAGCATCTGTAGAAGAGCCCCGTGAATCTAGTACAGAATATTAAAGCCAGAAGCACTGGAAGTCTAAAGGGTGGTTCATGAGGTCATCATGCGCCCTTTAATCATAGGACAAAGAGTACTTACCTCATAATACAAACTTTTATATGCCACTTTGATGGATGTCATGAAAAGCCACACAAGCATAGCATTCATTTAAAACTAATTCTTTTCACGAACTGATCTTTTTTGAATTAATAGTTACATTATCCAGCTCAACTTCTTAAAAAGAATCTAGCAACGAAAAATTTCAGCATAAGGAGGCACTTTGAGATGAAAAAGAAATAAGGCACAGTTATAAGGTTTCTTTCATTCTCAGATAAAGTCATCATCAAAACTACTGGCATATTAAGCTAAGCCATTACAAATGCAGATGGAGTCTCCTTTTAATTTATTTTTGTTTTAATCTCTCTTGCTTCCGTGTTTATATAATTCTCTTTTTCACTTCCAGCTCAGACTGCAAATCATAGTGACTAAAATAGGGTCATCGTTTTGTTTCTTTCCAAGATCAATTTTTACTTCTCATCTCTTTTTGATAGTTCACCAATACGTGCACATAACTGGTCAGGATGGTTCTCAGAATCACAGAATGGAAGGGGTTGAGGTTGGAAGGGACCTCTAGAGATCATCTAGTCCAACGTCCTGCTCCAGCAGGGACACCAAGTCTCTTTCACTCTGGACTATATGTCCAAAAATATTCCACAACATTGGGTGTCCTGGTATTAAAGCCAGAACTGTCATTATGTTTATTCAAGTCAGTTCACTTTTTCTCCACTATGCTTCAAAATAACTTCTTAGTAATTATATATGCTAACCTACTACTTCAACTTTTGGTCTTTCCTAAATAGCTAAATGACAAATAATGAGAAAATAATTCTAAAGTACTGCTTCTTTTCCGATTAGAGTGATAATCTTACTTAATCAACAAATTCCCTTCTTAGATCTTCTATAGGTATAAGCAATGTAACCGCTGATAAAATTACATAATTATCTTTTAATTGTATCATAATTTTGTTTTAAGTCATAGATGAAAATATCCTCAATGTGACTCATTTTACAGGCACCTATTTTTTAACAGATTGTTCTTCTTGTGAAAATAGTGGGGAGTTCACACAGCATGAATAACTGTATTGGTAAAGATGTCTACACTGTATGACTAAGGTTTCATTGAAATACCATGTATGTCTTGAGCACACTTTTCATTTTAAAGCATATTACATTTATGCTTGCAACACACATGTTAAACTTGTCTGTTCAATAAACCATTTTGCAGGACTGATTACTGTTTCATGGCTAGGTGATGTTTGTAGCACCTTTCTAAACTAGCCAATCAATATCACTTCCCATATAACAGGAAAATGTCTCTGTAACAACATTCCAGCAACTTTCCAAAGCATTTCAAGCAATCAGTTTTGAGATGTTTTGAATAAATTTATTTGAAAGGTTTCCTTCCATCCCATTCCTTGCAATATGTGTTTTTGCACCACTTTCTCAGAAATCACTGGCAATGAACCTATACTGAAGAACAGGATAAGCTTTCACCTTCATAAAAGGCCAGGCTTTCAGCTTGGACTTTCCTTGTTATTAATGTTTAAAATGTCTCTATATGTGAAATTATATTAAAGCCTATATTTTATACTCTTGAGTTTTGCTAAAATGGGACAGCATGAGTATTATGAGCACTTTGAAAACACCTAGCAAAAAAGAAAGCAGACCCAAATATGCCCACTGTATAGGTGCAGGGATAATTTAAAAGAAACTTGCTTTAGAATTTCCTTCTGACATTAATAATATTTCTTTATTTTGCTGACTGACTAAATCTACTTCTTATACAAAGGAGCTTCATATACCAAGGAGAGTGAAGAAGAATATTTAGAATGAAAAGACGAAAACTGTAAGTCTCAGGTTAATGCTTGCCACCATTTGTTCTGTCATAGATAACTACTATTTTTTACTGAGTTACAGAATGATTGAGGTTGGAAGGGACCTCTAGGGATCACCTAGTCCAATCTCCCTGCTCCAACAGGGACACCTAGAGCACATGGCACAGGGTGTCATCCATGCAGGTTTGGAAGATCTCCAAAGAAGGGGACTCCACAATCTCTCCGGGTAGCCTGTTCCAGGGCTCTGTCACTCTCCCAGGAAAGAAGTTCTTCCTCATATAGAGGGAAACTTCTTATTTTTCAATTTGTACCCAATACCCCTTGTTCTGTCACTGGCCAGCACCAAGAACAGTTTCGTTCCATCCTCTTTACATCCTCCCCTCAGGTATTTGTACGTATTGATAAGATCTCTTCTCAGTCTTCTCCAGGCTAAACAGGCCCAGTTTGCTTAGTCTTTCCTCATATGATAGATGCTTGAGTCTCCCAATCATCCTTGCCACTCTGCTGTTTTCCAGCAGGTCAACCGCTAATCTGTACTGGTGCCTGGGGTTATTCCTTGTCAGGTGCAGGACTCTGCACTTGTCCTTGTTGAACCTCATAACCTCCTCTCCACCCAACTCTCCAAGCTGTCCTGGTCCCTCTGAATGGCAGCACAGCCCCCTGGAGTTTCAGTCGCTCCACTCCATTTTGTATCATCTGCAAATTTGCTCAGGGTGCACTCTGTCCCCTTATCTAAGTCACCGATACAAGTCGAACACCACTGGGCCCAGTACTGACCCCTGGCGGGCACCACTGGCCACTGACCTCCAACTAGACTCGGGCCCTTTTATCACAACCCTCTGAGCTCTGCTATGCAGCCAGTTCTCAATTCTCGCCAATGTCCACTCATCTAAGCCACATTTCCTGAGCTTCCCCATGAGGGTGTTATGGGTGTTGGAAGCCTTGCTGAAGTTCAGGTAGACAACACTCACAGTTCTCCCCTCATCCATCCAGCCAGTCATTCATGTTGGTCAAACATAACTTCCCCTTGTTGAATTCATGCTGACTACTCCTGATCACCTTATATTCCTTGACATGCCTAAAAATGGTCTCTAGGATGAGATGCTCTGTCACCTGTCCAGGGACAGAGGTGAGGCTGAGTAGCCTCTAGTTTCCCAGGTCCTCCCTCTTGCCCTTTTTGAAGACTGGAGTGACATTGGTTTCTTCCAGTCCTCTGGCACCTCCTCCACTCTCCAAAATGATGGGGGAGCGGCTGAGCAATAACCCCCGCCAGTTCCCTCAGCACTCTTGGGTACATCCCCTCATGGCCCATAGATATATGGGTATCCAGTTTGCGTAAATAATCTCTAACTCAATCCTCCTCACCCAGCAGAAAGTCTTCCTCCCTCTCAGTTGTCTCTTCTCTCTTTCTCTGTAATTCATGGGGATTAGTCTTAGAAGTAAAGATTGAAGCAAAGAAAGCATGTAGTAACTCTGACTTCTCTGTATCCTCAGTCACCAAGGCATCTACGCCATTTGGCAGCAGAACCACATTTTCTCTCGTTTTCTTCTCGCTGCTGATGTATTTACAGAACACCTGTCAGGGACCTGTAGTCCCTGACATCTCTTGCTAACTCTAACTCCAAACAGACCTTGGCCTTCCTCACCGCATCCCTGCACTCTCTGACAATATTCCTATATTCTTCCCACACGGCCTGGCCCTTCTTCCACATTGTGCATGCTTTTTCTCTTTAAGTTTTCCCAAGGACTCCTTCCCCATCCATGCAGGTCTCCTGCCCCCCTTCCTTGACCCCTTCTTTATGCACTGATCCTGAGCTTGCAGAAAGTGGTTCTTGAATATTAGCCAGCTCTCCCGGACCCCCTTTCCTTCTAGGGTTCTGGCCGAGGGGATTCCTCCAAGGAGCTCCCTGAAGAGCTCTTAAGTCTAGGGTTGCAATCCTACTTCTTGCTCAGCTTCCTCCTAGCAGGATCATGAATTCATGGTCACTGCAGGCAAGACTGCCCTCAGCCTTCACCTTCCCAGTTAGACTATCTCTGTTTGTCAGTACAAAGTTCAACAGCGCCTCTCTCCTCGTTGGCTCACCTACCACCAAGAAGTTATCTGCAATATTATGCAGGAACATCCTGAACTGCCTGTTCCTAGCTGTGTGGTTATCCCAGCAGATATCAGCATGATAGAAGTCCCCAATAAGGACGAAGGTCTGTGACTGTGGGCTACTTGCAGCTGCCTGTAGAAGGGCTCATCCACTTCCTCTTCCTGGTCAGGAGGCCTGTAGTCCAGCACAGTGTCACCTCTGTTGGTCTGCCCTTTAATCCTCACCCACAGGCTCTCGAGTCCACTTTGTCCTCCCCTACACTGAGTTCCATGCATTCCAGTTGCTCTCTCACATAAAGGGTAACTCTGCCGCATCGCCTTCCTAGCCTGTCCTTCCTAAAAATTCTGAAGTTAGCCATGGCCACATCCCAGTCACGAGAGCTGTCCCACCCATTCTCAGTAACTGCAGTGAGATCATGGCCCTGCAATGTCACATGCATCTCCAATTCCCCTTGTTTATTCCCCATGTTAGGTGTGTTTACGTAGAGGCATTTGAGTTGGGCTCCCAGTGTGCCTCTCATTGTAGCTGGGGCAGCTGTACTTGGACTATGTGAGCCTTCATAGCAGTCCTGTTTTTCTCTTTTCCCTCTCCAGGCTTTGGACTACTGACCCTAGAGTTAGGCTGGTGCAAGTGGTATGGCAGGTCATTTCCTAACTTATCACCTGCTTCACTGGTGATACTCCCTTCCCCCTGTCGAATCTCGTTTAAAGCCCTCTCGATGAGCCCTGCTAGCTGGGACCCAAGATCCTCTTCCCCTTTTGGGAAGGACGAATCCCATCTGATGCCAGCATGCCTGGTGCCGAAAAACCCAAAGTCATGGTGATGACAGCAGTCACAGAGCCACATGTTAATAGACTACATTCTCCTGTTTCTTTCTATATTGCTGTCAGCACTGGGAAAAATGAAGAAAAGATGACCTACATGCCTGATGGCCTACATGTCCTGATCGTCTGACTCAATTCCCTAAAGTCTCTCTTCTGATTGCCCTCAGGCTATGTGTTGCCACTTCCTCTCCTTCCACCTGTAGGACCAGCAACACATGGTGGTTCAACTGTGGGTTGAACCAAATTGGCAAGTTTCCTGGTGATGTTCTTAATCCAGGCCCCCAGAAGGCAGCAGACTTCTCTTGAAGGAGGGACCCTTCTGCATATTGGCCCCTCTGTTCTCTGTATTGAGGAATCCTCCACAGCCATAATCTGCCTTTTTTTTTTCCTTCTGCCAGTGGTCTTAATATGGTGAGTTGGCCTTTATGACCATATTAATATTTTTGGAGGAGAGGGACTCTCGCCTTAACCATTCATTGATTGCCCTTTATCCTCCAGGGCTACATGCTTATTGTAAGAGGGTACTTGGTAGGGTGAGATGGGAGAAGAGAGATTTCTTCTGCCAGCTCGAGCCTGGATTTTTTTTCCATTCATTATCATCCTGGATTCTTCTCCCTTGTGTTGACTGGGGAATGGAATCTGTATTTTATTGTTGTTGGGATCTTCCAAGTGCCTCCTCATGGTTTTTGGAGAGCAGAGCCTGGCACCACCAGTCTGTCTCCCTCCCTTGTGAGTAGCCAAGCATCTAGTCCTTTAGCTTGTTTTTGTTTGTTTGTTTGTTTTTAACTGAGACCCATGTTTACATATCCTGATGTCTTTTTACACTCTTCCACATTTAATTGATTTTCAGTGCTTGAAATTCTTCATAAATATTTCTGTATCTTTATTTATTCACTTTACTGTTTCGCAGAGGAACACCTCCCCTGAAAAGGATCATAAATTGGAAAAAGAATTCTTGGGAAGTATAAAAAAGGAATATCAAATTGTATTATATATGATACGAATATTTGATATACAAAGTTCAGGCACATTTTTTACCCAAGCACTCACTAAATTTGTAATGCGAAAAAATAAGCCATTCAGACCAGCCTGGAAATCTTTATCATGGAAAATTGTTCCCATTGATACAACAGTGTGGCAGTAATCATGCTATTTAGACTACTTAGAATTTCAAATTTGTAAAAGATCTATCCTTTGTGTGTAAATTTGGGTCTATCTGAAAAACATGAAAGATTCTGAAGAATTTCACAGGAAATAATAGATTCCCACTGTGTGACATTATGTAAAATATTTTCAACAGGACATTTACGAAATAGTTGCCAGCAGTTTTATAAGTTCTCTAAAATTGACCACATTTTACTCGATTCAGTAGTCAGAATTCTCATTTACATCAACAGGAATTTTATTTCTGTAATTCTCTATCACTGAGTCAGGTCAGCATGCTGTGATATATCTGCTTCCATTTCATGAGCAGTTAAACACAGTTGGAAAACAGTAGTCCACATGACTGATAAAGTAGAAAGCAGAGAGATCTATTTTTTGCATCTATCATAAAGGCGGGAGGGCAAATTTTGGAAACAAATTTGTCTCAGAAATACCATAGGATAGCATGTCTGACAAAGAAATACAAAAAAAGGCTTCTTCAGAAAATATGATGACCACACCAGCAGTGTGCTACCAGTATGCAATACCATTTTCTTTACAAGCAGAATAAACCCTCTTAAATTTGTTTTAATTATGGTTCAACATCAGCCACCATTATAATTTTGCAGCTAATGTGTGAGGCTTAAGCAGCTTTTCCAGGGCATATTTGTTTCTCTTAAAAATAAGGAGAATCTCAGGATGTTTAGAAATGATGACTACTAGGAGATTTATCTCACATAAGATTTATTCTCAACTAAAAGTAGAGTAACTCAAATCTCAGGTGAATATCCGGCCAGAGAAGATAAGAAATTTAAGCTGGTCCCCATGCTTAGGTTTAGCTGTGGCGGATCTGGATCAGTTCCTGCCCAATGGTCACAGCTTGGACATCCTGCCATATTCAGGTCCTCAGAAATGCTATGTGATCTGATAGTATGAGTAAAACTGTTTAATAAGGCATCACATTCAGTTGCTTGAATATACATGACTAGTCCCATTTGAAATGGCCTAGACCACCCCTTCTAACCTCAAGCTGCCATCCCAAATGGATTCTGTAGGTCCTATCTATATTATATATGGCATATGGGGGCTTCTCCCATGCCCTAGGACATTTCCAATGGGACAGCTCCTTAAAAAACTCTCTTAAATTTCCGATCAAGAGGCTAAAATTAAATGAATCTTGGACATGGTGTACAGCTCCCCCACAGCTCACTGTGCTTTTTTAGTGAGCCTTCTGAGTGTCTTTAGGTGTTTATGTGGGAGGATGGGAGAGTAGAGCATTTTTTTTTAAATACCTAAGCAGCTTAGGTGCCCGTTTTCCGTTGAGATCAAGAGAACGTAGGCACCTAACACATTAAGTAGTTCTAAATATTTTATCTGCATCTTTCAATAATTTATAATTTTAGAAATCCTACCTCTCACAGTAAAAATGAACCAGTATTAATAGCTTAAGCCTATCCACATTTTTCCGGTAAAAACAAACTAAAAGCAGAACTCATTCAGATTTCTCCTTTTCCACATAAGCGCCAGCCTCTTTAATATTCCATCCTTGAAAAGCCCAAGTAAAAAGTCATTTCGTGTTATAGGAGGTCAATGTACAAATTTCAAAACATGGTAAGTATGAATGTGTGAGGTCTTCAAAAGATGATTCAGACATCGGCTCTCTCATTCTTAGTGATGGTGGTATGAGCCTGGACAGAACTGTCTCTCCTGTGAACATTAATTACTGTAGCGCTGATTACCTTTCTTTGATACTTTTTATTAGGGGGTCTGATTGCTGAGAAGGCATTTTTATACTTTTTACATTTCCTCTGCATGTTTTTAGATCTTGATTGCGCTTCTCGATCTCATATAAATGAAAACTCACTACAAAGATGACAGTGAAATAATACTGAAAAAGGCATGAAGTGATGCCACATCTGAGAAAGCCAAGTCCTGAATCTTATCAGTGGAAAATCAGGCATGATACTTAGAAGTATATTACTGTACTTCTAATAGTTTGTCTTGAACCAGAATCTCAGAGAAAAAAACTCACATTAATCCACCATAATACTGTCCCCCCCAAAAAATTTTATCTCCCTCTTCACTGATTTTGAAATCATATCTGTGTTTAAAATAGAAGACATATTTTCCCAGTGCTAATGTATTAGATGTTTTTGAAACAGAGGCACATTTTTCTTCACTAGTTTAATCTCTAACACTTTCAAAGCCTTTAGAGGCTTACTGCCTAGCTCTAGATATTTGTTAATGTGATTTTTGTGACCTGAACATTTTTCTATATTTTTATCCCTCCAGCATGGCATGTTACATTTAAGTTAAAAAGACTGTGGGGATGCCAAGAAGGAGTTATTGTGCTTGAGTCTGAAGTTAAATTCTAATGTTTACAAAGAACAGGTTGAAAAGAAATTAATGTCTTAATTCATAAAGTTGTTAATTTTAAGAGTTAAAATATAATATTTGCAAAAAAATGAAAGGAAAGAAAGAAAGGAAATAGTCATCTTTTTCACCAAAATTCTTTCTTCTTTATATGTAACAGTTGCCTCAAGACACGTTATACAGCCTGCTTTAATTTGTCTTTAATATCAGATGTGCCTTATTGATTTCTTCTGTGTATGTTTTCATTCTGAATAATTTAGAGGCACAATTTTTTTCCATTATGGTCAATAGCCAGAGAAAATTCTGAAGATAATCAATTGAGCTCTGCCTGACGATTGCTAGTGTTGATATCCCCTGAAGTGAGGGAGTAGGAAAGGCCAGGGATAAAATGACACAACAGTCAATCAGTGCAATCAGTGGCTATATCAACACTGGCTCTAGGAGGAGAGCCCGATCCATACCTAGGGTCCATAATGACTCCTAAAAGTTCAGATGTTTGACTTTTTGTCATATGCTATGGCAGATGGGCTCTGTAAGACCAGATACAAAAGACCTTCCTGACTTCCCTCTCCCACTTTCTCAACTTGATAGGGTCATAAAAAAAGCTGCATTGCATGATTTACATAAGGCGCACATTATTTTACTTTTTTTTTTTTCCTTTTTGAAGCCCTTTAAGCAAAAGCCTCTTTTCCCTTCATGTAAATGGCCAAGATGAGTATTTGATGAACAAATACCTCAGAAAAAAAAAAAAAAAGATTATTTTGACCGCCCCAGAAAAATCCCATCACATCCTTCCACATAATGAGGATATGTCTGATTCAATTTATATTGGAAAAGTGGTGTTTTTTTTTTTTTCAATTTCGGATGAAGCTGCTAATAGTGGCTGACAAACCATAGGGTGAAGCAGTGTGTAGCTACTGAGTTGAGGCTTGATGCAACCTCAGCTGAAGTCAAGGCAAGAATGTGACTGACAGTGAGCACTTCTATACATCTATCTGTGCAATTCTACTCAGGTGGATATTTCCAGGCAGTGTCCTATGTAAAGTGATTGCCACACATACCAGTGAGCAGCAGGTAGAGTTCACCATATATCTATTCCCTAAATTCACAAAATGGCAGTGTATGGAATTAATCACTAAATAGCTTTTAACTAAATAGCTTAATGATAATCCAGTGTGTACAAAGTAAAGGAGTAAATTGGCAGCACTAGCTCAGTTTCCCATGGATAACTTATTTATAAATCTCTCTGTGATTTATTATTAATCTCCTTATGCAATAATCACTCATGCATATAAACACGGCTAAGCTTAAAAATTATATTCTGATTCATGTTTCTTTACAAAAGAAATGTTTTGACTATGGAACTCAATTCATCACTATTTTAAAGGTTTTGAAGACATTAAAGTGAAAAATTATGGAAAATATAATTTTTGATAGTTTCAGGTTTCTTTAATATTTCGCTTTTCATCGAGTTGTTAAGGCAGAAATAACATCAGATGTTTACTCTCAGTTACACATATGACAATTAATCTGAAGCTCTTTGTTTTAATTAGAATTAATTTAATTAGAGTTTATGTAGTTTATTTTTAAAACAGAGAACTGGCCCATGGAAAAAAATCTCAAAAGTAAAGGTACCACCTCATAAATATAAATATGCTTTCTATGTTACAAACATATGTGATATGCTCCAATTATTTTCGTAAAAGTAGGTCACTATGCATTTTACTTCTGTTTTCCTTATTCCCATGATCACAAAACACGTTATGATTCTTGTTCCGCAGTCCCGGAAAACACAACAGGAAAGGAAGTTGGTGTCTAGAACCAGAATGTGTGTGCAGCTGGGATGAAGTTTTTGTACTGTAAATGATCAACTCTGGGGCAGCAGTACATGAAGCAATAGCCATCTGCTGCGATTGATTAACATGGAAGTAAAGCTGAGGTACTAAATCAATTGTAGAAATAAAAACACTTATTATAAGTCTATTATAGAGCAATGGAGATTTTTACTCTTACTTGACAAGCTGAAACATGATCTATAAAACATGAAATAGCAGGAAATAATAAAGATAATATCCTCTTTTTTTTCTGTAGAAAGTGACAAGAGTGCCTTTCAGTGGTCTTTCCAGTAGGATGGAAGTCAATATAACTCAGAAAATGTATATGTAAATCTAACTAAAGCAGGCCCAGACTCATCTGCTAGTCTGTGGCATGGCACAGCTTGCACTCATGCAGTTAACCTCTCTTCACCTCTAAAATAAGGTCTGAGCTCCCCTTTTGGGGGACCAACAAGCCAATGAGAATGAAAACCTACCTGTGGCAAATCCATGAATTTAGGTAGAAAAGAAAAAAAAAAAAAAAGAGATTTGACTACATGGTTTTAAGATTTCAGTGCTGCTTGTCAAGACAAAATTAATATTTTTGGATTCTGAGGTCAGGACTTACTGCTTCTGATTAAAACATAGATATTTTGGTTGTATCCAGGAAAGGGTGGCAGGTGCTTGCAGAGAGCAATTCCTCTCGTTTATCTAGACACCTTAGACTGGGATGAATTGCTCTCCAAAGGCAGAAATGCCTGTTTGTCTCCTGTAATGTCATACTCACTGGGGACTATTTTTATATCCATATCCCTAGAAGTTGGCAAATGCCCAAGATCAGTGTAGTTTTCATTATTTCCTTTCTATTCACATTTTCGGTAGCACTCCACAGTGGATATATTTCCATATTGGGAATAATGGGAGTGGCTAAGAGCAAACTCCAAACCTTTGTGAAAGCCACTCAGTATAGTTTTTTTAATATAATTCCCCGCTTTTCACTCCAAAATATTCCTCTTCAGCTGCTCCCCTTTAGATTTGTATTAGGCAAATATCCAAACTCTTTCCCACCTCCAGTACTTGAACAGTTGCAAAAAAGTTGGGTTGCAATAAAAACTATTACCTCCATGATACTTCCAATCCTTGCAAAGTAAAAGCAGAGCAAAACAAATTAATATGAGATCTTCTGAACTGTGATGTGTGGAACTTTGCTGCACAGCTATCAAACCTTTCATGTGCACAGACCATATACCAAGAAGCACCACTGTGCGACTCACCTGAACACCTCTCCTTGCAGAAGTGTAAGAAAGATGCTTAATTCTTCTCCTGTCTCCAATCATTGCTAGATGTTTTATTAGGCATTTTGCAGATGCACTAAGTGCCTTTGTTGTCTTTTTTTAAAAAAAGAACTCTAAGCAGATTTTTGTCAATATAAAATGTTTGTGTAGTTTATTGATTCTCATCTGATCTAAAAAGATGTTGCAAATCACAGAATCATTGAATCATTAAGGTTGGAAGAGATCTTTAGAAATCGTCTAGTCCAACATCCCTGCACACGCCAGGTCTTATTTTTTTACATAACAAAACTTCTTTATTTCAAGGGGGAAGGAAAAAAAAATCAGAAGTTCTTGGCTCTGAGCCTTTGTCGGAAAGGGTAGCCCAGGAGAACTATTAACTGTGGAGTAATCTCTTTCCTCACAGATGTAATATTAATGTAGTTTCTATAGTCTACCTATTAAATGAATTGGAATGAAGGATTTTATCAGAGCAAGCTCCTGTGAATAAAATAAATCTTATATAAAATTCACTAATTAAGTATATTATTACCAATAATGTTGCACTGAGAACATTAGTGGAAGCTGTCTTTCAAGATTGATACATTTCATTGAGGAAATGACACTAGAAGATAGGAATTCATAGAGCCTGATTTTTTTTTCAATCAAGATGATTTCTTGATAAAAATTTATATAAAATATGTAAAAGTATATTAAGATAAACAACAGCGGATTTTAATTATCAATATCAGTTATAGAATGCTTGCTGTGTTACAGAACTGTTACTACTCTGAGAGATATCGCCTTTTTCTTATGGTAAGACTCCCTTTTATTAAGATCAAGGGAGACTAAGTAAAAATAGTAATTTCACAGACATTTATACTCATCTGAAATCATTTTAAAATGACACTTATTAATAAAATGTTAGTACCATTTTAATAGTCTAATCAAATCCAATATGTCGCATTACTTCCTCCTACACACTGATTTTAAAAAATAATAATGCACTTTCATTCAACAAGGCTACAAAGTTTATTGCTATAGGGTTGTTTAAAAGAGTCTGTAAAGCTGTGTGTAAAAGTTGCCTACCTGCATGCACACCTTGCTCCTATACACGTGCTTGCACTCCTTGGATCAATAGGCTGCAGGAGACCTGAGTTCAAGCTTCCTTAGAGGGCAAGTTTAGCAATAGTGCAGGGGAACTCCACTCTCCTAAAGGGCTCATAGGATATCTAACCTTCATAAATATTACTGTTTCCCTGCTTCTCTTCAGTGCATACAAATACTGCAGTTCAATACTTTTTATTTTTTTCCCATCAGTTGGATCATGTTGCTGCTTTTCCTAATGCCTCCTCTGGCTCGTCTATCCAATACTGTATCACAATCATGATATATGTCATACACAATCTCAGGAACTTTCATATTGCCTGCTCTGTCAACATTCATTTCTACATATTTTCACATGCAAATTTGCTTTTTTGGAATGATCCTTGACCCTATTAAAAATGTGCCCACAGTGAATCCAGCAGGCTATACCTCAGACTGCATCAAATTTACCTATTACTTTTTTTTTTTTCACTTAACTTTCCTTGATTTTCAAGTTCTCACATCTCACCCTCTAGTGTCCTATTTGTGACTATCCTGTATCATGTCCTGGCACAAGGCTGGAAGATAGATATTGCTGGTGGAGTTCAGTGACACTAGCTTTGAGCTGCTCATAATGGGGAGAATTCAGTGGTTTATGCAACAACTATATGCTCCCTGCTGAGGCTGAGCAGGGTGACCAAGTATACATCAGAAAAGCAGAAGCCAGACAGGTCTATCTGTTGGCCAACAAGGCTTAAATCACATTGGCAAGGAAACAAAGGGGAACTGAAAGTTAAAACAAGTAGCAGGACAAGTACCCTGCTTACGCTATCTTGCAAAATAAAAGACTACTAGAAGTACATACTAATTTTTAAACATACTAAAACCATAGTTCCAGTCTCTGGAGGTTGTACTTGATGGTTTCACCTTAAAAATCTAGCGCTTTGAAAATGTATGGAAAATCAGGTAGAGAGACAGAAACAGAAATGCACATTGTGTGCCCTCAACATACAAAACTTATTAAACAATAAAACTTGGTATAAAAGACACCAGCAGTGTATCCCAATGGTTCCTTAGGAAAAAGAATCTGAAATAGAAATGTCCCCTGCACAAAATGAATCGAGTGGCTTGTATGTACGTTTTATCAAAGTTACGTATAGCCTTTTGTTCCTCTTCTTACCTCTACTTGGATTATAAAACTTTGGAACATGGATTTTTCTTCCTAGGTCTTTGGAAAGGGCTTTGTAGGCACAGGAATAGTAGGCACAAATCAGTAATTTCCTGTATAACAGTGATGGGCCGTATTTAGACTGCCTCCTCTGTATGATTGTTTGAGATGCATTTCATCCTGTAGTTAGAATCTCTGTTCTTGCTCAGATGTGATTTTCTCTATCTCCCTGCCAAAACACTTAAAATGAAAGTAAATCCATAGACTACAAGGTCTCATTTTAGATGCCAAAATATGTAGGCAGCATCAACTGAGATTCCCAAGAGTGTCCAAGACCTCCATGCCAGGCTGGCGGATAATCATGACTTTGTACTCAAGAGCAAAACCATTTTGGTGGCTAGAATAAATCCTACTTCTATGTTTAGCTTCTTCAGTGTAAAACTTCTAACTTGACTGAAGCTGCAAGTGTTAGCTTGGTAACAGCAAATATCACCCCAAAGAGAGAAAATGCCGTTGACCCCCTGCTGCCCTGCATTTTTCTGGTTAGAACACAGTGAAGAAGCAATCCAAGACTGGAAAATATCCATATTTCCATGTATATCCTTAATTTTCTCTTCTCTTTGATCTAAACATGATTCATTTCTACATTTTTTCCCTAGGTCCTATGCTTCCTAGATGTCACATCGTTCTTATTCTTAGCTGGACTCTTGCAATTTGTCTACCTCTTTCTGTACACGTTGAGCCCCAAACCAAGTACAGATTTCCCTTGAGGCCTTACCTGCAACACAAAATAATTATCTTACATACAGCACTCTTGTTATTATATCTGAGAACACTTGTCTTTTTTCGCAGCAGTTGATTATCACCCCAGTTTGATCTCTGTGATATTTCTGACTGACCACATATGCCCCATGTATTTGTGCTCCTGAGGTTTGGGTGTTTTGTTTTGTTTTAAGGGCTTTTTTTGGCGAGAGTTTCTTACTGTAGTTCTCCTTGTTTATTTGGGAGCAAATATATTTTCAATAAATTAAAATCATCTTGAAATCAGATCTAGTATAATTAGATTCTGTCTCCTCACTGCCTTACAAAATTTCTTAGTTATGTGTCTTGAACAACATGTATAAATGTAGTCTGCCTTCCATCATCCAAGTCGTTAATTCAAATCTTTCTCAATGTTGACTTCTGCAGAATCACTTTTTAAATATTCTCTTCATAGTATAGTTCATAATTATTTTTGAGTAAATTTTTCCACCTCTTAGATGCAAATTTAATAGTGATTACACCCAATTATTTCTTGGATTTCCTCATGAAAATCCTATATGAGCTTGTTTAGAATCTGATCCAAAATTAAAATGTGTCACATAATTATATCTCATCATTATAGCATACACTGCTTTTTTTCCCTCTTATTTAAATAGTAACAAAAAAGAAGATAGAATGGTTTGCCATAGAAAACAGGCAGAATTGTCTATATTTTCCTTATTTATTTTGTACTCAGTTGCATCTACATTAGCATTGTAGCTCAAATGAAGAAGCATGCTTCAGTTCAAATGAAGAGTATGCTTCTAAAGAAGGTGTCTTGATGTTCCTCATGCTTTAGTTCACACTGCAGAGCAGTCTCAAAGGATGCTCAAGTTCCTTCTGTCTTAAACTAGAAAAACATTCATCAAAATACCACACGATCCAAAAACTAACATGCTCCATTGGGTCAAACAAAAGCTAGTTTGAAGTGAACCCCCCTAAAAGCTGCTGTGTGGACTGAGGATCCTCAGCACCAACTCTGCTTTTACATATCTACTGCCATTGTGCTGCACTACTTGCTAATGCAAACATCGCCTACGTGCCCTTCTTCCAATATTACTCATCTTCCATAAATTCCCCAAAGTGGTAGCTCAGAGATTGCTTAATGTTCTGTGAATTCTAGGATGAGTTTCATCGGAGTCTACTGACATGCTATACTAACTTTCTTTAGTTAGTTTCGTTAATTCAGAAGCCAAAAAAAGCATGACATACTTTCTCTGTGCCTTTTGCTATTTACTTTCCTTCCCTCCTCAGTAGTAAAATGATACTTTTCCTTGCCTTCCCTCTACTCCTAATGTATTTATAAAACCTCGTCTTGTTGCCTTTCATTTCCCTTGCCAGTTGTAAGTCACTTTGCATTTTAGCCTTCCTGAGTTCATCTCTACATGCCTATACTATTATCCTTTATTCAGCTGTCCTTGTTTCCACTTTTTTTATATTTTATTTTTAGTCCTTAAAGAGTTCCTGATTCAGCCGCATTGTGTCTCACTGTGCTTCCAATCTCCCCTTCACATCAGAATACTTCGCACTGTGCCTTTAGTATAATCTCTTCCAATAGCTGCCAGGCCTTCTGAATTCCCTTATCCTTTATATTGTCTTCCCAAGAGACCCTGCTTACCCTCATCTGAGTTCCCTCATCTGTGGAAGAGTGCTTTTTGGAAGTCCATTATGCCTGTCCTCACTCCTCCCTTTTTTCAGTACAATGAACTCCAGCATTTGTCATTCCTTTCCTCCAAAGTTATAGTATCTCCACGAGATTTTCAATCACAACATGTTATGATTGAAACATCATACTGTTTACTCATAATCTTAACTTTGCCCTTGCTAATCATGATCTTACATAAAATAGCCATTCTGTCACCCCAGCCTTATCTACACACCAAATACTGATGTCAGTAACGCGATGTAGTTATTCTCAGTCTCTGAGAAGAAGAGTGTCATGACAGACTATGTATGATACAAACCAACCCATCTGATTCAGTGCCTGTAGCCCTTTGGGTGCACTGTAGTGACTGTACACTATTTGGGAAGAATTCATAGGAAGGGAACAAGAATGAACACAGGGCTAGAAAACAGATGCTACAATAAAAGATTGACTTTACAGAAGTCCACTTTAGAGAAGCCCTGAGAAAAGGTGACATAACATTTTATGCTTAAAAAAAATGTAAAATGATGCTGAAAAGCACAAATAATCTGTTCTCTACATCCGTGGTGGTTAGTGGAATGAGCTTAAGTTGGCAGCATGAGATTTTAGTCCCTTTCTTACAGTAAGGATAATAAACAATAGCACAATATTGTAAGCTATTTTCAGAGATTTAGGAAGGTGTGTGTTCAGATTTAAACACGTCTTCAGATCTGAAAATAAGAAGGGTAAACCTCTCTGCTTGCACTTTCCTGGCATGGGGCAGGCATTGCTACACTCTTGCTGCTCTTTTTGACAGATATTTCTGCCAGTTTCTGCCCTGTGCCTGACTCCTGAGGCCCTAGGACACCACGGAAAGCACAGCAATCCTGAGGCACATCATCATTTTTTATTCTTATCTGTAGGTTGATAAGTTATTAGAGATGATAGCACAGAGTGGTGAACCTCCCGGTTCACCTTCAGCCCTCTCTCCAGGCTCTTCATCGATGCTGGCCATTTCACAGAGAGGGCAACAAGCTCACGAGGCCAATGGGTCTCTGACTCCTGCTAGTCCTGCGGCCAGGAGAGCTGCCTGTGTCTGGAGAGGGGACGCGCTGCACCCGTTATGAATGGGGAGCATTAGCAGCAGAGCGCCAGCCCGAGGCGCGTGCCCTCCCGGAGCCCCTGCCGAGGGGATGCGTTTCCGCCCTGTCCCCGGCGCGGCGCCGTGCCTCCAAGGCACAGCTGAGTCCTCGGTGTTTTGTCCAAGCTGCTTCTTCAGCGCTTGAAATTATGATTTGAGCAGCGATAGCATAGCTCTTAACCAAAGTTAATCATCAAATATTTATGTACATTAAATACTACAGTTATTCATAGTCTGAGATAAAAATACTGCTTTTTAGACAAGGCCGCTCAATTTACTGTATAGGGTTTAGTCTTCAATAAATTCTCCAAATCTTTAGTTCTTACAAAACTCCTGTGGTTCCCCTTAGTTCCATGTTATTATCCAGGTACTCTCAGATTTGGCTGGCTAACTTTCTGCTCGATTTATCTCATCCCTTTCCTTTTTCTCCCCACAGGGTGAGTACTTTCTTCAGAGTTATGAAGTTTCAGTTGCTCCTGATGTGTGAAACTGTTTATTTAAAATTATTTGAGGGGTGAGGAGAGAAGTCTTTTAAATATATCATCTTTTAACTAAGAAAAAGATCAGAGATCATCTGAGATATCTGATTTAATACAGTCATAGCTCTGCCGCTATGATTTCCAGGACTGTTAGTTGGACTCTGACAAAACAAATGTCCCTCTGACCAGTATAAAAGGCAGAGAATAGCAATATGGAAGGATGACCTTAAGCTTTTGCATATGTTGGCTTTGCAGGGTTATGAAGATTTTGTTCATGAGAATTCTAACTTAATGGCCTAGTTAGCTTATGATTCCACAAGCAATTGGTCTAATCTATAAGCATCCCTGAAAAGGAGGATGTTTTGCCCTCTGTCACTCCTCCTTGTTCCTGCTTTTCTCCCACCCTGGTTCTGCGCCTTTTTTTCCCCAGATTTTGAGCTTCTCTAGTGCTGGCTCAGCTTAGTGAGCTACCAGCAGCTACCTTCTTGTTCTTGCTATTGCTAGGATAGTTTTCAGAGTAGTTAATAAGATTAGTCGGATCACAGAAGACCCAGAGAGCATCTGAGATGGCACTAGATGAACAGCAGTATTGCACAGGTAGAGCAGGAGAGGAAAGAAAGAGAAGGACAAGATTTTTCAGCAAGAGGGGGCTAACTCCATCACACACTCACTCACTCAAAGTTGGTGATAATAACCCAAAAGAGAGCTGAACTTTATAGGAAATCTTACATTTAACAATCAGTAAGTTGGAACAACTTCTTGTACAGCTAAGTTGTAACTTAGTTGTTGACTGTTTATATCGAGAATATAGAGACCAGCACACAAAACAGGGTTGACAGCTGTTTGACCTGAAACAATATAGTCACAAGAATATCAAGCTAAACTGAAACAATCCTGTACTGAAGGAAATTGTCTTTTTTTTTTAAGCATCACTGTGCTCTAATTTGATTAAAATGCTTACAAGACCACAGCTAGTGTTTGTGCTGTGCTGTACTGCATCACACAGCAGTAGCAGGTGATAAGATTAGCAGCACTTGGATAAATTTGATTGTATAGTTCAGATATGCCTCAAGAAATGCCAAGGTTTGTTTGTAATTTTCTGATTTTAGACAGTATCAAAATGCTATTTGCATGAAGGCATTTCAAGAACAATATCAGACAGTTGGTCTGTGCTCTGACAAAATAAAATTCTTCCTAAAATGCAGACTGCTGAAGTATACCATCAGCATATAAAATCAGATTTTTCAAACATGATCTTATTTAACAATGTCTGTATCTCATGATCTTAAATTATCTTTGGGGTGGGAGGAGATGTAGAGTTTTAGTATATCCACTATTTTGGATGACTGAATACTAAGCTAAGGTCTTCCCTATTTCCTAAGATCCCAGCTACAAAGTTGTCAGGTATTTTCTACACCAGTTAACACACATTTCCGCTTAGACATGTTCAAAGTAACTGTGGAGTCAAGTTAACGTCCTCCAGTGTCAAATACTGTTCTACCCATTTGAGTTTTTGGTGAAGAGTAAATGTAGGTGCTGCTTTTAATTTGCAGTCTAGATTTAGATGTAAAAAGCTGAATATAGGAAGGCAGATTCTCCATTATAATTAAATACAGGGAGTGAAGTGTCAAAAAAAAAACCCCACCCCTTCCAGCAGGTGCCTTTTCCCCTGCACATTCCTAGTGGCATTATCCTAAATAATTTGTCTACTGACTTTGCACCACTAGAGGATCATAAAAGGATATAAGTAGAACAGGGCCAAAAACCTCTTTCCTTCTTTGAGCACAATGACTTAATAGTTTTTAGAGGCAGCACTGGGATAGAGTACTGCCACGGAATAAGCATCAGCACATTACATCAAGAGTTACCTGAAAAGCCAAGAACATACATAAGGGGTATACACCTTTTAAAGGGTGTGGAGAAGGAGGCGAGAAATTGGATTTCTGTGATAACAGCTAAAACTTCTGCAGCTGAGCACCAGCATCATGCTAGATTGTTATGTCTTTTTAACTAGCCCAGGAATCCCAGGAGAGCCAATGCCCTGTATTCTCATTCTGAGAGCATCGGATCTCTTTGGCAAAATTGTCTTAAATGGAAAGGTTCACGATAGTGGATGTTTAACATTTTTTTGTCTGCAGGCGCTCTTTTCAAATGTCTATTTTGGGGATTTTCTTCTGCATCTGAATTATTTCATAGCTCAGTGCAGAGACTTCTAAATGCCACTGACATTAACAAGTTGTACAAAGATGATAATCTCGGTTGGGCGCCACAGATTGAGAACGTGCCGGGCTTGCATGAGTTGCGCAGACTGTCAAGGATAAGAAATGGAAAGTGCATAAAGCCAAGTGTCATTTCCATAAAAAGAACTCTCATGTTTGAGGAAAAATCTATCAGAAAGGTGTGTCAAGACAGATCCTGCAAAATGCAAATCATTCTATGAATGACTGATTTGAAAAAGAAAAAAAAAAAGTAAGACAAAATAAACTTGGAAAGGTTTTTTGGGGCAAGATGATCTTTTCCAACAAAGCAAATTTAACAAAATATATATTAAAAAGTATTGATTTGGTTGGAGAATTAAATCAAGCAGAATAGTTGAAATAGAAAAAAATCTTTACTTATGAGCCTCCTAAGAGATCATATTTTTCCAGGCAGTTAGAAAATTTTCTATAGATACTAGAAAAGGAATCTGGAAATAGTGTTTTTATAAAGGATAACTCTGAGCAGTGACCTGAACCATATTCAGATTAAAAGCACAATTCTGATTGTACTCACTGAGGACTGGCTGTACTATGAGATATTGCCTATAAAGATGTTCAGTTATTTCTATTAAATACCTCAAGGACTGAGTGATCTCAAACTTTTCGTAATTATTCCAGATAGGGTCTGCAGCAGATATGGCTTTATATTCTAATCTTTCACCAACATTTTGAAAGGTACCCCCAGAAAATTCCAGTGAGTCATTGAGTCATTTTCTTCCTTCCTTCCTTCCTTCCTTCCTTCCTTCCTTCCTTCCTGTCCATCCCTATAATTCTTCTGCACTCATTCCATAAGTACCCCAGTCTCAACAGTGCTCAGCACTGTGTATTTCGTGTCTTCAACATCCCTAGTGGGCTCGGCTCCCTACAAAACACAATATCAGAGGTGATTCTTGGTAGAGTGTGCAAGACTATGGTACCACAACTGTGCCAGACTAAGGTCCGGTTTCTGTTTTGCCTATAGCAATTTGAACTCCATGACTGCGGAGGGTAGCACGATCCTCTGACTACTGGGCATCATGACCTCTTCTCTGAAGCTGTTGCCTAATATGCAAAAGTTTTAGCCTGGAACCCATTATCACTTAGTAGTTGGGCGTTGGAGGGGAATATACACTCTCTTGGGAGGGTAAAAACTTCACACTGAACCTTGGTACAACACGCTTAATTATTCCTATTGACCGTAGGAATTGCGACATTGAGAGCAAGGCCACCACTTCCCCCAGAGCCAAGCTTCATTGCGGTGGCTGAACGGAGGCACAGTTCCTTCACTGTGTCCTTCAGGACCCAACTCCTTCAATAGTCTGTCCCTTTCCTACAACAGTAGTTTACTTCCTGAGTGCCTGGCAAATTCTGCATTTAACCTAACACAAGAACTTAAGAAAAAATTAGAGATAAAGAGGAGGGTGATGTGAGAGAATTAAGCGCAGGGGTTATTTGCCAAACTTTGGAGATTATCATTTTGTTAGGAGAATGCTCCTGTGCCCTCCTCTAGGGACCATCCGAAGAGGTTCACTACCTAACCCAAATCTAAGAAGTGCTCGTTACTCAGATGATGGACTTGCCAAATCCACACCACCGCATTATATGAGAGAACTAAGGTTTTCAATTGCTAGTGGCCAAAATCCTCTGATGTAGCACTTGTGAATAAGGGAAAAGTCGTGTCAAACTCCATAGGCTTCCACAGCTAATGTATTAAACAATCGACATTTACTGAATGTTTTTCCATGCTGTAAAACAAAGCTGTGAACATGCTGTTTACTAAAATTGCAGGATGCTTTTCTATCAAGTTGCTTTTCCATTACATTACGCACTGTGATTTATATTGCCACCTCTGCTGGATTGTGAGTATTGCCATGGAGGGATATCCGACACATGCAGTTCATAAATGGATTTGTGGGTGCATGCTACTGTGTCTGGGAAACATCCTTTCCTTATCTGATTGCTTGGTGCTAGTAAAGATATAATCTAAATAAAATGATAATATAAATATGTTAGTGACATAATTTCTAGTCATCAGAATTTCTAGTCATCAGAATATTTTTTTCCAATTCATGAGAATAGTCTGAAAAATGAAAACCAAAATGGAGTTTTAAATACCGTAACACCTATTTCATATGATAATACCTTTTTTTGTTTTTACAAACAAAATGTTTTGGCCTTATCACATCAATTATTTATAATAGAATTATTTTGAAGTTATTGAATAAAAATATTTCATGTTTTCTATAACACAGAAAAGATAAATTTTAACTCTCCATATATTTTAAATTTAAGCACATTCTGAAATGTAAAATTCCATTTCCCAAAGAGTTCTATTAATGGACTAATTTTTAAGTACTGATGGCTGCAACTGCGCTTTTCCAGTGAACGCCTGATGTATGTTCCCAAATACTCCTTAGCTGTAGCTTTCTTAGATACACATTTGTTCCTGTTTTCATGCTCCCTTCTCTTCATTCCTTTTCTCCTCAACTACTGTTCTGACTTTGCTAGTTTATATGATGAAGCATTGTTAAGACGGATATTGCTGTATTAAGAAAATAAAAGGTACCTTGGTAGGTTGCACATTGGCACATCAAGTCATTAGAGTAACGAGTGCTGCTGGATGTTTACCAGCAAAGAACCTGAAGTGAAAATACTAATTTAGCAAAAAAGGACGGTGCCACTCATAGTTGCAGCTCTTTCCTGGGTTTTTTCAAAGACAGAGAAAAATTGCTGGCAGGTCACCAATACAGAGCAACCTGAACTGTCCCAAACTGGTCTGAAATTTCAATAATGATACAAATAGCTGCAGTAGAAATGGATAAACTTCTCAGACTCAACATTTTTGTATCGTCATTGCCGGGACACTCTGCTAACAAAATGTACCAGCCACTTAGATGCCGTCGTGCTCTCATCTGTCTCCCAGTTTTTCAAATGTGGCTGCTCAGCTGCTTGCTCTTCCATATCAAAAAATTATTGTCAGCATTTATTTTGTCTCTATTGACCAAAAGCTCTCAAACCCCTTTTTCTTCCCCCAGCAATCAAATGGGGTCTCTATTGACTGAACTCGTTGCATTACTGTATCCCTTCTTTCATTTGAGTCCTGATGCAGGGGTCTGGCAAAGAGAAGTGCTTATTAGACAGTTGACCAAGCATCTTTGGTCTTGATTATGATCAGATATAAAGACTCTAGAAAATTTATTCTGTATGTGGAAGTCGCTTGTATAATGCCCCCAAGAGATATGTCAACCACCAAAGAAAACTTAAGGTATCCACTTCTATCCATCCTCTGGTGGCTCTGCAGCCTTGCTGTTCACACAGAGTGTGATGGCACCTTGAAGATTTGCTTGGTCTGGGAATGAATTGCGTATATTTTCCTTTTTCATCACTTATTTTTGAATCCCCTCCTCAAGTATCTTACATCAGATGATCTGATGCTTTTCAGTGTAACAAAAATTTAACAGGAGTGTCTAGATAAATGAGATTTTTCACTTCAGTTGGTGAGAAACTGTCTTGCTACTCTTTATTGCACGTATCTATTATAGTCATAGAGTAGCAAGACACCTTTCCTCCTAGATGAAATGAGAAAGCTTTCCATCTTGGAAAAAAAAATCTTTTCTGATTTCCATCTAGGTAATGGTTTTAAATATTTTTTCAGACCGTCACAAATAATTTTTTGGTTGTGTAGTATGTGGTTAAAAACACCTATTTCGTGAGATTCATGATACATAATATACCTGCTGTACAGACTAAAAGAAAAAATATTTAATTTTCCCTTCTAAATTGTAGAAGATAAACATTGTCTCACCTGTAGAATGTAAATATATTTTCCATTAATTGAATAATGTTTTATTTTTTATACCTCTGCATTGGAAAGGAGCAAAATCAATTTTATGATGTGATTGTATTTAGAGGGAGAAATAGAGCAAAAGAGTCAGATTATATACAGGAAATATATATATATGTATTTTCTTTCTTACCATAAATACCATCATTTTATTCATTTGAATTAATCAATTTGTAGGAAGCCTACCAAGAAGCACTAAAGCACTTCACAATAAAGACAAACCAAGAACAGAAGGAAAATAAAGAAAATATCAAATGAAATACTTAGCTAAACAGCATAGAAATAACCATCCTACTCACAGAGAAATCAATTTCCTGTCAGTAGGAGGAGAATGAAAAAATATAAGAGGGTGACAAACAAAATCAACAGGACAGAACACAATGAGCAAGCAAAGATGAATCTCTCTAAATAAACAAAGTTTGTACCCACCAAGCATTGGGTATAGATGTAATCACGGATACGCCATCAAGTCAAAAGTTTAAAAGTCACTATACCTGTGAAACCTGAGGAAATAAACTGAATAGATCAAACTGATTTCATCAAACTGAACTTGTGCTCTTGAAAGATTTGTTTTCTTTCATTCATTGTAAGCAAAGTGTACACCAAACTAAAAGTAATTTCAAGATTTCTGTAAAAAGGAATGCATTAAAATATGAAGAATCATATTAAAAATAAGTTGCTCCTAGTACTCTTCTTTTCCAAAAATGTGTTTAATTACAATTATTTACCTACTAGTCAAAAGAACTGTGTTCACTTTGAAGTTGTTTATAGAATTTCCTCATTTTTGTTATGATATAAAATAAACAAATTAATGTATGGATCATGTGGTGATATATAACTATATCCTTCATCCCTGAAGCATGAGATAACAGAAAACTCACTATAGGAATTTGGATTCACAAACTGTTGTGGGCTTAGCTATGTCGAATCCTTTCATATAAACCACCACAGTGAATAAATAATATCTGATATATTACAGTATCTCTGTGCTGCTGAATCAAAGAGAAGTACAACGGGACCCTTGACCATCCATACTGCGTGGCTGTTAATTCATTCTTTTGCTTTGTTTTGGACCACTCCAACCATCTTCACCAAAATATATTTGTTCAAGAGAGCTCCAGGACGCTGAATGTACAAGTTTAGCCAAGCTGTGGATTGAGCTTAGCAGAAAAAGGCCCAGCAGATGAGAATGCAGAAACACCTTCTAGATGTGTTTAGAAAGGAATTTTCTGAGTTAGAGTAGATTCTTCCCTGAATCTCTCCCTGAAGGAATCCATCACGGCTGTGATTCCCCTCAGCCAGCCTGAGGTGTCTTAGATAATCACATCTAAGTTAGTTTTCTAGACCTATAGCTAGTAGGGAGTACCAGACACTTGCAGAGTTCAAGTCATCTGACTCGTTTAGACCTCTACCTTCAGAAGAGAAAAGTCACTCCCCGGAAGCATCTGTTTTTTCTTATTATCTGTAAAAACAGTTTAAACGATCAGCTCAGAAAGGACATAGCATTAACTCCACTCTAACTAGCTAGAGATATAAATGCTTCAATTTCCCTTGTAATACATCATTCCTATAATATTTTCACAACCTAGGAATAAGCTGCCTTAGTATAAATCCCACGGATACATTTTGCCCATTACATTTATTCAATATCAAGATAAATCAATGTGTATTTTCTTTCGCATATAAACCCATTACAGAAAATAAAGACAAGGTAGAGTCTCATCCTAAAAAAACTTGCCATGAAAACATAGCTTTACACATTGATTTGTTAAAAAACATGATGTGATCTTGCTCCATCTATTCTGTGCCGGGATGACAGTCCCTCTGGTGCTGAATGCAATAAATGTGGACTCAGTGCCAGCTGTGCCAGGGCAGCGGTAGTAAGGAAAGTTACAGAAATCTGTCATTAGCAATAAGACAACCTGCAGCAGAACTGAACTTGCACACATTTTTGATAATACATAAGAAGCAGAAAATGGCTCTGGAGAGCCCCAGAAAAAAAAAAAAAAAAAAAAAAAAAAGGAAGAAGAAGAAAGAAAAAGAAAATAAATAAACAAATAAAGATCTAGGTCACTGGGTTTATATTTTACTGAATCTGTGGAAAATTGCAGCAATTCCTAATTTCTCCCTCCATCTTTCCGTACAATATTCATACAGTCAATGCAGGTAACCCTTTAGACATGCACACAAAATATAAGTATATATGTTGACTACATCCCTACTATTTTGCTTTGTAGAGTTCTCTTTTCTTCTTCTCACCTAAAAATAACATAAAGATGGAATATTATCCCATGCTGGATGATACCATGGCAATACACAACCTTATACTTACCAAGAGCTACTGTCTGGATGCTCTTACGCTATTTCTGGTTTCAGTTTTTTCTGTAATGATGAACTGTCAGGCTTGGCTTTTGGCTCTCAAAATTGTAACAACTTCATTAATGTGGACTGTGATCCTTGTCATGTCTTAATTTTTTTTTTTTTTAATTTCACTGCTGCTTTTCATTAATTCTGAGTTGGTGAAGGTGAGGGTAACGGCTTTTCAGTAAGTATTGCTTTTCTTCAGACTGGTCACTGCAAGGGTATCTGAGTATCTAACAATGACTGGCTGGCACACACTGTCTGTTGTCAGAAGCATTTCAATGCATTTGTGCCCTGGAAACTTCATGCTATTAAAATTTCCTGTCAAACTACAGTTGTCTGTATTTCCCCACATATATGTCCCAGTTAAAGACGTTTTTTTCAGCATAAAAATTATTTGATTTTTTCAGTCTTTTAGGATCATTTCCAGAATTTCCTGATTAGGCTATGGCAAACGAAACCAGAAAATGTTATTAAACAAATTAGCAGGAAGAAAAAGAGAAACTCCATGAGGTGGACATTGTGTACATCTTACTGCTGTTTAGATTTAACCATGCATCAGAAATACAGTCTCATTTTTTTAAAGATGCTTAGATACCATAATAGACAACCTGCATATATCTAATATGCATAGAAATTTAAATGTCCCAGCATGATCCTGATTGAATTCCAACCTGCGCTCATATCCTCCATCTAACAAAATCTCTCCTGCAGACTCTGCTCCATGGTCTGATGGACCTATTAGCACTTTTGCTCTCTGTTTCCAAGTTTGGGTATTACTACAGGACTGAGGAGCCTCAAGGTTGTAATGGAGATCCTGGCTGCTCTGTGCTTTGGCAATCATACCTTTAGTTCTGCCCTGTCACTAAATAAGCAAATTGGTACTGCAACATTTTGATGGCGATTTCTATATATTGTACTGTCCAGCTTCTCTCTAGGTCACTTCAGTTTTGAACAGTTTAGAGGCAAAGTCAGCCCTGGAAAATAAAGTTTCAGAAAGCGATTTTTGTTAATACTAAGTGTACTTAGTTACTTTTTTTTTTTTCCTTTTTTTTTTCTTTTCTTTTCTTTTCACTGGGATGACTTTCTAGGTTCCTCCTTTGCGTTCATGAGCATTTCAGCAAGCCGGTAACAGAGACAAGTTCCTAGGAGAACTTGATTTGCTAGACCTTCTCAGGCTGTCCCTTTTTCATTCCGACTTCAACTGAGTGTGGTTGATTGAACTGTGATCCCCAGCTGCTGCAATACTAATCTAGTGGTTAAAACCCAGGTTATACAGTAATCCCAGGCTTAAGGCCCAAGAAGTGGAGCAGCTAGATTCTAGGAGCACTTCAGCCGGCAGGTTGATGATTCTGAGATGTTTCTGTGGATGGATGTGCTGATACCTTTCTTCTGAGGCTGGACTGAAGGGCATAGTTAAGGCAAACAGAGCTATGAATTCCTATCCTTGAACTGGGAGGGTTGTGGGACACCAAGTCACCTCATGGTCACTCTCCACTGAAGAGCTGGACGCCTTTCCTACCTTGCTGACAGCCAAGTGTTTCTACTGAGTGTCTGTCCTAGCAACAGTGCGGAGAGTCAGGAGTTTCTGTTTCGTTGCATCCTACCTGATACGATGCCACCCCTTTCAGATCTGGGAAGAATGGGCCTGCTGCCAGAGAGGGCAATGGAAATGGAAGAGCTACTGCGACACCCATGCTGCTGCTTCCTCTCTGTGGACAGAGGTGTTACACACGAAGCAGGAGGTCTGGGATGGCAGGGAAATGGCAGGACATACTGGACTGATTTTACCACTGCCTGTCTCTCATCCTCACTCCGAGAATTTTGTTGCAGGTCAGTTGCTTTGTGATTCTGCAACGTCCCCATGTCACCTCGATGTTCATGTGATAGTTCTCTGATTCTGTTGACTATTCTTACATCTGTATACAGGATAGGTTGTTTTTTTCTCTTCCTTTGAGCACTTTTTTTTTCCCAAAAGTCTTTTTTAGGTGTTAAATGCCTTTTCTCTCCTCAGCTTGCTGTTTCCTGCTTTCGGTGTCAAATATACTGACTTTCCACATGTGAATGACAGTGGTTTGCCCTTATTCAGAAAAAAAAAAAAAACCCTTAACATTTATTTCATCTATTTCTTCCTGAAAAGTCACTCAAAACAGAGTACAAAACTCAATTTTATAACCACAAGAAAGTAAAGATAGTCATGCTGTGTTAGATGAAAGATATATCTAGCCCAGCCTGCTGTCTATTGGCCAACACTGTCCAATGGTCAGGGAAAAAACATAAAGAGAAAGCAGCTGAGAACATAGTAGTCAAGGAGGGAACAGAAATATGGGCAATAATAAAATAAGTACTAGCAAAATCTTTTGAAGGAGCTTTCACACGTGTTCGAAAAATCTTCCTACCTTTAAATAAAAATGTGAGCAAGAAGTAGCCCTGGGTACTTCCCAGGTTAGGGGTTAACAGAACACGGTTCCCAGATGTCAGGGCAGGAGTAAAATACCAGAGGAAAAGTGACCTCTGCCTCTGAGAGAGAGCCACCGGCCTCAGCCTGCTCAGTGTGTCTGGGCCTCTCTAAGGAACCAGCTTGCTTAATGGTTTCTTGTTTCTGTTTTATTTCGCTCTTCCCTTAACATGACAAAATTTGAAGTGTTTAATATGTCTATCGTACTTTTTCAGAAAGTCAGGCGGTGTGGAAAGCTGTGGGCAGGTTGGATCTGAAAAGATCATTAGCACAGGGGCTGTAGGGAGAATTGCAGAATCTCTTGCCCCATCCTATCCCCTTCTCATCCTTAATCTTGCGCTCTTTTAGCCTGGGAGAGCGCACACTCACTTACTGTAGCCTAATCGCTCCTTTCTAGTCCTCTCTCTTCCTCCTTTGTGATTTCAGTAGATCTAAGGATCAAGGCCTAGACATTTCTCTTAGGTTGTTGAGCTTTAGTGAATATGAACAAAACTGAACACCGCCAACATGGTTTTTGTTTTAACTTCCTCTGGCTCAAAAGTTCAAAGGCTGTTTTCAGAGATGGAGAATTCAAGCTTTCCTATTCTGGCTTTCTGGATATATATTTTATACTATGGAAATTTTTTAAAAATGTCTATGAATACTTTTGCAGTCAAATCCCTCATTTGAGGGATAATTTTGATAGTTGTGTCTTATGAAAGAGAGTCTGGAATGTCTGTAAAATATAAATAAAGCAGGGGAAAAAAAGAAAAATTGTGAATTTCATATCTACTTTCAGTAATTTTCATATAAATCTACTTCCTTCTTTTTCCTCAACTCCTTCTTTCAGTTTCTTTCTGAGATCAAAAAAACAAGGTATTCATTTCTTCAGGTAAAAACTCAAACACTTAAAAGATTTGCTTGGTTGCTTTTTTTTTTTTAATTCTTCTTCAATGCGTTTTATAAGCAAGTCAATATTTATTTTGCTTTTCTTTCTCTTCCTGAATAATGCCAGAGGTTTAACATCCAGTAAGTCTTTTCTCAAACAGACACAGGTAATTGAGGGCCTGAGTCAGCAAGTTCATAGACTTAACTTAAAACATGTGCTCAGATTCACCCCTGTGCAGCAAAGTCCTGAAACTGCCTAGGTCACCCACTGCTGAATCAGAGCCACACAGCTCCATGAGGCATACCAGGATTTCAGATTACTCACATCAGTGCACATCATTTTGTATTTGTCAGCATAGAGCCGCACCTGTTAAAATATAAAGGAAGAAATCCTCCGGCTTTGTATCAGGAACATAAAAGATTCTGGGGAGACTTTTTTTTAAACAGAATATATACTTTATTATTTCTCCTTATAAAAAGTACGTTAAGAAAGTTGGGTATATAAAAAAAATAACCCTGTTTGTCTACCTCTAACCACTTTTAAATCAGTACTTAAATGCATTCGGGCTTCAATAGGAGTTACGGAGCAACAAAAAGGGCCTCTGAGACTTATAGCTGAAAGATCTGCAAGGGAATTTAGCTAAATATTACAGCACCAGTCCTAAAGGTATGCTTTTATAATAGACTCTGCAGGTCTGAGTTAGATGTCTGCTTGCTTATAAAATTTGCAGGAAAGACGGGATCCACAAAGGCATTGCTTGACCTAACCACCTCAGGAAATGTTGAAGTCAAGCACATGCCTTAAGCCTTGTCCTTACTCTAGGATTTTGGGTTAGAGGAGATGCCTTCTTCCGCTTGGGATTCACCACTCTAAAGCCCTGAGTTACACCTGCCTATTACAAACTAAAGAAAGGGCCTTTTCCAGCTGTTGGGTAAGAAAGAACCTGAGAAATGTGCGTCTAGTTCTCTTTGACATGTGGGGCTGCAGTCTCAACGCTCCCAGGGGCGGTTCTGCACGCTCCCCAGTCTGAGCTTTCCATTCGCCCTTGGTAATTAAGCAGTCACTGGGAGAGAGGGAAACGGAGCAGTGCCTGACAGTCATCCCCCCCACCGAGGAAGAGGAAGCTGGGTTCCAGCTCGTGAACCAGTGTATGTATTTAATACTAAGTAATCATTACAGCAGTGACTGGAATCCAGATCTCCCTTTTTTCCCAGGTGGCTGCCGTAAGTACCAGGCTCTTTCTCTCTACTGAAAAGCTTGTTCTTTCGCTAGCTTAATGAATATTTAATCACTCTCTGTGAAGTGGAACATCGCATCTCACAAGGAGAGACTGTGAGCAGCCAACCCCAGAAAAGCTACTAGCCTGACGCTTAGAACATTTTGGTGAGAGAGATACAGTTTCAAATCCCTAACAAAAAGGGACGAATTGGATCAGAGTTTTCTACCTTAAATGAAGGCAAGTTCACAGACTTTACTTAAAGCATATGCTCCATTCTATGGTTACGCAACAAACCCAGAAGGACTTGGCATCCCCTGTCATCTGCAGGGCCACAGTCCCATCAATATACATCATTTTGCATACACAATAAGTGAGCAGGGCAAAATCATAGAATCATAGGATGCCTAAGTTAAAAACATCCATAAAACAAATAATGTAAATCCACACAGAATTTATGTGAGATTTATGTGAGATTTTTGAGATAACTTGCTGGATCAGCCCCATAGCTAGTGGAACATTTTCTCTGAAAATCACAAAGTTGCATAGGCATGCGCTGCATATAATGGATGAGGATTTAGAGAACTATCAGATTGTCCAGAAGCAGATTTTAATATTGAAATATTGTTCTACTTGGGCTACTTGGGCACTGACTCAAGGAAGTATATCATCTCCCAGTTCTTTATAGGAATTAGGAAAATTAAGAACATTAATTAGGCAGTCACAGAGTAGTTAAATTGGATGCTTAGGCTTCCTAATTGATTAGTGAAGATAGCTGGGCACTCCCAAAGAGCAGCCCAAAGGATTTACCTGCTGAGAGCAAATTCACTTAGAGCTAGTTATTAGGAATCATTAGCCTCAGAATATATCTATATTGCTACCTACCTGAATCTGTGTTACTATGCCACTGCATATGAAACTGAGGCATTGACATTCAGAGCTTAGGCATTTAAAGCTATACAAGATGTTGTTGGGCAGACCTCCCATCCTCCAATTGCCACATCAGACGAATAAAGGTTTCCTATATGTCCTTTTTATACCCATCCGTTCCACAGCCTGATAAAACAAGGGTATTTCAAGTAGCACTGAGGATTTTAGAGGGGGCAAGTGAATCAAGCCTTGAACAAGATTCAGCACCAGACCACAGAAACATAAATTTAGGTGTTTGCATGTAGGAGTCTACTAGTAAGTTAGATGTCTAAGTGAATGGAATTTGTGGCCCACTGCATAAGCTCTTCATGGGTCTCGCTTTGGACCTGTGTTATATCTTAATGCCCGTATCTTGAATAAACTAATGTGTCTCAAAAAGCACTTAATGACAGCAAGTGGAAAAGTGAATCCAGCATCTACCCAATACCAGCAATACAGTCTAGAAAACCATTTAGATAACCAAATACATCAAACAAACATCCAAAATATTTAGCTGAGGAAAAATGCCTGGAAGACTGTGTTTTGTATGATGATTGCAATCAGTTATGGTAGAATAACATCTCACAATAGAATATTTGTGGGAGCAGAAGAAGTGCATGTTTAAGGAACTACTCCACAAGCCTAGTGGTTAGAGTACTCTGTTAGAAGAAAAGAAAACCTAGAAAGTGAATCACAGGATCACAGAATCACAGAATGGTTGAGGTTGGAAGGGACCTCTAGAGATCACCTAGTCCAACTCTCCCGCTCAAGCAGGGACACCCAGAGCACGTGGCACAGACAGGTTTTGAAGATCTCCTGACAACATTTTTTAAAATGCTTACCTGTTTTATTTTATTTAACTGCAGACTAAAAACAAAAAGAAAAAAAAATAAAATAAAAAGGGAAGTGGCCATTTTCTGGGGAATTCCCAAAGAGCATCCTATCCTAGCTATGCTACTCATCTCGAACAGGAGAGAATGTAAGGTCTTTAGTCCGTGCTGACCTGACTGTGTCATAGGTAGGGTATTTACTGAAGAAGCTGAAGAAGCTTCAGTTTGAAATGCCTGAACACAAATTCTGAACAAGTATCCTAATGCTTAGGTTTTCATAGGGGAAAAAAAAAAAAAAAAAACAGCAGCAGCTCTAGCAATCTTTCAACAATCACACTAGACATTTCTAAGTTGATAAGGTCCCTTGTTCTGTGGCAAGAAGAAACTATGATGAGTTTGAGGCCCAGAGCATTAGTGCCTCAGATCATAACTAGCAGTTTATGCTTCTAAATCCTAAATTGCCTACCTTCCCAATAAAATCCTAAGGATGAACAGGACTTAGGAATTTAAATTAATATATGGGCCCTCCAGGATGAGGCAGCACTGGTCTAAAGGTTAAAGCACTAAATACTGGACTCCAAAGGCAGGATTCAGCTGATCTGGTAGTGTAGAACCGGACCATCGACAGCATAATTGTCCACAGATGAGTTGGCCACGATAGAGAAACAGACACTTCAGGGGTACAAGTCATCTCTCTGTAAAATCAATGTCTGGAGCGGGTTAGCTAGGGACACTTTCTCCTAAATATAGCATCTAGAGCCACTCCAGATGACACAGGATATCATACCTGGCCTCAGCTGCACTTTGGGAAATATATAGACCCAGTTATCTGCCAGTCCCACGTATCCTCTAGGTGTCTTAGAAACCCTTCTGTCACTTCCATGGCACTCAGCATCTCTGTAAGAAATGCAGCCAAGCTCTTTGAGTCTCCTAACCCAATGAATATAGTCACCTATCACTATTTAGTCAGAGATATCTATATTGACACCTATGAAAGATATTTGTATCGTCAGGACTAATAACATATTTAACAGTATCACCTAGTGTGATTAAAGGAGAACTCTTCCTAGAAAAAAGTAAATCCATGTGTATTTCATTCCAAAATGTTTTAAAGTTTAACATTTAAAACCTAGCTCTTCAGTCACTTTGAAAAATAAGCATCCTACAAAGCTCTTTCAAAAAGGGAAATAAAAATCATCTGTATACTCATTAAGTATTAATACTGCAATGTAAACCATATAAACACACAGTTTTACCTTAAACCAACAATGTTATATTTTTTTCATTTTTGTGCTAACTGTACAACATTATCATGGATAAACAACTATTATAAATATTCCACCCCAAAGTCATTATCAAATACTATTTTTAGATACATTATTTTCTACTGCCTTTAAAACAGGTACAAAAGTTAAGCGTATAAGTGATTCATAAAGGAACTCCAGCAATTAATAGGTCAGAGTTAAGGTTTACATATTGTAGTGACATATCCTTACTGTTGGAGATTTCTGTCAGACGGCTGATGAAACCACAGTAATGTCACAAGAGGGAAAGCTTCATTCTCCCTGTCTTTAACCCTCTAAAACCGGAGAGAGGAACACACACCTCAGACCAGCGATTCATCCTACCTGTGTGAGATACCAGACCAAGGATGGCCTGAACTCCCCTCAGAGGTTTATCTCTCTCCATCTCCATTTCACCTCTTTGCATTGACAACTAGGTCAGATTCAAGATTTGGGTTGTCTAAAGATAACTGAAGCAAATCCCCACTCCCCTCCGTCCCCCAGGGAATTATTCTGGCCTAAGGGAGGGTATCCTTTGTCCTGCCCTCGCACTCATTTTCCCTTGCTGCTTTCTCACTGCCTCTCATCAGAGCTGCCTATCATGACCTCTAGCAGTTGCTTTTACTTTGCTAATACGTGCGCTCAGGGAAACCACCCCTAACCCCCAGACCTAGTGGTACAGCACAATACCATGCTGATCAGGTCTAGCCTCCCCAAGGTCATAGAGCACTGGGGCTTTGATTTTGTCCTTGCCCTGTACAGGCTTCATCGAACCTTACATCGAATTCTGGAGTGAGAAGAGGGGAGAAGAAGGGAAGACGTGCTCTGTTCAAAGCACCTGAAACATAACATGAGCAGTGCCCATCAAAGTAATTTTTTATGGAGACATAAGTAGCAAGGATTTAAAAGACATTTTGCTATTAACTGCAGGGAAAATGGGACACTTCTCCTTTCTAACTCTCTTCCCTCCTCCTCCCCTCAGGGCAAAGAAAACAAGCCAAGTCTCTGAAAAGGCAATTAAAACTCCTAGCACAACATACCCAGCCCACCAATGTGCCGTTCATTTCAAATGAATCACTCTAAGTCATGTATGAAGCCCCATATCTGCAGCCAAAACAAATTCCTGAATGGATGGACTATATTTCCAAGTTTTTTAGAGGCATAGAGGAAAGCCATGTTAGACCTCGTCACAGAGGACGAGACAAGGTTGAACAGCTCTCCACAGCTGGTTAACTAGCCCAAGTTTGTGGTCTGTGCTTTCACTGAAGCCAGTGAAAAGGACACTTCCCGAAAGGTATTCAGCTCATCTATCAGAGCCAGCTCTCTCCAGATAAAACAAATCACGATCTAGAAATCCCTGCAAATGTATTCACGGACAGTAACAGGAATCTAGTTTATAACTTAAACTAGACAGCTCCCCTTTTTTGCATTAAACTTAAATGAGATGAATAATACTATTTAACATATAACCTATCAACCATTTTCCCTAGTTGCAAGGATCACCATTCTGCGGTGACTAAAATACATAACATTGACATCCAGCTCGACATATATATTTTATATATATGAAATCAGTCAGCACATGGGTTGCATCAGAACTGCATTTGGATCATTAATTGCAACATGATCCTTGGGGTTTCAAACTTGCAAGTGCCTTCGTGGTGATGGCAATCAGTCACACTCACTCTGATGCTGAGTGAAAAACACTTCTTTGGTCACGTACAAAACACTGGGTAGAATAGTACCCAATCTAAGGGACAAAACACAGGCTAGAGAAAAAACTAGGAAAAGAATATCTGTGATGCCAGCAAATACAATATTTACACCATTAAAAAACAAGAAATGGGACAAGGGAATGAGCTGAGTAAGCTACATATTGAAAGACAAGGTGAAATGGCTAATGGTCACACAGGGTAAGGAGTTTCATCACCTCTAGACTGTACCATAGAAAACTTTCTTTGGGATCAGTGGGCCTTTCAGACTGAATTTGAAGGAAAACTACAGTTTGATCCTGTTCATTATTGTCCATTGACAATTGTATGGAGACCAGCATTTCACATCAGATTGTGGAAAGAAATAAAATTTAGATACTGGAGATGAAATACTGTATTTTTATCCAGTGTACTAAAGAGGTCATTTCTTTTTCACTATTAAGCAACTCTGAAGGGAAAGACTGTGAAGGCGGTAGAAATATATTGCAAATATCAAGGTTACCAAATACTACAGAGAAATGTTTTGCATTATCTGAAGGGGAGATAGAAAGACTAACATGTAATTTTTATTGATGCAACAATCGTTAACCATAACAATGTCACTTTTATTTCCTTTAAAGAAGCAACTGATTGTATTTTGGTGATTGTCATTATGTTTACCAAAACTGTTTGACAGGTTAGTAAGTTTGCCATCAAGGAGTATACAGATACATGCATGTGCCTGTATCCATTTAAGCATGTGTGCTGGGAAACATGTTTTACACTTTAGGATTCTCATGTTATAAAATAGTTTCTATGTATTAACCAACTATTTTTAAGACCACTTGGGATTGCTAAGACTCAGGATTATGCCACATTAGCAACTGCTAAGGACTCTTACTTCAGGCAGTCCTGACAGAAATCTATAAGACTCCCAGAGAATGAATTAAATGGGCAGAATCTGATCCAAAAAGCTATTTCTGCAGATCATTGTGAAATATTATTTGCATTTTCAGTCTTCTACAGAGGCTGTTGTTGTCCCTTCTGTCTCCTACAGAGTCTGTGGTTTGTCCTAGCCTTTATAGATGACCCCTTCTATAAAGCCACCTCTTTGGAAGTCTAAATCCATTAGCCACATAACGGCAACTATTCACATCATTTTTCAATATCAATGGTCATAAATTCTGTACTGGGTAAGCAACTTTAACTGGAAAATTGAAAGGGACTATTTAAAACTGAAATAAATAAGCAGGAAGCAAGTAACTGTGAATCATTAGAATGGTTGAGGAAAAAATAAACAGAAAACAAGTAACTGAAAATGCAAGGATAAAATTAAACAGTAATGATGATTTATAGTAAGATACTCTGAGACATGACAGAAGTCTCAGTACACCAAAAGGAAAATCTTGTTTGCTCAAATTATTTGTTTCTTCTGTCTAATGAATGTAATTCTAATATACAAGTGATAACACTGGCATTTCTTTGAAATGTTGATTCAGTTTAATTATGAAAATCACCAAGGTATTTTCTGGCTGCTGCATCACTCCCTGTACTAAGATTAATCACATCAACATCATTCATTTAATCTTCAAAGAGGAAGCAGTTGTCCACAAAAGCCTTCAAATAGCTTCATTAGTGCAATTTTTCAGACTCAAACACTTAGCTGGCAGCATATGATTGAGAGTAAGGAAGGTCATTATATTCATCTGTTTCCTAATCCTTTTTTTTTTAATCATTTCTACACTTTTATATGGATACATGTAAGCTCTGCATTCTTGCCCTTTGTTTTGGACAACCAAATCATGCACAGTTTAAATACAGAAAAAAATAATTGGTGACTCTCATTCTTTACTTGGTTGGCAGCGGGATGAGTTTGAGACAGAAAACGCTCCTCTCCAGAGCCTGGGACTGATTTAACATACAGATTGTTTTTGTCACCAATCACTAACACAAAAGATCTTAAAATGTGTTTACTTAAACATGCAATCAGGGTTAAATAGGTAAGACACAGAGCAATACGCCTAATGTTTTCAGTGGCAGGCTGAGACCTATTAACAATGTTTTAGAGCATAAAGATAAGCCCAACCTCTCCCTAATATTAATATTTAATTACATGCTAAGAGCATCACCCCCTTCAGCCTCCCATGGACGCTGAAAAGACCTTCCCTGTTACTGCTTGATGTTGCTTAAAAACTTTACTAACACAACCCTGTGCAATTGCATGAAATCATGATGCCCAGTGTCCAATTAGCTGATGCTGCAGTACAGCTTAAATTTTCAAAAAATGTGGTATTGCAACCCAAAAAAATTCACGCAGAGCATGGCGGCACGCTGCCAGGTCCGCAATCCCAACATGGTCCAGCATAATTATCCTATTTGCAGCACTCTTAAAATGAACCACTGATCAAAATGTACTTAGCTGTAATACTGTGGAGCAGAACTACTGGGTTAGAATTGAAACTTTATGAACCAAGGACTTTAATAAAGTTTCCACTAGCACTAACTTTCTACCAACACTCCTAGGCCTGCAGTTGTCAGTGAGTTGTGCAAAAATCAATCAGAAAAAAAAAAAGAAAAAAAAATAGGTTTGAAATGTGAGGCAGCAAATGTATATTTTAATCAAGTAAACCATTAAAAAGAATTTTTAAAATTCTTCCTTTTTATTTTAGATGAGAAGAAAGGTCAGTTTACATTCAATAAAAACACTTGGACAAAAAAAATCGGGAATGGGTCCTAAGGCTGCAGTGAAATGCCGTGATTGAAAAAAAAAAAAAAAAGAAAACAGAAGCTCTATAAAATGATAGAAAAATGTGTTTGAACCACAGATGTGTTAATGACCGGGTTTAGCTTAAAGACAGGACAGTCCCACAACTACAAGGCTATTTACTTCAGTTATCGCTTTATTTCACTTAAATGTCTAAATTCCTTTTTGTGGTATAGAAATGACACTCATGCTCCACCCTAGGTTTACAGAGCCAAAATGAATTGCTGTAGAAAAGAACAGTAAAGAACACAGGCTTCATTTAAGTCTTCACAAGGAGATACTCACTGCCCTGGGATGTATTTGGCTTCATTATGCTTGCACTTAAAAATATATAAATAAATAGAAGTAGTATCAATATTCTCACAAGTAATCTTACTATCTACTGTGTATGTCACACCTTTCTCTTTCCATAAGTAGGAGTCCCCTAACTCCTGTGCAGGTTGAAGACCAAAGAGGGGCATCTTATTCTATACGTGCAGATAAAGTTAATCATATAGCAAAATGAGTCTGCAAGTGAGACTCCACTCCTTGAGCCATTCTGTGAAAACCGGTGGACAAATTTCCTTTGGGAGGTCCTGGGGTACAGCAGAGTCACGCAAGGGGACACCTGAATCCTGGCAAGACCCAGAGCTGTAGGTGTGGAAATCACTCCATTTAGGGCAGAGGACTGGATTGGATCCCCGAGCTCCAAAAGAGGAAAGTCACAGCAGCAGATGCCACAGCTGAAGTGACACAGAAGCAGCAAGATTTCGTCTTCATTGGTATTTATAAGGCAAATGCTCCTAGACATTTTAAACCACAATACACCAGGCTTAGTTCAAGGGGTTGACTACAGTAGATTTATTTGTACTCACTGTATTTATCAGGTCTTTCCTTCCATGAAATATTTTTCTTGAGAAAAACAGCAAGTCTGAAGCTTGGTCCTCTGCACTTTTTTTAAACTTTCCGTGCGTTGCTTTTAGATCTGACCACTGGATTTCAGCAGGATGACGCCACGCAGTTTCAAGGTGTGTGTAACAAGGGAATCCATCCCCACAATTTGTCCTACTTCATTGGAATTCTTGGGAACTGTTACATAAAGTAAGCTCTTTTCCACCAGTACCTTCCCTCTGCAGGATATGGGGGGAAAAATACTACTACTCCACTATGTACTCTTAAGCAGGGATCTCTTAGAAGAGGAATGGCTGTTCATCCCTCCCATCACTCTTTCCACAGAAGCACCTACTGCCGTAGTTTGATATTTTAAAATCAGCATGTTTCTAATAACTTTGCCTTAAAAAGGTTACACTCCTTGGCTCTGCCTCTCACACTTTCTTTACTCTTTTACTCGGAAGGTGTTTCCCTGGGGAATCCAAAAACTTGTAGGCATCTATCAAGCCTTAAAAGAGTGAAAATTCTTCAAACAGGCATTGCAGTGACAAAGGTAGTTATTAGACACTACTGTTCTTTCTTTCCTTCCTTAAACTCTTGCTCCTGATAGAATTAAATGCTGAGGCCAGCCAAGAAACATGTTGCAAGTGCTGCTTCAGTTAATAGGCAAAAATGTGAAAATAAAGCTAATCGCAGAAAGAATTTCCAATTAAGCTGCCTCACTTCATCTACTAACCGGCATAGGTTCATTTATTTAGCTTTCTCTGTGTTTTAGCCTTTGAGCCTTTGTTAATAAACTGGAAATGGGGACCTGATGAGTGACAGTGTGAACCAAGAATCAAGCAAAGGCTTATTTATGTCTAAAAAGTTAACTACACAAAGACGGTTAATCTGTAACCCACAGTGACTACAATGAATACAAATATATTTAGATCACGACTGAAAACACAGTGGGATTCACCTCTCCAAGGATCTTTTCTTTTCCTGATTTTTCTTTTTTTTTTTGTATTAACAATACACCGGGCTTCAATCAGAATTGGTACCAAGTGAAAAACCTTCTTCAGAGAGCATGAAGAAGTAGAGATTCACCTTTCTGACCACCTCCTTTCCTGTCTTCTATATATCCTCATAAAATATTTACCCTGCTTCTGAATGACCACTCTGATTATCCTTAGACTCCTTTTCAGATTCCCTGATGATGTCATGGAAATGTTAAACCCATTATGCTAAGCTAGGACCTCCATCTACTGTGACCCCTTGGCACGAGCTTCTGAGGACAGCACGATTCTTCTACATAAAAGTTAGTCTTCCTTCAGGTCATCAATAGGCGGACTTACTTATAATACATCAGCACTTCAGTCAACACTAATAAAATTTAAGCAAGACCATGCAAAAAAAGAAAAGCACAAATCCATTCTGCATTTGCAATAAAGTGGCTAAAGGGTCTATTAAAAGCTGCAGTTATTTCCTATTGGAAAATAAGCATTTATATTATTTCGTAGGTCCACCCCATAGGTAATACAAGGCATTCCTTTTCATTAAGCTATTAGGGAAGTGATTAGTGACTAGCACCCTGCTCTAATTATCTTTAATGTAGTGTTTCAAATTGATCATGCATAATGCAATTAGAAATCATAATTAAATTAATTTATATTGATTTAAGCCTTTATAAGTTGTTAATAACTATGGCCCATTACATTAATTCCTCCAAGCCAACATTAATATTTTCAATATGCTGAATTATTTCCCTTTCTTTCCCCCCTTCCCCGTCCTGGGTGTTTCATTAAGGAGTCCACAAGGGAGAGCTGCCACGTGAAGCTCACCGGAGAGCTCCCACGGAGCCCTCGTGTCTCCAGCGCCTCCGGGGCCCGGAGCGGCACTGGGGCCCTTGGCGAGGAGATGCTGCCGAGGGGGGCACCAATGGGCAGATACGAGAGCGGGAGCGTTGAGGGCGACCATTTCTCTTCCATGGAGGTTTAAAGGTCCCGGCGACCGGTAGAGAGGGAAGCTCGAGGGAAGGGAGTCAAAAAACAAGTGGGAGTGGAGCAATAGTAATACTATTAGTAGTAATGGCAATAGTATTGGTAGTACTAGCTATAGTATTGGCAGTAACAGAGTGGTAATGGCAACGGCAATAGCAAAAGTAACAGCATTGGTAGTGATAGTAGTAGCAGTAACGGTAGCAGTGGTAGTAACGGTAGTAAGAGCAGTGGCCAAAACAAAAAGCGGCTCCGCCGGGAGCGGTGGCTCTGCCCCGGCCCGGCCCGACGGGGCCGCCCCGGGACGCGTCCGCCCTTCGCGCCGACTCCCCCGTTTCCGACCTTGTTTCTTCTCCCCGTCCCGTCCCCTTCCAACCCGAAGGTCCCTCAAGGACCCAGTGAGAGGCCCCCTTCCAAAAGAAGCAGGCACGAAAATAAAGGCGGGATATTCCCCCCCCACCGGGAATATAGCGCGGGATATCACGGGTCAGGCAGCTCTTCGGACTGCCGTTCCCAGCCTGGCACCATCCAGTCCAAAATATCCCAGGATCCCCCTAAGTTTCCCACTACGAGAAAATCTTGCAGCAGCGGGGTTGACAAATTATTTAAGGAAGCCATTTATGCTTAAATAGCATTTCTTGTGAAATAAAGCCGGGCTTCGCAAAGCAGGATTGGGGTGGAGGGGTATGAATTCTATTATATGTACAATTTAATCACGGGGTATTTAAAATAGACATTTCCATCTAAAATCCAATCAGAAATCAACACAGCACCTCGAGGCATTAAGATGATCATCTCCATTTTGCATTTGTAAACTGGTAGGAATAAATGTGGCTTGTGGATACCAAGAGGTCAAGTATGGCTGCTCAAATATTTTTCTTACAAAATGACGGATTTATTAGACAAATAAGTAGCCCGGCTGATGCAAAACCCCCAGTGATTGAATTTTGACGTTGAGTCAACAACAACTCGAACTACATCAGTGCTCCAAGATTTAGTTATGATGGTAGAGATTACTGAACAAACAGGAGGCAGAAATGAATACAGATTTCCTAGGATCTGCCCCTGGCACCCTCTTCTTGACATTCCCCTCCATATGCTATCCCTATTCACACCGTATTCTAATTAAAGGACTGGGCTGCGCCTCCTAATTTTGCAAGAACTTTTAAATAATTAGTCTGGTGTGTGTGTTAAAAGGGAGAGCCCCAGACATAAGGGGATTGCGGTCCCTTTAGGATCTCTCCCCGGCTTTGCAGTTACCACAGCCCCTTCCGCGAGGAAGAATGGGAAACGCCGCTGGTTTAATTGCAAATAACGATAATAAATAAAATAAAATAATAAAAAAAAGGATATGAACTCTGATCTAACTGATCCGTCTAATGTGATAGACGCTTTTTGCAGTCATTTCCAGCCCATTCAAACAGGGTGGATTCGATGGGGTATTTTGCCTCTCCACTATTCCTTTTTTTTTTTTTTTTTTTTTCCTCTTTTGCGAGGGGACGATTTGGGATGTTTTT
>JAWLRI010000998.1:58602-85251 GCA_034781795.1 Crypturellus tataupa
TCCTCCTCCTCCTCCTCCTCCTCCTCTTGCTGCTGCTGCTGCTGCTGCGGCTGCTGCTGCCTCCCCTCCCGCCGCCGCTCCCTGCCTCCGCGCGCCTTGTTGCATCTCCCGCCGCCCCCGCCCGCCCGCCTCCTGCTCCTGCAGCGGGGCCGCTCCTATAGCGGGGCCGCTCTTATAGCGGGGCCGCTCCTATAGCGGGGCCGCTCTTATAGCCGGGCCACTCCTATAGCGGGGCCGCTCCTACGGCGGAGCCGGGCGCGCAACTTGTGGCTGCTGGAGCGCGCGCCCCTTGCGCGGGGCCCTGCGCGCCGAAGCACAAAGGGGGGTATTTATTTATCTATCTATTTACCTATTCATCTATCTGTCTGTCTGTCTGTCTATCTATTCTTTCCCTCTCCCTGTTTTTTTTTTTTTTTTTTTTTTTCCCAGTAGGAGTAGTGGGAGCTCTCCGCTTCGCACGCTTCCTTGGGAGGATTATAAATCGCTTCCCTGAGAATAAGCGGGCACAGACAATTGTTGGAAGCACTCGGAGCCTATTGATTTCCATATAATGTCATTCTCCACCCCCCACGCCTTCCTCCCCATAGTTTTGCTGCAAGCCTTAGTGTGGCGGGCGCTGAGCACGCGCTCCTGCCCCGGGAGGGCGACCAGAGAGGAGCGTTTGCTGCTGCCCTCTGCTCTGCCAGCCCGGACAGACCCAAGTTTCACTCCGGCGGGGTCTGAAGCACAAAGCAAACACAAACAAAAGTCTTTCTTTCCTTCTCCTCTTTCGTGCTTTCTTGCTTTCCTTTTATTGCTTTCTTTCTCTCTCTTTTATTATTTTTTTGTTCTCTCTTTCTTTTGTTACCTGGGCATTATTTTTTTAATACAAGAATGTAAAGAAATGTATTATTCCTCATATATTTCCAGCCTGAAAAAAAAATAAAAAAAAAAAAAGAGAGAGAGAATAAGACTCTGGGGAGAAGATTTTTCTCCTTTTCCTTCTTTTCTCCTTCTTCTCTCTTCCTCCTTTTTTTCTTTTTTTTTTTCTCTCCCTTTTCCCTCTCTCTATCTCTTTCCTCTGCTTTATTCTTTGAATACTTTTGCATTTGAATGATACCAGCAACAAGAGCAGCAGCAGAGTTACAGACTCGCGGTGGGGTTATGGCCCAGACTTAGAGCACAAATATATATATATATATAAAATCTGCTTGTGAAGTTGGAATCGGTTGGGGGCCCCAGAGCCGAGGGAGAGATCCTGTTAATTTGCCCGTGGGATTAATGCGACGCTCCCTATGGCTGTCCCGGGTTGAATCCTGTCCCCCGGGGAGCGGGCAGATGTCCCCGGCCGGTGGCAGCCGCGCAGAGGCCGCGGGTGCCCGGGTGGCTGCGGCGACAGCCCCGTTCGCAGCCGGGAGCGCATCGGAATCGGCGCTTTGCTCCCGGGCGCCTCCTGTGCGCGCAGCGACGGCCCCCGCGCCTCTCCCGGCTGAATCCCACGGTTTCTCCGTGCGGCTCTCCCAGTTTCATCCCGGGAAGGATGACTGGCAATTACTCGTGCGCAGGGGAGCCCGGTCTCCATCCATTACCGCCTCCCCGGGGAGCGCGGGATGCAACCTCATCTCCGAGGGGGGCCAGCTCGAGACTGAAACATGCTGGGCTGGGGCGCAGAAGGCGTCTTATTTATGGAAATCTTTGCATCAGGGAGGCCGAATAGGACTTAACACGACTTATTATGGCTATTTCTAAGCTACTGTGCCTGGCAGTCAAACAAAAAAAGAAAACATCTACTGGGGTAGGAGGGGAAGAAACCGGGAGAGACCATTGCGATTTGCCAAGTCGCTCAGAGGCGAACCAGCTCCAGGGAAAATAAATAAATAAATAAATAAATAAACACATGCATACATGAATAAATAGGGAGCGCCCAGGCAGCTGCCTTCACCTGCTGCCCAGTGGCCGCGGCGAGGAGCCCGCAGCCCCCGGCCGGAGCAGGGGACGGGGCCGGAGCCGGCCGGGGAGGCGGGCAGGGGGCGAGGGGCGCTTCCCCCTCTCCGAGGGGTGCCCTGTGTCCCCGGCCCCTCGGCCGCCATGGGGCTGCGGGGGGGGGGGTCTCCAACCAGCTCCCGCCGTGGCTCCCAGGGCCTGCGGCAGCTCCAGGACTTTTCAAACCATCCCGTTTATTTAAGTGCCTCATTTTTCTCCAGCCAAAGGCAGAATCTATCGGCCACCCCCTCTGTGTGCCCAGCACCACTTGCAGGGCGAGGAGTTTCGGGGCTACCAGTGTGGCCGTGACCTCGTGGGTTTCCCTCTTCCAGGCACCTCCGGACGGTTCGGGCTCTCCTGCCTCCTTTCCCCGAGTGCCTCCCGCAGCGGGACAGCCCGCAGCTCTGGAGACCCTCCTTCTTTACTTTACTAACATGTTGCGAAGTGCTGATATTCAAAGCAGTTCTTCGAGTTGGGATCCTCTCCCACTTATTTATTTATTTATTTGTTTATTTATTTACTTGTTTTCTCCAGCTTAAGACCCGCTACGAGACTGATCCTCCCCCGCGGCCCGACCGCCCCCGCAGCGCCGGCCCCCGGGGCCAGCCCCGCTCGTCGCCAGCCCCGCTCGTCGCCAGCCCGGACTCCAGGCGTCGCCGGGAAGCGGCAGCTGGATCCAGGCAGAGCCGCGCACGGGCCTCGCAACAGATTTGTATCTAAGCGCTCGCTCTTATTTCTGTTCCTACGTCCGGCCCCATGGGCGCTGCTGCTGGTCCCCTTGCTGCCTTCGCGGGCCACACGAGCATGTGGCAGCCCCGCTTCTGTGGCTGAGGATGCTCAGTAAAACGAGGGACGCACGTAGACATATATAATGCATTTGCTTGTCTCCAGGAGTTTCCTTCGGCTTCGGATGCAAGAAAAAGGCAGATTTCCTTAATTGACTGAATCGCCTATCTCGGGAAAGTAATAAAGTAACCCCTTATTCCCACAGTGAAATGGTTTATAAATTAATTACTGTAACCTATTGTATTTGATTTCTCTTTTTAGGATTCCCCAAAGATGAATATGCTAACGCCTGGGATATTGAGTTATTAACGTCTCATCATAGTTTGGTTCATATCCTGACTTAGAAAAAAAAAAGAGGGGAAAAAGAGGCAACGTGGAGCTTATAGAATCGCTCGCACTAAACCTTCTGGATATTTTTATTTCACTAAACCTCAGCTTTACCCATTTTAGTCGCGGTATTTGTCCTACCCCAAGTGTCAGCGACAGCACTAAGAGAAAACCTACAGAACATGTGTTATTTGGTGAAGTTCACAGAAAGTCAATATCCCATTTAGTGTAAAAGCTGTTTTCCCTTTAGATGATAAAAAAATCAACCTTAAAAAAAAAAAAAAAAAAAAGAAAAAAAAAACCTTTGGGGTGAATGCACAAAAAGTATTTCCATGTCCTAATGAGGACTTTCCTTACATCAGCAAAGACCTGCTAATTACTGATGTACAAGCTGCAATAATTGCTTTTGCAGCCAAAGTGTAGAGTGTTGTCATATTAAAAATTGAAACGCTTGATGGTGATTTCAGTCCCAAGGTGGTTCCCGACGTCCCCCCTTTCGGGAAAGCAAGGAGGCTGGAGGAGCCCGGCAAAGGTCCAGCGGATTCAAAAAAAAAAAAAAAAAGTTGGAAGTTTCCCGTTCTTTCTTCGGGGAGACGCGGGACGCGGAGGGATCAGGAGGGCAGCGAGGACCCCCCTCCGGGCCCGCGTTGGGTCCCAGCCTCCCACCCGGGTCCCCGCCTGCCCATCCCGAGCGCGAAGCTCCCGCTGGTTTCCACGCGCGGCCGGCGCCTCTCTGTCCTGCCGGCCGGTCGGACCCCTCGCGGCTCCACGCCGCGTGTCCCACGCCGAGGATCCCGCGTCCTCGCTCCGAGCCCTGCTCAGCTGCCCAAAGCCGCAGCGGAGCCCTCGCCCGCCCAGCGCCGCGCAAATCAAAGCGCGTTCCGAGGGGCTGGGAAGTAGTTGCCTTGTCATGTAACACATTGCCCTGATTTATTATAAAATTTTAACGAAATCATGCATATTTTAACAGCCTTTAATCACTGCATGAAAATTTAATTCATGAACTGTAGCGCGTTTAAATAAATGAAGTGTTAATTCATTAGGATTAATTAATTTGTTAAAGGATTGTGTGCAAGGTTAAGGTGGAAGAAAAACTCTTTGTTAGTTTCGCGTCTTAATCACCGGGTTTTGCGAACAGTGAAGGGAGCGGGGGGGCGCGAAGGGGGTTTCTGTGCCCGGGATGAGCCGGGCGAGGCGGGCGGGAGGCCGCCCGAGCGCAGCACGGACCGGGGCGGCGAGGACGGAAACCCGAGCGCCTTGTGCCGCTCGGGACGTGGCGAGGGGGCCGTGAGGAGGGGGCTTCCCGGCGAGGAAGAGCAGCGCAGCCTTCCTCCCCTCAGCGCTAAAACTTCTCCCCGCCGCAGCCGGGGCGCGGGCGGGAGGGGAAGGTTAATTCTATTACTTCCAGGCAGTTTGGGATTGTCGGGAAAACCTTCGCGGAGCCCCCGGCCCCCGCGCGGTCCCAGCGCATCTCGGCTCTGCGGGAGCTGCGGCCGGACACGGCGCTCAGGGAAACTGACACGGCGGGGAGTGAAAGTGACACGGGAGGGGTGAAAGTGACACGGGAGGAGTGAAAGTGACACGGGAGAGGTGAAAGTGACACGGGAGGGGGTGAAAGCGACACGGGAGAGGGGGTTGGACTGTCCCGTCTGGCACCCGTTGGGTCCCCCGGCACGGCCTGGCCCTGGCCACGCGTCCCGTTGGTTCTCCTGAGGAAACACGGGAATGCGGAGGCAGCCCGTAGGAGCGTTAGAGAGAGGAGACGGCAATTCCCACCCGGAAGAGCTGAGCATATCCAAGAATACTAAACTTCATTCCCCTTCGGCCGAGCTGAATGCCCCCGCGCACACACCATCTCCCACCCGCCCAGCCCCTTCCCTCTCCTTCCTCCGGCCGGGGAGACGCTTTCCAAGCGCCGTGACGCGGTCTGATGGAGGAGAGACGCTGCCGCCCTTCAGCCCACGGGAATTGTGTCCCGCGGCCGCTTATCCCGCTGAGGGAGAGGAGCACAGGGAGAGCCAGGCAGCAGCTCCGCAGGACGGCAAAATAACTGCTCCGTATCCCGCCCCCCCGAGACACTTCTCTCTCCCGAACTCGGGGGAAGGAGGACAAGCAGGCGGCCCGCCAGTTCTGCGGCCGGAGCAGCGAGGAAGGCCTGGCAACGCCGCGTCTGGCAAAACACCGACCTCAACCACGGTGCGGAGCGGTGGGTGGCGACCCAGCCTCCTGGGAACACTCCGTGTTGCTGCACCAGGAGCAAGGTGAACCCTAGTTGGGCCTTAAATAACATGATTTGGTCAGGAAAGAATCAGGACACACGGAAAGGGGAAGGAAGAGAGGTGCAGGTCAGCATGGGGTGTGCAGGCAAGGCGCCGACCTCTTCCCCTCTTTATTTTTAAGGTGCTTTCAGAAAAGACAAGAATTCGCAAGTGGAAAACTGACCCTTACGGTCTCGCTCTTAGATGTAGCCCAGCAGACTTTATGGGAAAGGGCTGGAACGTCGCTGCTGTATCACCAAACGCTCCTGGGGAGAGCTCGCTCTTCTTGAGAGCTGCAAGTTGCCTGGTATTTAGCCCAGCAGGTAGTACTGGAAAATGTCACGAGCCATTACATACTATTTGACATCATATATCACACACCTGCGTACATACATCACCTCGAATCATCAAACTACTGTCTTAAAGCTTCTAGTGAAGTTTTAGCTCTTGTATATTCCAATTCTTGTACATTACTGCGTAACAATCACAACAATAATCATATTTAACACTTTTACTCTAACCAGAAAAAATACTAGAGCTGAAAATGTGGCAGCTTCTTAAAGGTGCTTCTTTCAAATATAAAAGGGAGACTGATATACAAGACGACAGTCAGTGTCAGCTTTACAAGTTGTGAAACATAATCCCCTTCATAGCAGGGATGCTACCAGACCCACTCTGTGTGGTGGTCACTGAGGTCAGAAGTAGCGGAGGGTTTAGCAGGGTTTGTTTGTGTGTTCGTTTAAACTTTTGGCTGTTTCTTTCATCCATCCATCTACCCATCCACACAGCATGCCAAGTTAGAATATGCGCATTGCAGGGTAAACTAGCAGGTGACGCTGCCTGTCAAAAAGACTAAAAACTGTCTTAAAAAAAAAAATCTTCCTTTATTCGCGTTTGATATCAGTTTTATTCCTGCCCTCCTCAACAAAAGTTACTTGTGAAGCAGATTCATCCCAGAGCAGCCTCAGGGGCATCCTCCCATCCCAGCAAAACCCCACAGCGACCCCAGCACTTACTTAACGTAGATTCATCTTCATGGTTGTTCTGCGCTGTAACAATGTTTTAAGAAAGTTTTTGAGGGAAGTCTGGGCTCCCTCATCCCTTCTCCTTACCTCCCAGAGTCAGATTTAAGTAACACGCTTCTTTGGACTTCTTAGAAGAAATTAGGCAAATCAAGTGGCAGCTCGTGCGCAGACAGTTCAGTCGGCTTCTTAATTTCTGGAAAATCTAAGCAAGAGGAGAATGATGAGACTTCTGTGAAGATTAAAGTCCATGTGGGATACTGGAAGCAATATGGAAAAAGCCTGTTACCAGGAAAGGGCGCGTGTTTTTGTGGCATGGATGTGGGATTTTTTTTTTTATATCACACCAACTGATGAATCAAGGATGCCTGCTCATAAGAAATGCCATCAAGGCCTATACTGAGAGGAAAACCTGTACCTTACAATTAAATATGCCCTTAGAAAGCCTTAAGAACAATAATGCAAAGACGTTTGCGGCTTAATTCGGTCTCCTGCCTGTACCAGGCCACCCCGTTACGCTGAGCTATGCACTACATTATAGGAGAGTCACTGAAAGCCAGTTCCAGCAGCCGCCCTCCAGAAGGGCAATACGTCCAGCGAGGAGGAGAAAGGAAGGCTTTTTTTTTGTGTGCGAATAAATTCACATTACGTCTTATAAAACTTTGCTATTTTCAGAATTATAAAAAAAGAGAGGAAGTTTCCCAATTCTTCTTGGGTTAATTCAACATTTGAGGCAACAGCAAGGATTACAGTGCTTGTAACATCTTTTATTCAATTCACATAAAAAAGCATGCAGTATTAATGTAAAATGGTACAGTATTAATGTAAAATGTTCAGTGCACATTAGGTAAACAAGTCATTAGCATACAAACCCATTTTTACCCTCTATACAGGCAAACTGAACACGCTCGGCGTAGCAACGCTTTGGGGGAACAAAATTAAAAATTGTGCTTAACTCCCAAAAATACAAGCCATGTTTGCAGTCTTAAAGAAGAGACATTTTCTAATCCAAGTGCTGTAACCCCGAAGAGAAAGAGACTGCTACCTTCTATCTACTTCAAACAAGAGTTGCATTACAGTACAGTGCTATGAAACAGTCTAAGCAGCAACATTTTCCCTGGGACATAGATTTTATGGCAAAATTGACAGTGTTTTATAGCAGTTTCATGAAACCACAGTATAGCCAGCACGTGGCTGGCATGCAGGACACGTAACCTTCAGGAATGGGAAGTATAACCTTTAAAACAAGTTCTTCCCCTACATAAATGACCCATGTGACAAGAGCACTTAAATCTGTCCTAGTTAAGGAAGCTGTTAAGCTTCCAGATGTGAGCTCAGTTTACCTACCCCAAAGCCCCATATATCCAAGTAAACAAAATGTCGTGCCAAAGAAGAGAATCTGGAATGGTTCTGCCCTAGGAAAGGGCTTACCAGGGTAAAGGGAACATTCAGTTTTCACTTGGTCAAAAAAGACAGGACTAGGTTGCATGGAAGTCATTAAAAATGAAGTTCACTTGGGAAATCCTAAGCCTTCGCAGCTTGACAACTTTGAGTCAGGTTTTATTTCCACATAGAATCAGTTTTTGGTAGTTTTGGAGGGACTGGCACTAGAAAGGCCGCTCTGAATTTTCCTCTTTGTTGACTGGCTCATATTTTTATTTTTCCTTTCAGGAATGAAGGGAGAAACCCAAGGCGCGTTTAGCTGATTGTTCAGGTCAGTCTTTAAAAAGCAGGAACCAAACTTGTGTTCCTCAAATAGCCTCTGTGAGTTGCTGAAGAGTAAATTCTGGGAAAACTCCCTTTGAAACAGGCAGTTTGGAGGTTTCAGGTCATCAGCCGCTACGTTCTGGCTTGAAAACAGCGGGAAGTGCTCGTTCATATCCAGCTCCGATGGAGAGAGAATAGAAAACATGGTAGGTTTCCAGCCGGTTCTGTCACCTGGTGGGTCACTTATCTCTGGACACTTCATGCTCTGCTCCTCATCCATCTCTTCCACTTTCTTCTCAGTTTCATTCAGAAGCTTAGAGCACTCTGTTGACTTTGAAGAACTATCAAGCTCAGAGGACTTAAAATTGTAGCACGGGCTCTTGCTGTTGTCTGATTCGGACATCATTGAATCCAACTCGGAAATTTTATCGAGGTAGGCAGCGTCCATGGAGGCCTCACTGGAGGTTCTCGTGCGGTTCATCTCGGAAGAGCAGAGAGAGTGTAGCTTTTTAGGCAAACATGAGCTTGTTTTATCGCTAGCTTTCGCTGGGGTTTCATTTGATTGACTAGCTACGGTATTTTCTTCTGATTGATCAAAATCCAAATTCTCAGCAAAGTTTGCTGGGCAGGCCCCCCAAAAACTTGATTTTCCTGTGGTAAAACAGTTCAGCTTCTTCTCACTATTACAGCTGCTTGTGCTGTGTTCTGGGGCATCTTTGCTGCTGTCATCTGAGGTGTCACAGAACTCTTCAAATTTCAGTTTTCTCAGAAAGGACGAAGGTTTCCTTGCGTTTTCCTTCCCTTCAGGAGTGTTCAACTGCAGGCGACTAAGAGACAGAAAAGGGGTGCATGGTGCTGGAAGCTCGTACAGTTCTTCATCCTTAAATGGGGCACATTCCTCTATTTTATTCCACTGCCCTTCCAAGCAGGCATCCATATTTGTAGTGCCTTCATCTAGGAGAACACCCTGGCACCCTGCAAACAGCTCTTTCTGCGGAGCACCCTGGGGCTGTGACCCGTTGGACCCATCTTGACTGGAAGAGCTTGAACACGTCCCCCCACCTGTGAGCTGCTCGAGGCTTTCAGAACCTTCCCTGGCAGCCAAGGCCGTCTCCTCCAAGCGCTCAACCCGGCTTTCCAAGCGTTCTGAGTCTTCTCTGATGCTCTCCGCTTCCTTGGCCTCTGTGGGAAGAGCTCCCTGGCCGAGGGCGCTCGCGGGCCGGGTTCCTTCGCCGGCGCTTTTCAGCTGCAGCAGCTGGCACTCCATCTCCTCGATGTACTTGTCGCTTCTCTCCAGCGCCTTTTTCAGGCGGTTCATTTCGCGCTCACTCTGCTCCACTTTGGACTGAAGGGCAGCTACTGTAAACCTACCAAACCTGCAAAAAAAAAAAAAGACACTGAATCAGGAAAGGACGGATCCTCTAGGCGTGTTTTGAGCTCATTTCCAAGGACACTGCTTCTGTACATAGTGATAATTCGAAAACAAAAACCAGCACGGCACATTGCTGCTATTTATGAAAGAAAAAAAAAATCATCATATATAATGTATAGGTGGGGGTGAATACCTAAAAAGCCAAAATTAAACTATTAGAGGTAGTAAGGCAATAACAAGCAGATTACCCTTCCAGGGGCTGGTTCTATCAATTCAACTCAAATATGCATGAAGAATTATCCCCTAAAACAATGGCAAAGATTTATGATAACATTTGAACAGTGGTCCACATCTTGAAATATTTACATTCAATCATTTTCCTACACTACAGCAGTGTTTTACAATACATTTCTTACCCAATGTCACCTTGTCAACTACAAAATGCCAATATGAAATTCTGAAATTGCAAGAGTCCTTTGTGGTGGTTTTAAATACTTATGTAGTCCGTTTCAATTATGCTCCCGTTAGATATACAGCTTTTCCCTGACCACCACATGGGTGGCACTTCCACAGATTTCAGAGCTACCTCTTTTTTGAGCCTTATGCCTGCAACAAGCTCATTTCTTCCTTGACTCCGAAACAAAAAGTGCTGCTTGTGGCTTGTGCTGTTTGTGTGGCTTCCAGCTCGAGCACATTTCCAGCTGCAAAGCTACAGTCCTCATCTTCCCCATCCTCCCCCACTTTTAAGAGTGACCTTCCCCAGAGGGCAGGTGAAGGTTTCAGCTACATGCCCTGACTAATTCCAACCTGCCACTGACAGCTGGGCACAAGGGAATTCCCTGCTCCATCTGAGACTTTCAATTTATGGAAAGAAAAAAAAAAAAAAAACAATTAAAGTTCTGGTATTATTAGGAAGGAAACTGCAGCCAGCCTAAAACTCTGACACATCTGGTGTTTATATCACAGAGAAATGACAAGTCCTTAGGTGGGATTACGCTAAACCCCACTTTCCACCTTGCAAATCCATGTGACAGCACAGGTTCGTATCCACTCCTTCGGCGCTAGGACTGCCTCGCATTTCTCTCCTGTTTCTTAGTCTATCTCTACCCCCTTCAAAGTTAGAGGAAAATTTCCCTCTCTCCTCCTCATGACCTGCCCAATTCCATCCCTAATCTCAACCCAAGATGCTTCTACTGCAACACTCAGACCAAAACTGTGCCTGGATTTCCAGCTCTGCTTCTGGATTTCCTGCTCTGTTTCTTCAGCTCCCGACCACAAAGCAACAGGAAACAGCTCTGTGCTTCCTACTGGGAACGGGGGAGGAAGGAGAATCATGATCCCTGAGCAGATTGGACACCAGTGACCAGATCTGAGGTGTAGGAGCCCCAGCCTGTATGCTCTGAGACACTGGTTGTACTGGAATCCCACCAAGAGGACAGGGAACCCCCTTTCCCTCAGCGATAATAGCAATGCACCTGGTCCTTTTTTCACTTATTCACACTGTGGGTAGCAAGTTTTCTAATTTCACGTCTGCAGCTCCTCCACTTCTGGTTGTGAGGAAGAGGGAAGGGGAAGGAAAGTTGTACACGATCTCCTTCCGCCCCTACACGAAAGCAAGAACGAGAAGAACCAAGGAATCCAAGGATTTTCCAAGGTATCTGCAGCTGAAGGGGCTTACAATGAAATGATCATCCTCATATACCGTAACATCTATTATCCTTCAATGGAAGGAATTCAGATTTTGATTTAAAATATTAAAGGAGCTGCCAGAGCATGGCAAGGGCCAAGCAAGAGGGCTTGCTTCCTAGATCAGGCAGATCCAGGAGCTTTTATTTCGCCTTCCTAAGAAAGCTAATCATACAGGATTAGAGAATCAACATCTATCCTGCTTAAAAAAGCAGGTAAGAGTCAAGTGAGTCAAATAAAAATGATTATATAAAATAAGCACTTATTCTCCATAAGGCACTTAGTGACTTATGGAAATGGTTCCAGGTGCCTCCTGGTCTCCACCTATCACTCCAGAAGGACACAGGTCTCATACAGGAACTGTACGTAGCTGCTAGCCCTAGGCAGATGCAATAGACACTGTCTGGGGACACCGGGTGCCTCTCAAGCGACTCACAGGTCAGGCCCTTTCTTCAGCTAGAGCCCTTCTCCTTGCCCCAATGATGTTCTAATTCGACACAAGAAACCACAAATTCGGCATTCAACTCTCATCTAGTGTCAAAAAACAACAAACAATGCAGCTGTATGGTTTGACTAATTCATTTTCACATTACTCTGCTCTCTTACAGTGATTACTGCTCTCTCGCAGTGATGCTCAGAGGGAGCTATGGGAGTTTGGGTTCAAGTGTGGCAGCCTTTGAACTACAGCAGATCAAACTTCTATAGTTTTTTCTTTCCTTCTTTCCTCAGTTCTGCTATTTCAGCTCTAAGGCTCTATTTTCAGAGATCACTGTGATAACAGGTCTGCCTAGTCAAGCCCTCAACTCCATACAGATTTAGTGTAGAGCCACAAAACCTCACATAAATATTTATTTTCTGTGTACATTAAGCAGCTGCAGCAAACAGACTTTTCCTGTATAACCATACCCAGGACACTGGGAAGGCTGACATTCCATGGAAAAGATAATTCTCCAACTCTAATCACCTGATAAGCCCAACCAGGGAACAAACTGTGGCTCTTGCTCATGTACCTGAGAACCTGCAAAAGAAACTAAAGCTGGTGGAGGCAGTAGTTATTTTTTCTAAGACCACTGCAGCTAGTCTTCAAATATAACCCTCCCCTGGGATGGCAATTTGGTTGGGAGATGGAGGATAGACCAGTTTTCCCTCTAGAAAGACAGAAGCCTGCCTTCCTTCCGGACATGTGTCACCATAATCTCATTTGCAGGTTCAGTGAAACTCCGTGAAATATAGACCGAACTAAACAGGAGGTGGCATGAATGGAAATATTGGATTGGGGTAAAAAGTGAATGTTGTACACATTGACCTCAAATTCAACAGGATTTTGGTGTGGAGGTAACTTCAGTCACGAATCAAAGAAATATATAAACTGTAAAATTCGAGAAAGAGGGAACAAAAAGAAAAAAATAACAAAAACCAAACCCCAAACCCTAAGAGATAATGCAACAATTTTCTGCATGTCATAGATAGTTTTTCAGACTGGGATTTTAACTGGCAGAAGAAATTAAATATTAAGGGACAGGCCTCCTAAGAAGCTTAGAAGTCTGTTTCAAGCTCATTTGAATCTAACCATTCATAAAATACACTATACCCTAGAGTAGACAGACTTACTAACTACTTTCCTTCAGGTAAAAAGCAAATATTCCTTTGCCAAAAATGCTTTTAGATTCATTGTGCTCTGCCAATGGACCTAACAGTTTTCTATTTTAAGTAGAGCTGGATGTAATAGGGCTTCATCATCCTGCAAAACTTGAGTCTCTGAAGTTTTTGTGCTATCCAACAAAAAATCCTTCTGCTTTGCCTGAGAACTGGCAGACTCATTCAGGTTTCTGGTAAGAATCAAAGCAGAAACTTATTCCTTTTTGCTTTTCAGGTGTATAACCCCACTGAAAGATGGTTTAGTATTGTGGCCTTCATATCTGGGTTTCGATCTAAGACAAAGAGAAACTGGGTCTTAAAAAATTTTCTCTCAAAAAACACCTTTCACGAAAAAAAAAAAAGATGAATTAGGGTTGTCCATTAAAAATTAGGTATAAAAACAAATAAAAAAACCCTCTGACACTGATGCAATGTCAATTTTATTGACATTCCTGACATTTTCCAGCAGGTTTTAATGGATACGAGCAAAGAAGAAACAACAACCCAAGACCATGATAAAAGGAAAGCTTTTCATTGACCTTCAAAAAAGGCTTATTATATTTTTCCTGTGAAGTAAGTCAAGGGTTAAATTTGCGCTACAAAGGGACTGTTTACCTGCCATTGGTGTTTCTGGTGCTATAAAGCAGAACCCACTAAAATCCTGGGTGGCAACATTTAGTGGCAGTGTCACTATGCACAGAACGAACCACAACTTGGGCTAATGGGACTGTGAATACTGACAAACCCTTTCAGAAGCAGTTTAATTGACTCCAGTATTAGTTACATAGGCCAAGGGCTACGTGTGATTCCACAGCTGGCAATTTATCTGCATAGAAAGATTGATTATAGTGATATTGCTGGGATATAAAATTAATGTCCTCAGCTCTGGATTTCATAAGCAAGATAAAGAAATAGAGTTATGCAGTCACTGTGCAGTGTGTGAAACCTACTTGAAAGACCTTTAAAATATTAGTCATCAAAGTATGCCACAGGAACTAGAGAACTAAAGGAGTCTCAATATATCTGTTAGGCACAAGTTTTTTTCTTGCATATACTTGCATTCCTGGAGCACAATTCAAAGCAGTACTGATGCTGAAGTTGTCTGAAATGGTGCAGACAGGCAACTTTCTGAAAGCTAAAGTGTTAGAATCGTTCCTGAACCACTTTGAGCTAAATTCAGCTCATGTTCTCCAAAAAATATCCAGCGGCAGCTCTGGAGTTAACATGAGTGAGAGCCTACTCCCAACGGGTAGGGAAGATGTGACTACTTGTTTTGCAGATGGGGGAAAAAATGGAGATGGGGAAAAAAAACAGTACAGACAGGGAAAGGCCAATCCAGTCAGTTTATGGGTTACAAAACAGGCCCTGGCACTGTCCAACAACATTTGGGGCTTCTAAGGAGGGCAGCAATTCACTACTCTTCTAGGCTACATTGGCAAACAATGAGAAAATTACAAAGTCTGAAATCCCCTCCCTTTCCAACATTTCTTTTTTTCTGGCAACTTGGAAGTAATATGCAAACAAGTTAGAAGACATTGTGAAATTCTCTGCACTGGAAGCTTACTTCACCTCAGTAAAGCAGAATTCAGATAAAAGATCTGGTCTCTTCTAGTTTCCAGTTAGATGGCCAAGACCTTAAGCAGTGCTGGGGACACCCAGTCAGAATGCACCTTTGTACACTGTAACACAGGGATCAAATATGTCCCTGTGTTTGGAATGCTGAGTAGATTGGTGAGTATATGCTCCATAAAGATTGCTTTCATCTTCAAATGAGTGGCTTGAGAGCAAGAACAAAATCTGAGCAGTTCTCCTCTCACACCACACATACCTAAACGCTGCCTCAATAAAATCATCCCCTCCGCCTCAGAAAAACCCTGTATAAACCTTAGGCTAATGCTACCCTGGGTTTTCTAAGATCTAAATGAGGAGTAGTTTGGCTGGAGTCATGAAGATTATGCTTGCAGAAAGCCAGCAAGAGCAAAGAATGCAAATTTAAAATAAGATCATGTAAGGATCACAAGCTGGAGAAATGCTCATGAGACATCCCCAATAAATGGTACCTTAGCACACAGGTGTAATCAATGTGACAGAATTGCTGGTTTTGAAGGTCACTGTCACTGTTGATTGAACTGCTTAAGAGAGAAAATTAATAACAGACACCACTCGTGAGAATGACAGCCTCACGCTACAGAATCCTGATTCTTCAAACTTTGACCCAACAGAAAGTTATTAGAGACTGTTTTTGAACTGGGAATTAAATCCACAGAATAAATACTAAAGAGAGAAGAAGGAAGAAGAAAATAGACCAAACAGAAAGAGCCAGAAATTCTGTACTGTCACAGGTCTTCTACTTTGATAAAAAGATACCCAATTTAAAAGAAATCCTTCTAGAACAAAAGAAAGTTAATTGCAGAATTCAATCAATAAATGCAGCCCTTCAATAAGGACTAGATCATACAAGGACAACATCATTTGCAGTCAATGTATATTCCTTTGCTAAAGAGTTGCTGTTATTCTTTAAGTTGTATTTATCACAAATCTAAGAGTATAAATACCAAAGTCTACCTTGGAGACACATATACAACCCACGTACACAACCCACAGTTTTAGGTTAGAGTCCTACAACAGTTAAACAGTCTATAAATAAAATATGGCAGCTTTTAAAATATTTACATACTTTTGGGGTGATCTACTATCAACTTCAGCTTTTAGTCGCAAATTCTCTCTTAAAAGGCTATTGTTTTCCATGCTCAGTTTCTTATTTGCCTAAGGAAAAAAAGTAAAAAAAAAATAATTAAGTATACAGTAAAACAGAAATGGCTTCTAATATTTATAAGACAAGCTGTTTCTGCTTTTTAAAGAGACAGAACTAGAAATGTGAAGGCAGGAAACAGCCCTCAGACAGGGACACCACTTAAAAAATTACCATGGGAAATGGTTTGCAAAACTGACTAGCGAACAGACATTTTTTATTTATATTCCCAAAATACACTGCAAGTGTCCTATCTAGGGAAATAAACACAGCCCCGTTAGTTAGCACAGAAAGTCATTAAGCGGATGTACTAATGGCAATTCCGTGTTTTTTTTTTTCCACATGACTAAATACTTTAAGTACATTAACATTACAATGTGCAGGTATCAGCAAAACTATGTCGAACAGCTTCCCCCACCCTAAATGAGAGGAAGATTACTTTTTTTTTTTTCTTTTCCTTTTGGTTTGTTACTTTTAAAGCATAGTTATCCTATGGATGCAAATCCATTATGACAAGCTATTTACAGCCTTCCTTCACTTTCTTCCACGACGTTAGGATTAAGACTCCTGATTCACCACCCTTCTTGCTCCTTGAATTGAGGTCAATTCCTTCTTCTCAGTTCAGGGAACACACTTGTTAACAAGATACTTCATAGCAAGTTTTCCTGTTGTCGTGTTTCAGAGCCACGAATGCCACCAGCCTAACAAGGAAAAAACACTCCTTGCACTTCAGAGTCTGCTCCATCCCAATGTGTTGAAAACAGCACCAATGACCCAAGGCTCGTGACTTGTAGCCTCGCTGAGAAGGCAGAGAGGGAATGAGCCCAGGGTTTGGAAGTCTCACTGTCACAGGGTTTTTACCTGGTGAGGCAGAACTGGACCTCCCCAAATTCCTGCTCCCTCAGCAAGTGCTCTAACTTCTAAGCCAGTAGCCGGAAAAGGGATCCCCAGGTGTGGTACAACAGCTACATGGATGATTTCAGGCAACCCTGAGAGACTATGAGTGAGGGAATTCCCTCTGCTGTATTATTAAGCTTTTATCACTGCTTTAGTTTTGCTTCGACCCAATTCAAATCACAATGTTTACTTTGGGAGTCTCTTCTCATGGATATTAAAGACGTAAGGCGGCCACTAGCTCTTCACCCAGCCTGGTTTTAAAAAGAAAGTGGCTGCATCCACATTTTCTGAGGGACCTTCTCTCACAGAGAAGAGTGATGGATCTTTAAGTTCTTTTTTCAGGTATTATAAGGGGAAGAAGGTTTCTAGTTGCACATCAGATTACAAGAGGAAAGGGCTGCCACACTTTTCAGACTGGGGCTGTTCAATACATGCTCGCAAGCAAGGGAAGGTTAAGAAGAGCCAAGTGATTCAGGTACTTCCAGAACTGGGCAGCTGCTGAGAGAGAAACAGATGGGAAGAGAGTGCTCGGATCACAGTTTTGGACTTGGTCCCTAAAATCCATCTAAATCTTTATTTGGATCTAATCCTTAACCAAATCCAAAGACTCCATAAACATAAACCCCCTGCTTTGCTAAGGCTCAAGTTACGCTGAGATAAAAAACAAAGGAATCCTAGGCTACATTATTATTTTGATCTGATCCAGGGAAAAAGTTAGGAACTCCAATCACCACAAAACAGAGGCACTACAGTTTAATATAAGAAAAAAAGACCCCCATCTAAAACAAACAAACATCCCCAAAAAACAGCCTAGCAAAGCAGACAAGCATTCCAAATTTTTCCAACTGCACGTGACTGAAGCTCCTGGGATGCTCTTAGATGGCATCCTGACTTTTAAAGTTGAAGTCTGTATTGTGTAACCTATTTATTAAAAATGTTTGCTTCTTTGAGTTATTTTTCCTGTTTATCAAGTGAGGTTCAATCAAGTCCAGAATCTGCTTCAGACCACACAGAGGTAAGTCTAGAGGCATCACATTAATGGCAATAGAGCGGCAGAACCCTCTGAATCTATGGCAGAAGTTGAAAGAGAAGAAAGCAAAGGTACCCTAAATACACAAAGCTTTCAGCTAGCGTATCCTAAATGCATAAAGCTTTCAGCTAGTGTATTCTAAATGCATAAAGCTTTTGCAGGAGAAAATCCAAGACTGCTGATAGAGGAAATGATAGAATTTTGAGTGAATGCAGGTCCAATTTTCTCTCACTTGCCCTTCAAATTCGCCTTGACATTTTTTTCTGATTCAATGTTTGAGGCCATTCTTCTGGTGCCTGTAGGTAGATTTTTGCAAGGTATTTTTATTTAGCTGTATTTGATGATTCTTTATCTCCTGCACCCCTCCTCCTGCAGTCTGGAGCTTAGCTTTATAAGATAGTTAAGGTGTACAAAAAGATGCACGTTTCCAGTAAAGGATCTTTTGGTCATAAAATGCTGAAGCTTGTCTATTTTAGGTCAAAGGGGCAAGTTACTCTGTCTCAGCAAATTGCACCAAAAATATTGGCTAGCAGAGAGGGCAATAGTGCAAAATCTCCCTCAGCCAATCTTACTGTGTTTGGCCAATGAATGCTGTAAAATAGATATATTATATAGATTATTGCAAGGCTTAGAAATCTGGTCATCAATAGTGGAGACATGTGCTACCATAATCCAATTATCAAGCCACAAAGTGACAGAGGAGTTGAAGAGTCACATACAAGACTCCCCAGAACAAGCAGTAACAGGTGACATTTGCTAAGGCTGAGTGGAAATACTGTGATACATCGACGGTCACTGAAATTCAATTTTTGACCTGCTTTCTGGATCTATGAAGCAGCAAGAGGCCACGCTAACTCTCACCTCTGTTTAACCACGTCCATGCACAACTGAAAAAGAACACGTTTATTACCTCCTTCAACTTTTCCACATTATCTATCACTTTTTCACATATATCATTGGCAGCTTTCAGCTTTTTGCTCCATTCTTCCAGGGTTTCTGGGCCAGTGGAACTTGTTTCATCTGTTGACTGGTTAGTTTCCTCATTTTGGCAAGATAAGGATGACATTGTAGGATCCAGAAGAGATTTCAGTTGTGTCTGTAAACCAAGGTTTTTACCCCTCAGATCTTCCACTTCTTTTTGCAGGGATTCTATTTCATCCTGAAGGCACCAAAAATTAAAATATCACAGGAATTAAGATAATAAGTCAGACTAATTAAACAATACCAGCAAGTTCCCACAGCACTTTAGAAGCACAGGCAAGCCCAAATGCCTGCCTTTACTTACACAAGACTCGGTGTGCTTATGTGCTCTGCTTCAGGCAGGATTTTATCAACATGCATGCTGAAACATGGTACAAGTTTTAGTGAAGGGAATTCCCTGCTTGCACACAGTATACTGAGCAAACTGGCTGGCAGACCACAAGCTTTAGAGCATTCAGCAACAAGGCTCGACTTACTAGGGTGCTCTCCAAAATGATCTCTTGCATAAAGTGTGCTCTTAATGGGGTCCTCTGCTAATTCATTTGCTGTTTATTGGGTATTATATACAAGAAATACATCTGAAACACCCCATGCTCAGTTGTTGAAAGTGCCTACATTAAAACTGGATGCAGGACTGCCTGGCAGAGCCTGCTCAATGGTAACAGTTGTACCAATGCAGAAAAGTTCAAGGTAAAAATTCTCAAAAGACCAATGAACAAGGATCTTAACTGCATCAATTGGGAGCCACAGAGAAGCATGGACTTCAAAAACATCCTGTTTAAAGGGTAAAAGACTTTTTTTCCTGCCTGCCATGCTGATACTTGAGTTGTTCAAGCTCAGACTGCTCAAGCAAGCCATGCAATGATATTAACATAAATCCAGGGCATATTTACATTAATCATGCTGCTACTTTCTTTTCTTTTCCCCAACACAAGAACAATCATTTTAAAACTGGAAGGTTTTTCATTTTGAAGAGATTTATATTATATTATCTCTACCCATAGAATTTGGAGGTGATTTAATAGAAATATATGAAACTTTATTTTCTTGATCCCTCCGTGAAAGAAACTGCATCGTAGGTATACCTAGCATAAAAGTCAAGCCTAACTTCCATAATGGTAGGGATATACACAGTCTCCTTTTCACAGAAGCATAGAATCCTTAAGGTTGGAAGGGACCTTTAGAGATCATCTAGTCCAACCCACTGCCCACGCAGGGTCACCTAGAGCATGTGGCACAGGAGTGCGTCCAAGTGGAGGAGCCTCCACAACCTCTCTTGGCAGTCTGTTCCAGGGCTCTGTCAACCTCATGGTCAAGAAAAGAGTTTCCTTTCTCTCATACTCCTTGCTACGAGACAGGTTTCCTGGAGAAACACAGGATGTCTTCATAGAGCTGCTGCTAAGGAAGCAACAGCTGAGAAGAAGAATCAGGCAGGTACCTTATTGACAACTTCTCAGTAAGAATATTTTTCAGCAGGAGAGTGGCCAAGCATTCAGTAATTTTCAGAAGACAATAAAGCACCAACAATTAAAAATGAATTAGCAGATGTTAGCAGATTCTAGTGGGCAATATCCTTCAAAAAATGTAGGCTTCCTGAGTAACATGGAATAAATCAAGAGATGTCTTTATTTGTAAAACTAAAATAAATATATGTGTGTGCGTGTGTGTGTAAAAAGAGAACCCTCTCATCTCAACTAGTGGTGAAAATTCCGTGCTACTCAAGATATACTGGCTATTCTTGGTTACCTGTGAGTTAGAGAGAGTTTCACTGCTGACTTCAGTGGAATCACTTCAACTAACAGCAAGCCCTCTCTCTTAATCTCAAAATGGATATGGGATTTTAATGCAGCTGAGTTGCATGTAGATTCAGTATCAAGCTTTTCTCAAAATAAATTATTATTAGTAATACAAAATAAAAGCAACACTAGAACCCCGAAACCTCCTGGACCTATGAATTTTTCATTGTGGTTTATATGAAAGGTCACAACACTTCTTACACACCCACCTCATACTCTTTGTGAAGTAACTCAAGCCTGGTTTTACGCAGGTGTTTTCTGACTGTTGGACTAAACACAGGATCACTTTCACTTGTTCCTCCTAAAACAACAGAGGATAAAAGAAACAATATTACTGAGTCTTTAAAGTTTCAATGTTACTCACCCATCTTAAGGTGTTTTTCGTACTATTATATACACTCACAAACACAAACAGCTGAACAGTGGATCAAACTACCATAAGAGAATATAAATTCCTTTCATTTTTAGAAGAGATGACAAGGAGTATTTCTTAATGACACTTAGATGGCAAAATTCTCTCAAAATTTGAAAATTCAAACTTGTACTTTTGCTGATAGACTCCTATTTTATTGAAGATACTACTATTGAAAGGAGGCAAAGGGGGGTAGAAAAAAATCAAGTTTACATTAATTTAGCACAAAATTATGCAAATTTGTAATGTAAAATTGTTTAGACTTTTTTTGTCCTTGACAGAATCAGATATCAAGACTAATATCAATTTCTAGCTCAAATCAAGATCATAGTACTTAATAGTATTTTGGGAATGTTCAGATCCTCATTCAAGTTTTATATTTTGGACTTCTTTATTAGGAGACATTTTCTTAAAAAAAAATAAATAAAGTGAGGGAAAACAAAAAAAGAGAAGACCACAAGCCCACTAAAAATTTTGCATCGAAGTATTTTATATCCCAGTTAAATAATGCCCTCTTAGGTCAAAAGGCTGCAATATGTAGGTAGAGTATCTGAAGTGAGATGCACCTTTCTTCCAGTTAAATGAATTATCCATCAAGATCTAAAAGAGCAGTCATCAGGGCTGCTGGGTACTTGCTGCCTGTGAATAATCAAACCATGAATATAAGCATCGTCTTTGAAAGTTTTACCTTGTAGTTATGTACACTCGTAGAGAGGTAAAAAGTCATTTCTTCCTTAATACTGGTAAAAAATACACACAAATCTGTACATCTCTGAGCTCCAAAGTTCAAAGCTAAAAGTTGTCTTACCTATAATTTCCTTGCAGGGATTTTCAGGTGTGATAGGAATCCTGCAAGCTGGACACTGATTATTGTTCTTCAGCCACATGTCAATACAAATGGAACAGAAGACATGGTTGTTGACACAGATGACTGGGTGACGCACCTTGCAGTGTTAAGAAAAAGAGCAAGCAAACAGAGATGCTATGAGTACTTTATACCTTTTAGAGGAAATGAAATAGGAAAACATACTACTCCAATTCCTCGTGTTTATGGTTGCACTTGATGATCTTGAAGGTCTTTTCCAACTATAATGATTCTATGATTCTGTTTGGTCATAAACATGAAAAATACCCTGTTGTTCTGCTGGGCAAAAAGTGATCTCCTGACTCAGCAGTTCCAAGCTTCCCCATTAGCGGTGTTACCAAAACTACAACCATCTTTGCAAACCTAAGGGTCTTGGTTCCAAGAGCTCCTTGGTACACAGCATGCTGGGTACCCCTGTCACTGCATTACCCCTACAACTGCAGCCAGCCGCTCCAGTGAAACCCACTTGCCTCTCTAAGCAGAGGGAGGCCACACAGGAATCAATTTCTGAAACTGTTCCCCGTGCAGAATGGAGGATTGCCTCTGGCAACAGCCAACATTTTGCCTCGGAAGAGGCATCACTGAAACAGACAGGATCTTGGATTACATTTAACCTAAATATAATCAGCTGCACGGAAATCAACCTTAAAAAGGATAAGAGCCAAATCTACAGACCAGAAATATGAACTAGTAATTACTAATTCAACCCTCCTGCTAAATATGCATTACTGGTAAATAAGTCATTACCTAAGAATGGGGCAACTGAAAGCTTCAATATTCCAATCAGATACAGATCCTTTCCACCAGTTTCCCTCCCTTCCAGACTAGCATGTAAACAAACATTTAGAAAATATTAACAATAACGCATTATTCTCTCTCGTCACTTAACTATAAATCCTGTTTGAAAGTGAGGAAGCACAGAAGCACCAAAAAAGGAACAGAATAAGGATAAAAAAGCTTCCCCTATATCTTTGCCTTGCTGAAGCCTGTGTTATGGCTTACAGTAAGAGGCACTCTCAAGTCTCTCAAGGCTTACCATTAGTATCTTCTTAAAAATAATTACTTGATTCCTCTACCACTATCTTCGTCCTAAAGATCTGAGACATACAAAGAGCGGTATCTATTACTTTATATTCTATTGTATTGCTTTTATGAAGCACTTAAAACTCAAATTCAAGAGAACTCCTATAACTTTCAAAAAGCCCTACCACTCTCAAGATCTCCCTCCCTCTACTTTTAGAAAGGCAGTCAAGCTACAAAGATGAAACATTGGCAAGGAAAAAGCAAGCAACCATAAAGGACAGCTAATAACCACACTGGAAAACAGACTGGATGTGTCCTGTAGTAATCATACCTACAGCATCAGTGTTGCCCAAGCTAAACAAAGAAAACCCAAGCATTTTATCACTGAAATACATATGGATCTCATTCAAGGCCCAGATCTGTCAGGCTCTTCCCCAATTTACTTTCTGCGCCTCTGTCACATTACAGGATTCACATTATAAAAAGTTCCATTACAACAGTCCTAGGAGCCTAAGGGTTTGTGTGTACACAAGCAGAAACTAAGTTCCTAAAGGCGTGAATAGCAAAAGAGTAAGTGATTTCCCAAAGTGGCTGCGGACTTTTACCAATAATTAAAGAGGCTTTTTTTATGATTAATGCAAGTGTTCATCCATGAACTCTTGAAAAGTTCAAGTATTACTGTTTCAAGCATCAAAAATATATCTTTGTCATTTACTTAAAAAAAAAAAAAAGCAAAACCAAGCCCTTCCAGCTTTCCCGTCACTTAAAAAAAAAAAAAAGACAAATAAAAAATGAAAACTTTTTTTCTGGACCAGCTTCTTCCTGGCTTAGGATGAGTCAGACAAAAGTTACAAGCTCTGACTGCATATAAAGCAAAAGAAAATAATAAAATCTAAACAGTGAAAGACATTTCAGGAGTGCAGGTCTCCTCCCATGGGAACGAGAGACCCTCAGTTCCCCCAATCCTGCCATGCAAATGCACTTCCTGCAAGTGAATAATTATTCCATATCTCTAGCAAAGTAGTAAGTCACATTTATTGCTCTCCAGGGTACAGTGCTTGTGATTTACACACCTTCACAAGGCTCACCGCAGTGCTGCGGTGCGTGACTGTTTTCAGCAGCTCACAATCCGCACAAAGCAAAGGAGGCAACAACTGCAGAAGCTGCAGGTAAAGCTCTTGTCAGGGAACGGAAAGGCCGAGCTGCGACTTCTCTCCAAGAAGTCTGCAAGCTGCCACAAGCTCATGGTCGGCAGGTAACACTGTCTACTCGGCATCAAAAAGCAGCCAATTCTACTGTATTACAGTGCAGTTTCAGTTCCTCAGGCGACCACAGAGGCTAAGCAGACTTCAGCTTCTCAGGCGAGGCTCGAGGAGGTGGGCGACTTTCAGGAACTTCTGATTTCTTCCCACTCAAAATGCAAACACTGATCACGTTACCATGCAGTTGGCATGCACTGAAACCTTGAATCCTGCACATATCTATGCACTTGTAGACTTTTATGCTGCATAAACTGAGCAGCAGGCATGTATGCAGAAGAAGGCATCTAATAGTACTGTGTGAATACCTAGAAATATGGGAGAGATTCCACAACACGCACAAATTTTGTGCCCAAGCCCTGGTAAGCTGTGAGCACCAGGCCCAACAGAAAAGACCCTCTGCCATTCCAGACTGAACAATCCTGGTAGATACAGACAGAAAAGAGAGTCCTAAAATAGCAACAAGTTTTCCTGAGTTCCAAGTGTTCGGATAGTGATGCACTCAACTACAAATAAAATTTAAGAAGGCTACATTAAAACAGCATTCAGGTTATAAACATAAAGCGTAGTTAAGCAATTTAACTTGGTATAAATGCTTATTTACTCATTTGGCAAATAGACTTTACAAATATACCAACAAAATGGATAACAATGTTTTTCACACTCCCAAGATTTCTACTCCATTAAATACAAGTAGTGGATGACATTATCAAAAGAGTCTTTATCTGCTATGTTTTTTTTACTGCCTCACCACTACACACAGAAACTTTAACTAACATATTTCATTATTTTGCATCAAAGCCTTTACAAATTTTGCAGATGTACATGAAGATGCATTTTTTTTATTGTAAGGTGAGCCCTACACTAAGTGGGAAGCCTGTGCTACAAGTATTAGAATAGGTTAACTCTCCATTCCACTTTATGCTTTCTCCCACAAAACAGGACAAAATCTGCAAGATTATTCTCTCAATATTAAACAAGACAAAGCATTTCTTTCTCTATCTTTACTCTTGAAAACAGAAAAGTTTGTCCTAAAGTCTTTCAATGAAGTTACAAGCCGTAGAAAAAGATTCATAAGAAAAAAAAGAAAAGCATAAGTAAGCCTAAGCAGCCAAATTTTGCCAAAGTTGAAATAACTTCAGACTTTTGGGAAAGAAAGCATTCAGTGAACTGATTACAGATGTCACCACAAGATTCATGTGTAATGTTAACGTATTAGTTCAACGCAAGATACCAAAAAAGAAGAGGGGAGAAAACTCTTCCAATACAAAACATCAATTCCAGATCAATTTCAGAAGTAGGAGACAGTGACTTGAAATAAGGCTTCGCAGCAATCTCTGTATGATTTCATAAACAAGATATAAATTGGCAATAAATTACCAGCTTGTTTTAATCTCCTTTTCAAAGAAAATCCACTCTGAATAATAGAAACAGTTTGTGCTCTTCTCCATTCATACTAACCAGAAAAGGAGAGAAAACAGGCCCACAGTTGGGATACTTTGTTTTCTACAGAAAAGCCAAGAAAGGCCTGACCATGGTTAAAACCACGAGGCTGCTGAGGCACGTGGGAAGAGGAGATGTTCGCCTGCTTTTACTACCTGTGCTGCATCTATTTTGTATCTCCAACACATTGATCCCTTTGCCATTTTGTCAAATATGCTGTAGAGATCTCAGAGCATAGGCCAGGTGAAGTAGAAAGAACCAGGAGAGTAAATGCCAGAGAATGAATATAAGGCTTGTATTTCCTTGTCATTTCTGTTACGTTTTAAGATGTTTCCTTTGGCTGTGGGCACGAGGAAATGAGAAAGAACAGAAAAGGAGACAGACAAAGAATCTGAGAATCAACTAATGACAGCTACTAGTTTTGCGGGCTGCTAGAGAAGAATGGATTGGCGACAGCCTCCCCTCCGGAGGAGGAAAAGCACTGAAACCCTCTTGGACGAGAAAGAGGGAAATGAGGCTTTTCCTCCAAATTGCTGGCACATTGTTCAGTGATTTTTTTTTTAATCCACTTAGTTGCACAACTTTTATTTACAAATTGCTTTGCTCATCGTCTGTGATATTGGGCTCAGACACAAACTCGCCCAAGTTTTTAAAATGGTCAAGTTCCTACAGACAAGGGCAGGAACAAAACATCCCACAAAACTGCTGCCCTGAGGATGAGATCCCCAACACTTTATCTTTGGGGGAGGGTAAAGGAGACCCGTGGCCCCAGCTTCACAGGGCACAAGGTCCCTACCATGGCAGAGGTGGCAACAAGCTTCGCCACCAGTTCTCCCGGGGCTGGGATCACCCCATTCCCAGATCTCCGGAATCAGGGATTGGGACCTACTCCGAGGTGGGATCCATGGGGATCCTGGGATGCAGTTGGGGATGGGATCGCCCCTCCTGAGGACCGGGGTGGGGGGTTGTTCCGCATTACTCCAAGGCAGGATTATGGCCCCCCTACACACACAAACACACACAAAGGGGCCTGACCCCCTTCCCCGAAGGCCGAATCCCTCCTCAGGACTAGTCGCTCTTCCTAGATATCTGCCTCCTCCTCCCAAAAAAGGGGGATCCTCCGGGGAAGGGAATCACCCCCCCCCCTCCCCCGCCCCTCGCCCGGGATCTCGCCCCTCCCGGGGCCAACCCGCCCACCCCAACTCCCCTCGTCCCGCTCGGAGCGCTCGGTAACGCAGCAGGGCCGGGCAGGGCCCCTCCGAGCAGCCGCCGCCGGTGGAGCCGGGGGACACGAGGCCGCCCCGGCGGAGGGCGGCGGGCGGCGGCGGCGCCGTTACCTGGCCCAGGCAGATGTGGCAGGTGATGGGCAGCGTGAGGGACAGCGTGACGCTAGGGCCGCTCTGCGCCATGGCGGCGGCGGCGCGGGCCCCGCG
>JAWLRI010000998.1:85469-106371 GCA_034781795.1 Crypturellus tataupa
CCCCCCCGCGCCAAGCGCCGGCTACGGCGAGCGCGCGGGGCCAAGATGCCTCGCGCGCGCGCGCGCCGCGGGAGGGGCGGGGAGGGTTTTTTCCCTTATTTTTTTTTTTTTCCCAAGCAATAAACCACAAAAATTAAGTCCTAAGCATGCCCCGTGCGCCCTCCATTGTTCTCTCTCTGGTGGCGTGACCACGGATGGGACCAACCGCAGGAGAAGTGTGGCCGTGGTGCCCACCAGCCACATCACCGCCTTGGTGGTCACCACCCTGGTGGCCGCCAGCTTGGTGGCTATTGCTCTGGTAGCCATTGATTCCATGGCCATCACCGCCATCATCCTGGTGGCCATTGGCCTGGCTGTGGTTGTGGAGGGCAAAGCAAAAATCCTGACCACGGGCAACCCCCGAAGCGACGGTGCAGGCACAGTGATGCTGGACGATGGCCCGAGGAACCTTCCTGTGATGGTCTGTGGTGGTCACAGGGTCACCGCCACAGGCCAAAATGTGGGTGGCCGACACTCCCGAGGGACCTGGACAGGATGGAGAGTCGGACAGAGAGGAACCTCATGAGGTTCTACAAGGACAAGTGCAGAGTCCTGCACTGGGCAGGAATAACCCCAGGCACCAGGACAGATTAGGTGTTCACCCGCTGGAAAGCAGCTCCGCAGAGAGGGATTTGGGAGCCCTGATTGACAGCAGGTTGACCATGAGGCAGCAGTGTGCTCTCGTGGCCAAGAAGGCCAGTGGGATCCTGGCTGCATGGGGAGGAGCGTTGCCAGCAGGTGGAGGGAGGGGATCCTGCCCCTCTGCTCAACTCTGGTGAGGCCGCACCTGGAGTATTGGGGGCAGTTCTGGGCTCCCCAGGACAAGAGGGATGTGGAGCTTCTAGAGAGGGTCCAGCGTAGGGCCATGAAGATGATTAAGGGACTGGAGCATTTGTTATATGAGGAAAGACTAAGCGAGCTGGGCCTGTTTAGCCTGGAGAAGAGAAGGCTGAGAGGAGATCTGATCAACTTGTTCAAGTACCTGAGGGGTGATTGTAGGGAGGATGGGGCCAGGCTTTTCCCCCTGGTGGCCAGTGACAGGACAAGGGGTAATGGGTACAAGTTGAAACACAGGCAGTTCCACCTCCACGTGAGGAAGAACTTCTTTCCTGTGAGGGTGACAGAGCCCCAGAACAGGCTGCCCGCAGGGGCTGTGGAGTCTCCTCCTCTGGAGATCTTCCATTCCAAACCCGCCCGGAAGCAGGTGATGTAAAATGGAAATGTAAATGCAGGAAATGTAAAATTATTACGTTTTGAGCTTTAAACAGAACCACTGAAATGTGAAATACATTAAAAGAATTTATCAAACACTAAGCGAAAAGCACAGGGAGTGAATCCCAGTGAATACCTCTTTCTTAGCTTTATTTCTATATTGATTTTTATGAAAAGCAGACAATACCGAGAGCAGAAAGGATAAATACATAAAAGAGAAATCAAAAACAAGGAAGTACATCCTACAATGGGCTTGTGAAACCCTTTTAAATGAGACTGGGATAAAGCTGGAGCCTTTTCAAAGGCATAACTTTCCCTGCTTCAAAAAAGTGTGTGTAACTGGAGAGTGACCTGATAGAGAACAAGATCTGTTAGGATGAATATATTTTCTCTCAACCAAAAATAGCTCATAAAAAAGTAAGTTATTTTTCTGAATAGGCTGCTAAAAGGAATGTATTTTCTGTTTAAGGAGGTTAAACTTATTTGTTTAGCAGATTTCTGCTGAAGTTGGATGCCTAGACAGTGAAAAAATACTTCAAAAATTATTTGTGATCTAATAGTGCCTGAGGTTCAGTTGGAATTTATGGGATGATGTTACCAGCTCTTCTGGGGCACAGAAAATATTTAATTCTGCAGTGCTGAGAGAGAGACCACGGAGAGGGAAGGAGAGAGCTGGAGGGGTAGCAATCTGCTGCAGCTAAGGGGAGCTGAGGAATGTAACGTGACGACAGGAGGTAGCGAGTGCTTAAAGCGCCCGAGCTAGTCGAGGCAGCAGTTGTGCAGGCAGGAACAGGGCCTTTTCATCCAGGCGCTAAGAGGAAGCGGATAAAAACCTCCCTGGAATGCCTGGAATGTCTGCCGAGGCTGGAGGTGCACGAGTCTGGCAGGAGAGCCGCTGTGGGTCGGTGGCTACAGAGAAAGGACAGAAAAGGATGGGTTAAAAAGCAAGAATTTGAATCCCCGACTGGCTCTTTTGGGATTAAAGTTTAAATTTGTTAAATTCATCAGCTACTTCCTAACGTGCCCTGTAGTCTCAGGCACTTTGAGACAGTTAATGGTGTAAATATAACACATTATAACAAAAATTATTTGATGAATGTTTTAAAGGAGTCAGTGTAGGACAGGATAAACTGGCCCGAGTACAAAACTGAGCCAATAGGTCTTTTCAGATTGAGACTCCTTCCTGCTTTTTTGACTCTTAAAAGCCAAATGAAGTTACTGCATTTTTTTGCTCACAGGACATGGGTGTTTTATATACCCTATGTTTACATATCTTTCAGAATAGCATGTTGGGGAGAGAGGGCTAGGGGGGCACAGATGATGGTGCTGGATAGTGAAATTCATGTCTTCTTGGCTAATTTGTCCACATGATAAGCAAGACGTAATGCAGTTATACTGGTTCTAATAATTCAGATATGTTTGAGTGTATAGCTTTATGCCATGAAACCTAACTTGAAGGCTATTGTTTTTACCTAGACAAATTAACCACTGTTTTTGTTTTGTTTTTTCATTTTTATAATTTTTTGTGGTGAGGTTGAAGCAACCATGGGACCTACCAAACAGTGACAAACCAGAATATCCATTCTTACTATCCACTTCCACAGCACTGAAGTCTGGCAGAGTTTGCCAAAAGGCTGAATCTTTAGCTTTTAAGAAGGGTTTCCCAGGCGTTTTTACATGTTTCACAGGAAAATACTGTGAAGTTTTCCTAAAAGCAAGAGTAGCGATTCAAACATGGAATTCTTCTGCCTAAATTTGGAACCGTGATCCTCAGAACAAACTACTTTAAGTAAAGGGAGTGAAGATTCCCTTCACCTGTGAATTTTGCTATTGACCTGCTCTGCACAGTGGCAGCCTTCCTATGCAGCTCCTGCCTCGCCGGGTCCTACTGTTTGACTCCCAGGTGGGGACTCTCAGGCTGCCTGATCCTATGTTCTTGATGTTGGAAATACATAACTTGCCATCTATGCTGTGTAAGCTCTGTAAATTACTCTTACTGCTCGCCCTTTGAGGGTTCCTCTCTGACTTTCATTTTAAAGCAAAGGTTGAATTTCGGCTTTCTCTTTAAAACAGGGGCTTCGTTTTGGCTATGGAGAAAATGCCAAATGTTGCACTTGCAGAAAGGAAATAAAAAGGAGGCCAGAGGCCAGAATGTAAATCTCTGGCCTTTGGGTAAGTGGGCTTACCCAAGTGAAAGCGTCGTTTTGGCAGTTTAATCATGCTTGAGATTGACAGTCGTGCATGAGCTCGGTGCACTTAATCCTCTCCTTCGCATAAAACAATAAAAAATGACCATAACTTTTACAGAGGCAGTTTTCATTTTGATTTTAACTACCCTAACATTATCTCATCTTAAAGTAGAAGATGCCTCCTGTCAGGCACCATTGTCTGTAAAGGAATTTAAAGCGGCTAGCTCATGCTCAGACACCTTCCTTTTAGACATCTAAAGTTAACTGCAAAAGAACAGAACCCGTTCCTTATGACCCTTTTTTAAGATGTTTTTCATCTTGCCCACGTGCCATTTTCATTTTTCTTGCTGCACGTCAGCAAGGAGTCAAACACGTAAATAAAAATGCTGGCACGTATTTGAAGTGAGTGGTTCAACCTGCATGCCTCGAAGGTTCAGCTATCTGCCTTTTTGCTGTTGAGGAACATGCAAGAAGTTGACACCCTGTCAGGCCCTTTTTCAGATGAATATTTTATCTGAACAAACCGAGGTGTATTAGGATGACATCCTAGGGCAGGAGGAAGTTCCAGGAGTGGTATGCTGTGCAGGCCCTCTCTAACACACCTTCAGTGTATGGCTTAGTCTAAAGATAGATTCATGGGCAATTTTGGGAAGCTCAAAATGTGAGGAAATATTCTCTGATCCGAAGGCCACGGTGCGGTCTGGCTTTGTTCACCTTGCCAAAACTCTTTTCCTACTAAAGGGTCGCGCAAATCATGCACCTACCTGTGGCACATACAGCATTTTCTGAGCTGTGCAAATGAGCTAGTCCATTAAAAGGTATGGATAATCAGGACTCTATCTGTATCTTGTGCCTCTTTTATTCACTAGCATATACAAAGCCTTATTGAAACAGGCCATATAACAGAGAAGGGTGAATTTTAGCTACTTTTCATTCATGGAAAATTCTAAGTCTGACATCTCCAAATTTGGACTGATTCCAGGAAAACCATGCCTACATCCATCCATGCACAAAACACCTTCAAGATTGGGCTCTTATTCTGCAAATTGTGGCTGCTACTGAAGTTCTGATGTTCCTCTTTACATCGGAGTTTGGATCACAGAAATGTTAGTGAGAAGTAGGTGTGTTACTGCGACAGGACTTTCCTGAGCTCGGAATGTCCTTAGGACAGCCCTAAAATACACCTTGTGGCTCCTCATACCATCTGGGCACGTGTGCCCTGGGATGTAGCACGGATAGAGGCCAAGCAGTGCAACACACAGGAAAATCTGGGAAAAAGTTACAAAGATTGTGAAGGTCAAGGTTTTCCTTATTTTTCTTCCTTGGGAGCGAGGGGAAGTTGGAATTAACAGTGTAAATCTTAATGGGTGGATTGCGCTGAGCCGTGCGGTTCACCTCAGTTGTTTTCCCTGTCTCAAATGTTTAGCGGCCAATGAGAACATTCCTTCAAACCGGAGATTTATAATGAAAAGTCAACCCTAATTGAATTTCTTCATTAAGAACACCATCAAACAGATACAGAACACCTTACGCCACCTTGTTTAAATTAGATTCATTTTTCTGATTAATTATTAAAAGGAAAGTTTAAAAAATCATAAAATCTTAAGTGCTATTAAAAATTGATTAGGAATGCATTCTTTCATTGACCCAGTTTGTATATTTTTTAATTTTTTTCATCAAAGCTAATACATTTGAGTAGCTGCCTCATGCAGAAGTTTGTAATCATTTGGTCATCAGTCAATTAATCACAGCTTCATAAATATTGATCTCAGATTACATTTATTTTTCATTCTTGAAAGATAGTTTTTTATTAATTTAGGCTCACTCGCATACATTGCGGCTTGCACTGAAATTATTTTAAAAGTCCTATTAAAATTTAATTGGAGTAGCCAGCCAACAACGCAGGCCCCGTGCACGGTGCCTCTTTTTGGCAGGTTTATCACCTCATCCTAAAGGGACCTGGGTACCCAGAACTTGTCCTCACTGGCAAGCGCCTGTCACCTCTAGATGTTGGTGTGGTTGGAAATTGCAGGCTGGTGCCATCCTGAATAAAAGGGGCAGTTTGCAAGTGCCTGCAGGAAACCCTAGTAGACATGAATATGTGATGGGTAGAGAGGCATAGCTGGAAAGTGGCCTGAAACCCTCACTGGGCAGGAGGAATTCTTGCCCATTCCATCCTTCCCGCTGCAATAGGCTTGGGTCCTCCCTCCTGATCTCTAGTAAAAGGCGTTTTAAGACAAGCTACTGTTTCCCAAAACCTGGCTTGAGTGAGGGTTTTGGAGTGATTTGATCATGCAGCAAGTGTTCCCTTTCACACCTCAGTCCCGAGAGGGACATCTTTAATGTCTTTAAAAAGTCCTAAGGCTCATCTTTAATGTCTGAGGTCTAAGCTGATTCCCCATCGTTGCCATTCCAAAACCATGTTTATTTTGGCACAACCCTTCTGAAATACAGCCTCAAATGATGGGCAACTGTGATTCCCACTATCAGTGTGAGTGGGAGTCATGAGAACCCCTATCAGCCCTGGGTATTTTCACTGAGATTGGTGCATGTAGTGTGGAGAATGAATCATTTTTAAGGCTATTCATGTATTGAAGATTGGAAAAAACACTGTTCCAGGTCCTTGAATCCAAATTATCTCTTTGAGTCCTATTCCCCAAGCAATCTCTATGATTCCTTTACCATACATGAAATGTAGTGTAACATCTTCGTATACACCTGGCACCTGTTGTATTCACAACACTATTTTTTTCCCATTAAGAATGAATGACACTGCAACAAGTTCTCAGACCTCTTTCCTTTAAGTCTCACTTGCACCCAGTACTTTTCTGTAAAGACCATGTCAGAGACAGCATGTGAAGAGGGCATCCCAACAAGATGCTTAATAAGCTGAAATTGTCTAATAAATAACATCTTCTGAGCATTTCTTTGGAGCAGCGTGGCCATCTGAACCAGCTGCTCATTTCTACTATGTTTTGACAGATGCTAGTGCGAGTGGGAGCAACGTGTTAAGTTTTATAATTGAAAACTTTATAAACTATCAGCTCGGTAATCCTGGACAGTCTTTGCTGGCAGAAAAAGAAAGGAAAGAAAAAAGCTTCTAAGCAAAAGGGAGAGGTGATTCAAATAAAGCTCCAGCTTTTCCTGGCTTTCTGCTGCAGACACCTGCAAAATGGCCCAACTGGAGTTTTTGCACTGAAGTATTGTACCACTAACTCACTGCTCAACAACTTCGGCACTTCTGAGAATATTAACTTTAGCTTAATATTGAACTACTAGTTTAGGGAAATGCATCTTTTTCTTGGATCTCTTTTTACTTGATATCTCCCTGAATACAGAACTCGTTGAATGGAATGTACGCAAAGCTGTGTGTTTAACCAAAATCATTTTAACTTCATAATATATGTAAGAGAAAAATGCTATCTCTCCTGATGGTGTAAAGATTAGATGGATATTTCTGTTTTGTGAAATATGCTAAATTTCATCTTAATTGGATTGAGTGGATGCAATAAGTTCAGAGGATGCAAAGCTCTGCTCATCTTTGAGAGGCTTTCAGGTGGTTTCCTTGTTAATTCTGAGTTTTAGATATTTGCCCTGGGTGCAGAAGCAGAGACCTTTGGAGGGCAGTGGCAGCCAGAGAACCGTATAGGGCACCTCACAGGACTAGACATTCTTCAGCAGGATATATAAGATGCTGTGGATCCAATTCTCTCCCAGGCCTTTTCTTGCCTTGCCCCTGAAATCTGCAGTCCCAATTTCTCTGTGTCTCTGTACAATGGTGCTTAGCAAAGATGTTTAGCATTCGAGTAATTTCTGTTGTTGTCATCTGTTATGGTAATGTTAGCAGATTAAACCAGAAATACCCAGCCCCATTTTTAGTAGCTTGATGGCTTGTCAGACATGGCTGCAGAGACTTCGGGGCGCTCCTGGGACACCACGACTCAGGTAAATAAACCTCTGAGGCCACATCCAGGAAAAACACCATCTAAGAAATACACTGCTGTACACATTTTGTACGTTAAATAGATGAAGGAGAGGAAAAGAGGTAGCATCCACTCAGAAACTGCTAGGGTTTAATAGTTTGTTTGCTGCTGTTTTCTGAATCTATCTGGGGGGGCATTATGTTGGGAAGGAAATGGAGAAACGGAAGAGCAAAACCAGAAGCAATCGGAGCAAAGAGCCAATAAGCCAAGGGGAGAGAGGGGATCCAAGGCACAAACCGTAGCGATATCCTGGTGGTGCTGTCAGTATCCATCCACCCTGCTCGAGCAGCCGCTGCAGCTGCTCCTGCAGCAGCTTCGCTCCCGGGCTCGCTCCTCCCCGCAGCTCCCCCGCGGCTCACGAAGGGACGGGAGGTGGTGGCAGCCCCAGCAGCTGTGGCAGGCGGGTTTCCCAACGCGCTCTGAGCCCAGGCTCCGCGTGCAGCCCTTTGCAGGGCACGCGGGGTGCACAGCTTTCGTCCTGGGCGTCTGGGCTTCCTCATCATATCCTCAGATACACATCGCAGACAGATTAAATGATTGTACTCTAAAAGTGCCTAGTTTTTCTCCATTGACTATAACGGGAGCCTAGGGAAGGCAGACTAGACACTAAATAAGTTTTAAGTCAGATGAGATCAGAATAGAGAGGCATGTTTTAAATCATCCCTGTAAACATGATTAGAAAAATAGTGGGAATTTTGACAAATAACCAATAGTTTTAATTTCAGTGATTTTTTTTCAGATTATATCCTAAATTCAGTGGGTTTAGAATTAAGTGGTTTATCATCCGCAGGCAGAAAGTCAGACTTACTTAAAACTCATCTTTCCTTACAAACAGCTAGAATTTTCCTTGCTGATAAATCCAGAAATGAACCATTCAGTCCAATGTATCCCGCCAGGAGCTTTCCTTGTAGGTGCCACTTCCTACAAAACATCCTTCAAAAAAACCGCACTCTGACAGTTTTGGGAGGAACCTTTTTCTACACAAATGCACTAGTTTAGTTTGTTCATTTACACATCGGTCGGCTGGATTGACCCGTCAACTGCACAGAGATATATGGATAATTTGTCCATTAAGTGCTGTCAGCAAAAATCAAAGAACCGACAACTGTGTTTGTCTTTTGCTTCATTTTCTTGGCTGTAGAGAGTTAAATAAAACCTTGGAGGTTATAATGGTCTCCCCCCAAACTCCCAATTTAACAGGAATTGGAGGCGAGGAACCCAGCCTGCAGACCTCTATGATTGGAGTATCTACCGACCACAGCAGGATTTTGCCCTGAGCACAAAGGGACCTAGAATGGGAGCAGAGGCCGTGTTGCAGCTTCACCTGAAAATGCAGTTTATAAAGGCCATAAAAATGTGTTTTTCCTGTAATAGGCTATGAGTGTTTTAGATTCAAATTGGACGCCTTTAAACTCGGAAGGAGAACGCTGCTCACCCTGATAACTTAATAGCACATCTAAATGTCTTTTAAAAGACGTCAATTTCCCTATTAAGACCAAATAGACTGTCTGTTAATTTGACAGAATATCCACGTTCCCTGAACTTAGGGCTATAAAAATTGTTCATCTGCTCAGTCACAGGCCATTTAATTTTGGATGCATCATTGCCAGTTGGTTACAGTAATTAGCATTCCCGGTGTTGTAGCGGCTCCCCTGAAGCTATGCTAAGCAGGGTTACCCGTCTGTGCGGAAACATAAGCAGCCCTGCGCAAATGAGCCCGGCCACCCATCTCACACACAGGAGCCCTGGCTACAGCTTCTTGGCTCAGGGTGCCCTATATGCCCACCTGCAGATCTTATTTACTGGTTATTAATGACACGAGCGGTAGGCAGCTGGGAAAGGCACAGCAGGGCAGTTTAAAACCCCCTCTCCGAACTACCCTTGCAGCCTTCTTGTTTCTTTGATGCACACCTGATCTTTTTATTTTTTTTTTTAATTCTTTTTTCTTTAAACCCACTCCTTATACTCTCTTTTGATGAAGTTTGTGGGATGCAAATCATTTCTTTGGATATACATTTTGTGTACATGTATATGAAGGCCTTCGAGCTGAGGCACATTTGTTAATGCAGTTACTTGCCACTTAAAACACGGAAGGATTCAAACATTTTGATCAGCCTTTCCCTATTATGAACACATATTGCAGATATTTTGGTTGGAAATATTTTTTCCTTGTCTCCTAATGACTAACATAGTGTTTTTATTGTATTATTTTTTCTATAGAAACACCAGCTGCCAATACAGGCGTATGGGAAGTGCTGGAATCGTTGTAAAGGGCAGGATAAACAGCACAACAGCGCAAGCCACAAGGAAATTAAAGAGAGGCCAAGATTTCTGCCGGTTGTTCTGCAGACTCCGCACATTCCGCGGTCCCGGGCCGCGTGGCTGCGCTTCCCCTTCGTTTCCTGGGAAACCAGCGGGCGGCTGTAGGCACCGCGAGACGTAGCGCTGAGAATAATTCCTCCCATTTAATCCACCCCGCTTTTCACTTCTTAATATACTGGAAGGTAGCTAATATTTAATACCACGAAATGTATCTGTGCATGTTTAATGATTCAATTAATCAGAGAGAAACCTTCTTTATAATTAAATATAGATAGGCTATAGTCTTTTCTTCTCATTGACTGATGCTGCTGAGAATAAGGGATAAGAATAATTTTATACTATTACTCTGTTTGCCTTTTATTAGGACTCTGAACTGTTTAGGTGAGTAAGATCAACCATAAAACCACATTTTTCCTTAGAGTTATGCACTCTGCAATTTCTGCATTCCATAAAAGTCTAGCGGTTTGAATTTAGATACCAGTCCTACGAAGGCTTGCACATATGTTTAAGCACAGGAGAAGTTCCACTGATGCTAATGCAGTTATTTGCATTAAATTTAATGCATATATTTGAGGCATTGCAGAACTGACTTTTTGATTCTGAGGTTGACTCATACCATACATACTTGCAGTGTAAGACCATGAGTTGGCTGGGACTTGTGGTAATAATTCATTACTTTCAATTGAGTAGTAATTTTGTTAACCTGCTTCTGGGCCTCTTGACTTGATTACTTAAAGGAAGGTTACAAACTGTCACTGCAGTTTTTATTTCTTTTTCTACAGCTGCGTGTAAAATTCTGTAACTATAGGGTACAAAGAAGCCAACTGTCTTCAGTGCAGTATGCAGATGGGGTGCATATATTGGCAAGTTAATAAAATAAGGTAATGATGTACGTGCAGGCAGATTTAAATATGGAAATGGAGATTTCCTGCTTCTTGACTTCATATAAATTGTTGAATATATTTGTTTAATGATTTATACAGAGCCTCTAGCTATAGCAACTAGGTGCTGTTTACAAAAGTTAAAACATAAATTACATAGACAGGCTACAGCGGGCTTCATTAAATGACCACCTCTGCTGCCAAGGATACCACATGTTCAGAGTCACTCTGGGGGGCCCTACCTATCTGTTGCAATGCCCTTCTGTTTACACACCTCCTTTCCGCGGATCCTTCCCAGCGAATCTAGGAGGTACAGGAAAATATGCCACCAGACAGGCAACAGTGTTAGGCTGTAAATGATGTGCTACTTCTAATATAAGTATTTTTAAATGAGTATGTTTCTAAGTTTGTGGGAATCCAGCTGAATATACTTGAGTCCCTGGAAATGAAGGCATGCAGTTTCTGTGTTTGCACAGGAAACACGGACCTTTTATTGTATTAAATCCATATGGGCTGGTAAGCTTAGGTAGCAGTCCTGAGTTTGATCATTTGACCTTTCCACATGACAGCATAAAAGTTTGCTTTTTCAAGTTTTTCACCACTGACATTTCACATACTCATATTTTCAACATATATATCTACCTCTTCATGAACGGATATTGTTCCTTATGATCGTAACAGGATAATAACTTACCTCCCCACAAAAACAAGCAAACCAATCAAACAAACAAAAAAAGTTACACTAGGCAAAGAGACATAGTTTGGAGAATAAAGTCATGACTATACTCTTTCTATAGCACTTCAGTCAAGAAGGACCCATGAATTTGTTTTTAAAATGACCTTAAAGCAGAAAAAGGAAGGATTTTGCTCAGTTTTGCCCAGACGTCTGCAGCAAAGCTTATATATGTTATTGGTAACATTTCTACTTGGACTTATTATGGGTCCAAATTATGGGTACAAAACCTGACTGATACCCATGGGACTAGGTTCTCTTTCTAAGCGTTTACTTAAGGGCAGTAATATGCCACATTCAGATGTATTTGATAAAAAGGTGATATTCAGTGGAAAAAAAAAAAAAAAAGAAATTTCTATGGATAAATGGTGCATTCTAATAATTTCCAGAATGGCCTTTTAAAAGTATTTAATAGGAACTGATGGCATGCAGGTAGGCTGGCTATCACATTTAGAAAATTTAGTGCCTCAATATATATTGTAAAGATTGGTGGTTAAGGTTTTCAGAATTCCTTTGTCGTTTCTTTCTCCTTTAATTCCAGCAACACAACCAACAATTGCAAGTTTCAAATGTTACACTTAGTCATATGTTTTTTGGATATGATTAGAAGATAAACATTCCAAAAAACATAGTTATCACATGGCCATATCGCTAATAATTTCATACATGTTGTGTAAGACATACAAATATCGCTTGTTCAGGGGCATGAAAAAAAAAGTACAAAGAATAATCAAGCTAATTTCTTGCTGGGTCGAAACCACAGAAATTCTGATAATTGAAAATTTCCAGAAAATAGAATTAATATGAAAGCAGTTCATGGTAAATCTACAGCAGAAATTTTAGAAATGATCTGCTCTAAAACTTATAATAATTATGATGCATTTTTAAAGCTGAATGGTAAAAGAAGAACAAAAGAAGAACAAATAAAATGATTAACCTTTTACTTTTTAATAGATTACGTTCTTCACTGGTAGATTTGTTTCAAAAATCAACCCTTCCTGGTTTTCTGGCTCTTCCTATAAGCCTTCCTTTTTTTAAAGCCAAGATTTTATTTTTGCTTCCCTTTCTCTTCTTTACACTTTTATTATCATGATAGGATCGTCCATTTTTTACCATGTTTATTAAAGAAGAAAGAAGAAAGCTGGCAAACCAGAACTTTACAAGGCAAAAATTGAGGGACTCGAAAATATTCACAGAATCTGGAGAATGCAATAGCCAAGGTGGGAAATGGCAGAGTTTGGGCAGTAGGTAGTCTAATAAGGAACAAAGGAGAGAGGACAAAAATAAAAAGAGAGAGAGCGAGAACTAACACCAGAAAAGCTGCCTGTGAGATCTATTAGGCTGTGGAGCAGTGCCTGAAAGAAGTCTAACTACTAAGTTCCATTTAAATCTAGACTGGACAAAGCACTAAAAATATCCATCAGGGAATGATATGGTGTTGGCAGGCGAGTGGAATGGATGATATAATAAATCTTGACTACCTCTTCTTCCTGTAACTCCGTGTTTCAGCATAAGGTATTCTTTATATGCAAATGCAGCGTGGAGCATAGACTATATTGAATAAATAATGTAGTCATGTTGTGGGGTTTTTGTTGTTGCTGCTGTTGTATCCTGGGATCTCAAAGTGCTTTACACTGGGCTAATGTGTAATCACTGATGTAAAAACACCCTCGTATCACAGCTGCTGGCACCAATCTCACAGCAACACAACTTTTTATTTTTATTAATTTATCTATTTAGATGTATTGCGTTTATCAATTATTCTAGGCAATGAGGAATGAATAAACAAATGCATGGAGCCAAATCCATTAGAAAAGTAGTTTGGTTGGTTGGTTTGTTTATTTGTATACCCAAACGAGCCTTTAAAGAAACCTCATGGCTCCTTCTACTCAATGAAGGATATAAACTTATGGATAAGATATCAGGAATAGCTGCTTTCCCAGCTATTAGAATGCGTTTATTCCCATTGAACATTGACCCCAGTGTAGTTACTCACCCACTCCCACCTACCTTTCCCAGGAAAAATATGAAAGATCTGGTGACTCCTCTCACAAGGCTTGGAGAGCACTAGAGTGGATGATCAGTCTTTCATGAATAATAAGAGAATGGAGAAGGAGGGAAGAAAATGTTCCATGGAAAGTTTCCCTCCTTAGGCATTTTTGGTCCCGAAACTTCCATCCCAGACTGAAAGGAAGGAAAGGATATGACATGTGGCTTGGCATCTTAGATGATGGTTTGTAACATGTGGGAATAAGCCTTCTCTTCACTGAATGTTAACCTCGGTACACGTAAGAGTGCTCATCCCCCTGATGATGCAAAGGACGGAACAGTGGAGGTCCAATCTCATCCTGCTCAGAGTAGTCTACGTTTCCTCATATTCAACTCAGAGTAATTAACTCAGAGTAATTTAACTCAGAGCGGGGTGAGCGTGCACAGCAGAAGGGAGAGCGGTGCCTCTGTTAAGACTTTTGTCTGAGCTTGGCAAGCAAAACTGGTGCCTGTGCATTAATCTGAATTAGCACAGCCAGTTTCCCCCTTGTAGCCAGCTCAGTCACAGCATCATGATCTCTTTCTTAAACAGGAGGTGAACTGAGCCCGGCATGGTGACAACACTAGGAAAGCTAGAGGAGGAGGGAATAAAATTGACTGATATTAGACAATTTAGGAATCGAAAAGGCTCTGAGGTTGACACAACTTTCTTTTCATCCTGCTTTCTGTTAATACTGCCAATTATCACCCTTTTCCAGAAAAAAAATCTCTGCATCTTTTGAGTTTCTCTACTATATCATTTTCTTTAATGGCCATTTATAATTGTTTTCCTCTTTGTGGAGTTTTTTTTCTTTTAACATCCTGTCACAAACTCCTATCATGAAATCTCTAAATTTTAAATAATATCCTAATTTTAAGGCCATTTATTACTTCTTATTTGACCACTTGTAGACGTTTTTCATCATAGTATTACAAGTGGGGTTGTTCCCTTACAAACCTGGTAACACACAGAAATAAACTTGTTGGTTCTGAATCAAAAGACATTAAACCCAAATTATTCTCCGGGGCTTTGCATCAGACATTCTGTAAATTGTACTTTCAATTTTTAAACCTCTCTCTCTCCTGTTTTTCCTGCTTTGACAGAAGAACTGTTCACCCAGTTACTGCTGCATCCAGTATTTCAGATGTTGCTTAATCCAGTTCTTGTATGGAACCTTCTCATCTATTTTTCATGCATTTGAAACTCTCTGGTATCATAGAGTAATGCAATGCTTGCCTTTTTCAGTCATATTTTCAGTGGCTTCCCCATAGCAACTCACAAATCCTTTTCTCTTAGTCATGGCTCTGCATAGTGTGTTCTGTTCAGCACGTATTCCCTTGGTGGGTTAGCAGTTCCCAGAGTCTGGGGTAAGTGTCAGGATCGAGGTTTGGAGAGTTTTTCAGAATCATGGAAGGGTTTAGGAGAGAAGAATATCTGAAACTGTGAAGATTGAAGGCTTATTCATTGTTATTTTATTTTATTTTATTTTATTTTTCTAATTTACCAAAGACCCAGTATTTTTTTTTCCAAATTTCTCTCCAAAGTAACATAAGCAACAAAGCTGTTACCTTTCTACAAAGAAAAATATGTAGTTATCTACTATTGTTGTCTTCTTAAGGGAACATTGAAAGCTAGCTGTCACTTGAGGGGAAACTGGATTTGCTGGGCAGTTTTAAGGTATGGCTGAGTGTAGGTGGAGAGGGCCATTTCAGTGAGAAAATTTAACAGATCCCCAGTTCTTTCTCACTCAGCAGAGTAGAAAAGATTATTCCCAGCTCCAGAAATGCTTGTTGACATTTTGTTTTCCTGTCTGGGTAAATGTCACGGTTTCCCTAGGCAGGTACCAGCATAAGTTTCTTCGGCTCCAGGTCCGCAGTAGCTGCTGTGTCGTGTACAGTCCCGCGTGCGCAGGAGGTGCGTTCATCACCCGGCCACGGTGTGACTCCTGGCTGCGCGTGGATACGTTTCGCTTTGCTTTCGCCTGCTGCGCTGTCCTCAGGCACCATGCTGACCTCCGCGGCAGGGCTGATCCAGCTTCTCAGCAGCAGCTGCAGTTGGAGCTGCTTGGATAGGCTGCAAATGTCTTCTGCTGACTAGAGCCGGGGGAGTTCGGAGAGCGCGGAGCAGCGCTTGCAGGCTGAATGCGTAACACAGGTGGTTGGGATTGCGCACGGAGCTGGATTTCTAAAGGCACTTGGCACAGCTAAGTGCATTCCTAGAGGGATCTTCCAAAGCCACGCAAAACAACGGAAATGTGCCGCTTATTTCACCCGACTTTGACTATCGAGTTAGCTAGCTGACTTTTCTTTCTGGAGAGAGAAAAATAAGTCTGGATTTCATCCCACACCAAAACAGGTGCCTGAAGTAGATGGGTTAGACAGGCCTATCTCATCCCCCTGAATAAAAGGAGCAAGAGAAAATTTACTTTGAAAAAAAAAAAAAGTGTTCCTACCATCAAGAAAAAAGTATAATAATTGTGTAAAATGAAGGTTATGGGAGCTCAGGAAGGCTGCAGTTTTAAAAATGCATTTCCTGCTAGATAATGTTTTTTGTTTGTTTGTTTGTTTGTTTCTAATGGAATCTGACCCTGACCTCCCTTGCTAGACATACTGATTATCAGGCAAAATACTTACTACTAGGCCTAATATCTCTGAGTAGATATAGTTGAATGAAATTCAAAATAATTTCAAAGAATTTGGTCTTTTAGGGTTGAATTAATAAAATGGTCTCCTACCAAAACGCAAATCAAAGCAGAAAAACACATGTTTTTTATGGTAGTGTATTTTCCTGATACATTTCCTGATCCAAAAAAAAAAGTTGCAATGACATTTCATATTAAATAATTAAGTGGTTCCACCAGCAATAAATAAAGTATATGAAATAAACTATAGATGATCCTCCAAGGTCTAAAATACAGTTATAGACTAGATTACAGCAGTCTTACAGTTTGGAACTAATTTTATCCATTTATGGTGGTTTCATAATCTGAAAAAATTTCTATTACATTTATTGCAAATACTAGCCAAGTTTGTTCATGCTACATCAATGATGGTAAATGGCATTGCAAATCTATTCTCTGCCTGCTGTAGTCTGGTCCTGGGGATGATGATCTGGAAGCTTGTGGAAGACTCTCCCAGCTCCCAGTAGGCCGTTTGGATGAGGTCAGCCTGTTAGAGGGAGCAGTAGAGTTCGAGTTAATTGTGCTCATCGGGGCTGTTCTGTGCAGGCTGAGCCCACTGCTAGAGAACGCAGGAGGGAATATTTGCTTGCCTACTATAGCTGCATCATCAGCAGTAAGTACAATTAAGAAAAGGGAAGAGGAATGCCACCTATATTCGCTCTTGTAAGAACATATGTGAATTCTGGTAGCAATGTTATCATCATCTCTTAACTCAGCGATGGTGATAATAGCCTGGCTTCCTCCTTATGGCACGATAGAAGGTGGGATTTATTTATTCGTTTTGATTGGGATGGCCTATTAAACATGACAATGTCAAGAGACACAATTTAGACACCATTTATCCAAAGCTGCAGCACATGAAAACTTCTTCTCAGGGTTAATATTTGGGACTCCCAAAGCTCCTCCCCTTTTTTTGTTCTCTTAAGTCACAATCCTGAGTTCCAATAGTTTTGTGACGGGACATTGTTAAAATGTGTGTAAATAATCTTTGGCGTTATTCCTTCTTTCTTGTATATCCCCAGCTAATACTTTCCAGGCTGTTTAATCCTGGCCCACTGGTTTTAATATATATTTTATTTTGCTTTCATTTTAAATTCTCTAGTGTCTCCAATTAAGCTCCATTGGCCCATGAGCCTTTTGGACTTCAAGAATGATCTTGTGCATCTGCCAGAAGGGGTCTCTCCCAAGTCCACCCAGAAAAAAGTGATGACTTCCACTCTCAAACAGTGAATCCAAGTCTTTAACTTGCTGTTCTATCTGTCTTTCAAGAACAATTACTGAGCTACACGTGATTTTTTCTTCTATGATCTAGATGACCTGAAGAAGGAAGGCAAAGGAGGCAGCAGAGTGATTATGAGGAAGATAAAAATAAATTTGTACATTTGATAATTTGTACATAGGTAGATGAAAATATATTTAAATTAGCAGACTTTTTTATTATTATTAATTGCATAAACAAAAGGCTCTGTGTGGGTTGAGGGTAACATAGGAAGGGAGGGAGGAAGATGATGATAACATTAAAACTTCCCCTAATGGGAGCAGGCCCCATCTCTGGGTCTCCTGCACAGAGAGTGTGTGCTCTGGGCCTCCAGAATCTGTTAGTTTTGCACAGCCGTTTTCCCTCCGCTTGCAAATAGGCTTACGACTACACAAATCTGTTATGTGCAGAAGGCTTTTTATCATTAGGTAGAGAACTGTCTGACTGTCTGTGATGGATGCCATATTCTAAACTCGTTCACATTTTTTCTTTCTTGGCAAAATGTACGTACTTCATTTTTCGGAAATCTAAACCAACATGGGACTGTTTTTTTATTTTGTAACAATGGTGTTCCTCTTGCATACACTATTCAAATAAAATCAGAAGAAAGACCTTGGGTTCTGGTAGAACCAGAGTTTGAAACGGAAGAGCTAAAGTATGTATTTGATCTTTGATCTTGTACATGGGTGTGCTGACCATCCCTTTCCTTTGACTGTATTATTTCCTTTTTTTTCAGTGTTTTTTTGTTGGCGAGTTCCCTGGGCCAATTGCTTGGCCTTCGCAGTGGTGCGCATTTGTGTCCCAACTAGTCTCGCTGAAGCAGCAGGAGTGCTTGCCTGAGAGCTGTTTATCACCGAGAAAAAACCCCGGCGAAGATCACAATCTGGCCCTTTGCAATTAGCACAACACTGTGAGGGTTTCACTTTCCTGCCTAAATGCCGTAATGAGCAGCCATCGGAAGAAGAGGTAAATAAAGCTGTCATGCATATTGACAGTAATACAATATCACTGCTCATTTTTTTCCCCCCCAAAGTTAGAATTGCAGAATTAACGTGGCACATGATGTCCTCCCCTCTCCAGCTAAACACTACCAGCTGCAGTCTTTTTAAGTCTGCTATCATTTTGTTAGCACAATGACTGCCTACGTGAGCAAAAAAACATGGAAACTGCATCCTACCACAGTTGACAAGATTTTTTATTTTCATGATTACTTCTCTGCCTTTTTTTATTTTGCCTGCAGGCAAAGGTTGGCATACATGTCAAGAGAACATTCTCCAGCTGGGGCCTGCAGTATAGAGAATTGTATACTCCAGAGGGCTCCTGGGACCTTAGGCAGATTATTATGGTAATATTGGAGACTGCTGTCCTTTCCCTCCCACAGCTGGGCCGCCTCTCTCATTGTAAGTATTGAAGCAATATGTTTTGCAAATTATACATTGGGAACAACAGGGACCCAGGAAAGTGAGGGAGAAAGAGAAACATGGCAAAACGTTGCCTTTAATATGGTATTTTTCTTGTTCATCAAGCAAAAATAAATTAAAGCTTTAATTTTTTTTAATTAAATGAGCATCATATATTGGGAAAAAACAGCCATAATAGTAAAAAACTTAATATTGATTTTATTGAGTGGGAGTTTTAAGGAAATGTGGTTTATTATAGGGAAATTTCACACAGTAACCTGATGCAAGAGAACCAGAGTAAGATTACATAATAGCTTTTATTACAGATTTCAAAAATTCTTTTGAGTCCAATGAAGCTGGATTAACAAAAACTGCACAAAAAAATATCATTTTAATTAGTGCTAATGTGATCTCGTCATGGTCCAGCTGTTTCACACAGGATGAGATTCTGTGTTGCTTTATTAGCAATTCGCCCTCCAAAATACTGTCAGTTCTTGTTTTAACATTTCTTATTGATGTATATTTTAATAAAATAGCCAAATGATATGGTGAAAATGAGGATTTTGTTTTGTTTTGTTTTTAAAGCAAGCTAGAGCAAATATGGCTTAAAAGCTTTGCTAGTAGATAAAGAAATATTTCATTTTTTGACCTTTCTGAGAAACATTAGCATATAAGTTAGGTAAAGATTTGTACATGGCATATTAAAAGTGATTTGTACCTTTAAGACTAAAAAGAAAAGTAGATATTACTAACTTGGTAACAGGGTGAAATGATGGCTTACACAGGTCAGACACTTCTCCTTAAAGCACTGACTTTATCGGCTCTTTAGTAAGCATGGGCTTCAAATCACAGTCTTTAAACCATATTCCACTTTTCTGTTAGCCAACAGTCATTTTAAATTTAGATCTCCATTTATTTTTGACAGGACTATTTCGCAACTCAATTCCGTTAGGAGCTAAACTTTAATTTTATTCTAAATTAATTTAAAGTTACTGAAACTTACTGCTTCATTTATACATGAAACTATAGTATATTGCCTTAGATACTTGCTTGAATTCTACATTAAAAATAAGCAAATGTAGAAAATCTCAGTGCTCACAACTCAATTTTGTTCTCCATTATTTTTATATGTTTTAATACAGTGGAGACCCCTTGTATGCACCATTATAAAAAAGGACATTTATTTTTAATAACTTTATTCCTTTTCCCTATGTTCCTTAAAAGATTTCATTATGCACTATTGGTGCTGTGCTAATATATTTATCAGCTCTCTAAATTAGCTATGACTTTGCTTATATATTCCAGGGTGATGCTCAGTTTTTAGGTTGTTCTTGTTTTAACACCATGTGGTTTCTTTCCCAGCCCTTAGGTAGAGATTTTATAATAAATAAAAGAAATAGACTGAAATCTGCTAGCAATTGTTTAAATGAAAATGGGATTCATCTGTACCTTATGGTGGATTTTTAACTGTAATTTTTAATTCTAATAATCAAAGAGATTACTAAAATTAACATGAAAGCTATTTTCATACACTTCCTCGGTTAACCATCTTGTAGAATCTTCCAAAACCTTGATGCTATCGATATGAATACCATATTTCCTTCCATCTCTTTATCATGGTCTAAACCAGCATAGGGAAACTACTCTTTTTGGACAGGAAAGAACACCCAAATGAGAACGAGCTGGTTTCTTGCATAATCTTGAAGCATTTGCTGCTCTTGAATTGACATGAAGGCTTCTGCTGCATACATAATGCAAGGAGGCAACAGGATAAGGTGAAAGAAAATTGCAAAGAAGAGGGTGCTTTTCTGCACCCTGTTGCATTTTCTTTGGCATTACTCTTCTGAAAGCCAGAAGGTTCCTAAACCAGAATTAACCTCCTCCCTTTCTTTCTCTCTTTTCCTAAATTCCTCCTTCCATGTGCAACTTTTTTTCCTCCGATCTTTCTGAGTTATGATCCTTCATTTCCAGATGTGTTCCCCCTCAAGTTGCATCATTTATTTTATTCTTTTTCTTCATGATAGTGTTATCAATTAGTCTTGCTCCACATTTTTCAGGTTCCTAAACTTTCAGTTCTTGCTTTCAACACTGCTAATGATAGATCATAGAATCATAGAATCATAGAATGCCTAAAGTTGGAAGGGACCTCTAGAGGTCATCTAGTCCAACCCCCCTG
>JAWLRI010000998.1:106471-117332 GCA_034781795.1 Crypturellus tataupa
AAGCGAGTCTTGAAGATCTCCAGAGAAGGAGACTCCACAACCTCTCTGGGCAGCCTGTTCCAGGGCTCTGTCACCCTGTAATCCAGAACTCAAAGTTTGCTTAATTCTTCCCTTCCTAACAACAACAAAAAAATCTCTGCTTTGTCATTTGTGGGTAAAATATGACAATTGGAAGGTGACCTATCTGTTTCTTTTTTTCCTATCTTGTCTGTAATGAAAAATCCATGTTTAATGAAGAACTCTTGAAGAATTCTACATCCTTCCTTTGGAACTCGTCTCTAAGGCTAAATCTGCACTGTCTAAGGACTCTCTCTGCCTTAGGGAATGATCCTTGGCTAATGGGAAAAAAGTGGTGCACACTGATTTGTTCAGATTTTTCAGGGTAATAGGAGTGTGCAGAGTTAAGGGTGTTATGCTATGCTACCTTTTAATGATGATCCCTAAAGGTTCTCCTTTGGATGAACTATCACCCAAAGTCTCCTCAGTTACTGTTTTGAAGGACATTGGTTGGTACATCCTTAGAGAGATCCCAGGAGCAAAATAACATCTTTTTGCAGTGTATATAGTCAGAAGAATCAGGACTCATGAGTGAATGGGGAAAGTCAAATTATCTGTCTGTGTAGGTGGACTGTAATAATCCAACAATTTTTTCCTGTGAAACTATAAGAGCGAGTAGAATGAAGAATATTACAAGCTCGAACCATTTTTGAATCCCCACACAAGTTTCATTGGCTTGTTATGAAAGGTGTCAGCATATACCACCATTAAACATAATCTGCCAGTTTTATTTTTTTTATCTTAGCAGATGTCAAGGACTTGACACCAGAGGAGATTTGTTGGATCTTGCTAGCTTGAGGCCCTGGAAGCTTTCTGTATACAAGCAGCTTTATCAAGTAAGTCTTATCCAAGCACTAGAAGAATATATTTATGCTGAAAAATATCTTGAGGAATGGTAGTGCTCCATACTAGGCTTTGGTGCGTGTTTAATATTTTTGAAGGAGACCTTACCTCCATGCTACTCAAGTATGAGTAGCAAGAGGTCCTTGTCCATGTGAATAATGCTTAGGTTATAACAAGGTTTTTATCTCTAGATGCTAAAGCAATGATCTTTTCTCAGCTGGGAAACTGATTAGAAGGGACCTGCAGACTTGCAGAGCTATCACAAGCACAAGAGAGGACTTGGAATTTGCATGAAGGTTTGCACTTGGAAATCTTAATGGGGCGTTAGTCAGGTTCAGATATTAAATATATATTTCTTGATTCATTTTCCTAAACACAGTGCTCAGGGGCACTTGAAGTACCTTGGATAACCCAGATGTCCTCCCTAAACATTCCTATCCTGGAGCATTTGATTGTGCCCCACGTTTGGGGATGGGATTCATCTTCAAAGCAGACACCAAAGTGTGAGTGTTTAAATTCCATTTAGCTGTATGCCTATTTGTGTGCTATGTGTTAAGCTCTGATTGCCAGTGGAAGCGGTTTAGTTAATACCGTCTGCAAAGCCTGCAGAGCAACCCTGTAACCCTAGCCTACATTTTGTCAGCCCAGTAACTCTCTAGACTCCACCGAGCAGGATTCGGCCTGACTATGGGTGACAGTTTCAGCACCTAGGGAAGGGTACGGTTGCCATTGTAGATAACGCAGAGTGGTCCATCTGCCTAAATAAGGGCACTGAGTTCTCAAAAGTCCAGTAGCATATCTGTCAGTCCTGTGCTGCTGTCTGAACTGGTCCTAGGTATTTAGGCAGAAGCAACTAAATCCTGCCCATAACTTCCATATAGACCTGTTTTTTAGTCTGAAATTGATACCAATACTCTTAACTTCACCTGTTTTATTTTATTTTATTTTATTTTATTTTATTTTATTTTATTTTATTTTATTTGCGTTCTTTCTGGTGCTTGGAATTTTTGTCCTTGTGACTTTTCCATCATGGTAGCTACAGCCTCTTTCCTTCCTTTTCTTATGGCACTCACAGATACAATTTATGGATGCAGACTCTTTAGCTCATATCTTTTTTTTTTGAAAAGAAGGACTCCTTCATGGGACCAACAGTAGCATCTGTACCTTGTAGAGATCCATCTAATTTGGAGGAAATCTTTGATGTCTTCACTTTCTCTAGAAGAGAATCTATTAGATTAACAGGTGGAAGGATATGTGGAATAAAATTGCACTTCATATTATTTTTCTCCCTTTCCTAGTGAACTTCCTAGTGAAAGCTCTCATTTTGTGAATATTTTCTGTTGAAAATGTTTTAAAAGTTTTGTCATTTTACATTGTTATCAATGTCCCATTTCTCATCAATATCCAATGGTAAGGGTAATAGACAACAATTATATGCAAACATTGTATGACAGGTAAGAAGTGAACATTTCTGAGTAAATTATTAAATTATAATATATAAGTGTATAAGTAAATTTGTTGGGTATAATAAAAAAGACTGATATTGTGAAGAATTATGTTCAAAAGGCAAAATCGAATTTCTTTAAGCATTATAGTTTTGGAAATGAAAGAATTTTTTTCTGATGAATCTGTTTGACAAGTTCAGCAGACCCTATGATTTAAACATGTTCAGGAAATAATTGGTGTGCAACTCTCCCCTTTGTAAAAGCGTCAGGACTTAACCAATATATAGTGAAAAATCCCTCTGTGTAGTAAAAAAGTCCGATTTTTATCTTCATCTAGGATTTAAATGATGAAACCCTGGCTCTGTTCATGAGAAGAGAATTTTAGTTTAGTTTAGTTTAGAAGCATCAGGGAGGTCTTTGAAGAAGTTATCTAAGAGATGAAGCATTTGTATCCCTTTCTACTAGCAGTGTCCTATGCATGATCTGTATTTTTCTAACCAGTTATTAACCAGTTATTCATGAGTATTTTTCTAACCAGTTTCTCACCCTTTAATCCCTTAGTCTTTAGAGGCAACCAGACCTTGTCCAGCCTAGAGTGATGGGGGAAGAGTTATTATCATCCACTGTAGCTTGTGTATGTAGTGAAGAAAAGATGCTAGAATGGATGTGGCAGATACTAGCCTAAAAATGTGACATAAATGCCAAGCACTTGCTTCATAACTGCCAAATGTTTGAGCTCCTTGAATACAGAAACATGGATAAGGCTTCCTTTAAGTGGCGTTTCTGGCATACTAGAGAAAGCTGGTTTAGCCTCCATTTCTCTCTCTCTCTCTTTCTTTTTTTTCTTTAATACTATAATTTTACATGCTGGATTGGTTTTATACTGTTGTGTTTTCCATATACTCTCCAGGGTATTGAGGGAGAATACATCCATTTTTTTTACTGTGCTATTTTTATTCTTCTACAGCTTATGTACCATGGAACAACTCTGTACCTCTGACCTTTTCATCTCATATGAAATCAGAGGTATCTAACTCTGATTAGCATGTGAGTAGCCGGAGATACACAAAGGCTTCAGCAGCAGATGTCGAGATGTCATCATCATCAAAATTTGAAGCGACACTGTATGTAAGTTCTGTGCGCCATTGCGTATCGCATTCATCAGTTCATTAAGAAGGTGCAGGAGCCAGGGTAATACCGGCAATTGTGGCACATCTGTTGGGCCTGGGACAGGATTATCTTTTCTGCCCACATTAGTTTTTGATTCTTATTCTTTTTCCAAATTCTGTTATGCTCCAGCAAAGATGGTGGAGAATGTAAAAGACGCTCTCCCGTAAATATATATCACAGGGAGGTCACAAAGTGCTTTAAGTAGAAGAGTTTTTCCATTATCATATGGACTATTTTTTTGAAACCTGCAACTGTAATTCCCAAATATTGCATAGTTTCGCTAAGATTCTGATCATTTTCTTCTTATAAGTCATAAACTTACTCATTTAGAAAAAAGTCTCATTTAGAATAATAAATTAATTATTAGTTTTTATTATATATCTCTGAATCTTACAATGAGATTTCCTATTATTTTTGCTTGCATAATGATTAAGAAAAAATAGGTTGGGTAGGGTTCGTCTCATCTTATTATAGGCAAATGACTTTTAAGTGATTAGCTTGGACCTTTAGGACTATTTGAGATATCCTAAGGCATTTTCATGAACCTGGGAGATGTTGTAAAAGACACTTTCTGGATCAGTAGTTGGAGAACAGGTATAATATCCTGGAGCATCTCAGAGGGATTGCAAAACTAAAATTAGGTGTATTACTGTTTTGTAGTCTGTGGTAGACATCTGAATCTGAGATTATTCATGTAGAGTCCCTTGTATTGACTGAAGAGAAGTAGGCATGGAGAGAATATTCTTTATTTAATTTAATGACATACCTATTGAGCCAGAGAAGGTGTGCCTTAAAAATGTCTCTTTGACTATAAGGAAGTTCAGAAAGACATGCTCAGATGTAGACATATATTTAGCAGATTTCTCTTTTTAGTTAGATGAATCTCAGCCAAGGTGACCTTTAAGATTCTACCTAGTATTTATACTCTGAGAAAAATAAGACAACTCATAACTAGTCTTGGCTGTCAGACAAAAGGTAAGTGTAGCTAATATATATCCTCTGAACTCAGGATCTTATTGCTGAGGATGTAAAGGAGTGTTTAGGGAAAGAAAGTTACACAGCAGTGCTTTTTCTCCCAGAAAACATCCTGCTTCATCAACAACTTTTACTTTTCTTCTTGTATAGTGGAAGAAAGAAAATATATATCTGTTTTAGACGTTTTTTTTGGTTGTTAATGCCAGCCTAAAATCTTATTATTTTAGAAAATACCCCCAGTCAAACAGCAACCCAGAGCCATTCAATGGGTTTCTATCTGGTAATGCGTGGCTTCAGACTTGTTGTGTTCAAAGGATGGTAATTTAACTGTTTTTTATTTATTGACTTATTTAATTAATTATATTTAAAATGTAGGTCTGGACGCTATTACTATTCTTTTGAATTTTAAGAGTGGATCCTAGTAGCCTATTTTATTCAACTATAGGTTATATCAACGATTCGACCAGCAAATTTAAAGACATACTGATAAATTAACCAAGAAAAGTCTTCTACTGTCACCTTGCTTATATTTATTACATGTAGGTTAGAAGCTCCGCTGGAATACATTTGAGGGATTTCCAGTATAAAAGAAAAGGCTGGAAACTGCTGTATGAGAAAATCACATTCTCTAGAAATTAATCTCTAAGTTAATGACAAGGCCAGCTGCATGCAACCCTAATTTTGAATTGGGAGACATAATTCAAGTGTAGGCCTCATGATACTCCTTCTCCAAAGTGTAAATTCACTTGTTTCCACATTGTGAAAACAATATTTTGTACATTAAGGGAAAAAAGTGCTTTGTTCCATTAAAAGTTAGAAAGTTTACAAGGTAATAAATAAAATAGAAGTCAAAATACTCTATTTGGAGAATATGGTAACTTTAAGATTCCAGCTGCCTTATTTGGAATCATATTCAGTTTAAAATACGTATGAGTTCTAATAAAGTTATCCATAGGATAATATTTTAAATTGCATTTAGTAGTATGTATAATCACTTATGATAAATATTGTATTCACAAAGTAAATCTGAATTTTCCAAAGAAGTTCATCTCACTCACTTTGGACACCTGCTTTAGTAAGGAATGAAAAACCTTTGAAGCAGCTTGTATTTCTCCACCGATAACAGAATAGAACCTGGAAAAGTTATTTAGACTAATTGTCTATTTTAGATGACACTAATTCTACTCTGCTGAGGGCTCTAGTCAGTCATTCATACGGAGATGCCTAGGGCATTCTAAATGCCCTAGAGTATCTCAGACGTGTACATGTGGCTGGCAGATATGACACAGGAGTTACAGCAGACCAGTGACCTTCTGTGGTGGTAGCAGGAGTCCAGATAGGTTGCCCTAGGGCATCTCAAATGGCTTCAGGTGCCTCTGGGATGTCACTGAATCAAGCTAAGGGGGGTAATTCCTATTGTAATAGTGCAGATGGGTGACTGGTCATCCCCTGAAGTACCTTCTGACACTCTGTGAGTGCAGGTATTGTAGCTTGCTGGGTCCTTAGTTCATTCTTCTCTGGAATAAACCAAAATAGATTATATATTTAGGTCATTCTAAACACGATAGTCAAGTGCCATTCCTGTATTCCTTATCATCCCATGCTTGTGCCAGCAACAGTGATCTTAATTCAGTCTTGTGAGCAATGCTCTTACCTAGCGATTTGCCCCATAGCCAACAGAACAGGAGGAGATAGCAAGACCACAACTCCTATGTAAGGCTGTAGGGCAAATGTGAATCAAAAAGGTTGTTTAGAAACTGAAGCACATCAGAATATAGGTCTGGTTAAAGATCCTGGCATGGTCTTTAGCAAAGTTTTACCAGTGCTGGATCTGAGCTAATGATGCTTTTTAAGTGGTGCCTATCATTAGCCTGCTTCCTCTGGGAATACATCTGAAACTAATGCTTATCAGCCAACCTTATCATAGCAGAGGAAAGTGAATTCCTGGGTTTCCCTGCTCCTGAGCTTGTAGAGCTTGGAGGCTGGGAAACGACTTTCGCAGCACAGCTGCCAGCAATACTGCAGAAATCACAAATAGGATCTTTAGCATGGATAATGAGAGATTCTTCATACTGTGTGGAGTCAAATTCCTTCTTGTGCTAGCTATCAAATGTTTCTGCCAGATATTACCTTTGTTAAGTGTCAGAAATAGCGGACATATTTAATGATTCCATTTCCACACTTGTGTGTAAATTTGCAACCTTAATGTTACTTTAATGTTGCACATCATTATGGATGCAGCAATGACTGAGAGAGCAGAAAGGAAACTGCGAAGAGGCCATGCTTCTTGGTAGCAGCCTAGGAATTAAGATGACAGCATTAATAATTTATCCTACAGAATGTCTTCATTGGCAGGTGGTGGTGTGAGGAAAGGGGGAAGGTCAAAAAACATTTCGACTTATATTTTTTAAGGGGAAGCAGTGTAAGAAAATAGAAGCAAGCAGGTAACCATTATACATACTCAAAATCAAGGAATGGCAAGTGCAAATTGTCTACTGACAGAATTTGCTTGTTCTGTGTATCAGAAAGTTCTCTGATCCTAAATGCAGAATTAGCACATTTGAGGACAACTTATAAGACATCGTCAACAACAACAAAAAAGCCTAATAAGGACCTCCAGGGAACAGCTTAGTGTTTAATAGATAGAAAAGACAAGACATTGCTGGAGATGGCTGGAGTTCCACAGATAATCCTGACATTACTTTCGTCCTTTGAATACCGGCTGCCATAATCCTTCAAACAGGATAGAACAATGCTGCAAAGACAGATGCTCCAAAAAGTCCTGCAAAATAATGGTGAAAACACATACACATAAGTCACTCCATCTGTTAATACAACTTCTCTTTGTTTGGAGGGGGCCCTCCGTTTTGAAAAAGAAAAGATAGAAAATTGACAGTAGAATATGCAAAGACAATATAATTGTAGACTGCAAATGATGATGATAACACTGCATTTTAGGAGAATCATAACATTATAAAATGCTTGGGAATGTCTAGTTAGACCGGTAGAACTGAAGTACTTTTGAATAATTTTATTTACCTATGGCGCTACAATAGCATCTAGTGGTCCTGAGAGAGACCGCATTGTACCAGATGTTGAGTAATACAGACAGAAAATAATCTTTGCCCAGGAAGATTCACATTTCAAACAGCCAGGAGAGAGGTGGCGGGTAAGCAGCTTGCTCGAGGTCACACAGGGATAATTCTTTAATTCCCTGCTCTAGTCTTCCATTCATAACTCGTGTTGCTCCCAAAGCCTGCAGACATATTGCGGTGCTGAAAGTGTCACCTTTTCCTGAGTGACACGAGAGCTGACCAGCTGACCAGTTGTCTGGTTGTCATTTTCTGTACTTGAAAAAAAAAAAAAAAGTGAATGAAAAATGATCAATCATGATTTCTTAAAATGGTAGCAAGCATCTTAGGACAATTTTGTGACAATTCTTTGCCAATTTGTTGTAAGAATTTAACATTTGGAGGCTCCAAATATCTCCCTGTCAGTACTTGTCAAGGCAATTTTTTCAGGTTAGAGTGTTTTTTTAAATAATTTCTCTTGTAAGTGAAGACAAAGGTTGCCTTCTCACCAAGGAGTTTGCTATATTTTAAATCTCTTTCATAACTTATTTATGATTTCAAATTATCATAATTAAAACATAATTATTTATATAAATGTTATAGTATGTATGCATACATACATATAAAATTACAGAAAGACTCAAATAAATATTATTCTTGCATGTGGTAATTAGGAAATTAACTTCTATGCCTGAGAAAATGAGGGAGAAATAAGAGAAGGTTGACATATCTGGCATCCTAATTAGCATCTTGGGGTACTTTTTGAACCCCAGTTTAAGCTGCTGTGAATTTCTTCTTTTGATTCTGTCAAGATTCAAGTACATTTGGGATTTGGTTTTCTTGATAGACTTCTCTGATCTCACTATAGTTAGTCATCTAGTCTCTCATTGTAGCCAGGAGAGAGAAAAGAGCCTCTTCAGAGAATGACTTATTGCAGTCTAAACTAGATGCATCTAAAATGAAGGCCCAGTTAGGGTAGAAAACTGAATTGCCTTTTGAAAATGTTCATCTCTACATTGAGGTATTCCAAATAGCATGAAAATCCCCATTTTATAAGGTAATTCTAATTTAATTATAAATTTAGTTCAAACATAAGAAATAGTACATTTAATTTAAAAATATTTTGAAAACTCTTCCTCTTTGTGCACAGTTGGGAGTATATGTGTTTGTGTGTATGACTTTAATTGTGTGTCATATCACTGCTTATATGTCATTATCCACTGCCTATATGTATATGGAGATGCTTGTTTTCTGAGAAATAGGCATGCGTAATTTCGCCTTCATCCAGGTGTACTGTTTATGCACGCTTGCCCATGTGCAGAACATTTCAAAATCATTTATCCATAACATAAGCTACTTTCTAACCACCAAAGTAATAATTAATTTTCCCATTTTATCGTCACTGTAAAAAATGATACCACATTGTCTCATTCTGCAAATGAGAATTAGTAGCCCATTACTCATAGTCATTCTCATATGCTGGCCCTGGCTATCTTTAGAAAGGAATGAGCTCCAAGGAGGAAAGTTTCAAGCCTTCTGTGCTCTCCGGGGAGCTGGAAGGCCCCTCTTTCCCTTTCTGAGATGAGGGACTACTCCAGCAGCTCCAGCTGTGCTTCTCTTTTGTGCCAATGACAGCATGTACAGAGCATGGCGATTGCCATTGTAATATTAGTCATTCTGGCACCATATTCACCAGTAAGCCCAACTGGACTGAACCACAGGCTCCTCTGCCATTTACTGGTTAATACACTTGATTTTGGGGCTATGCAAACTAATCGTCTGCGTAACAATGCGTGAGTGTGGTTCAGAAGGCAGCATGAATCACGAATGGTTACTAGTAGCTACTTTGGATGAGACAGAAAGGTGAATTTTAATACATGAGTATGCACTATTCCTTGGCAAATTTAATTTTCTAGTGTAGGTATAACCTTAGCACTGCTGCTGTCCAGTGCTAGCTGGGTTATGTAGTGAATGTCCCAACCATTCTGATACTATGATTCAAGGGAGAAAGGACAGCATGTTGTCAGTTTTCTTCATGGAGAGAGTCTTACTTCCATGCTTTCAGTGGAGTCCATAGCAGCTACTCCGTGTCCTTCCTAGGTGGGATCGTACCAGCTCACTGTCCTCCTACTACATATCATACACCATCAAGAGATTAGCTGTCCATCCAAGATCTTTTTCTGACGAAGGCTACTGTGAGAATTTTGCCAGAGAGGGGATGTTGTATAAACCCAGAGAAACTCAGCAGACAAATGTGCCTTTCAGGAGGAGGTGATTTCCATTCAAGGTGCTTGCCCTTTTGTGTTAACAGGCTTTAACTACCAGTCATTTGTTGTTGTTGTTGTTGCAATAAACAGCTTAGAAGGCATCTATAGATATTTGACTGGAAATGGCATGAAAAAAAAGGAAGCCTTAGAAAAAAAATTTAGATTAACTTAAAGGGTCGGATGAGATTTTCAAAAGTAAGTACAACTTTCTGTGTGCGGTCTGAAGGTTTCAGTCTTCCATTGCAGTTTTCCTTTCTCAAAGAGGCCACTATAGCAGAGAAGACTCTTCTATCTTGTTCTTAATAATATTTGTGTCATGGAATGCTAACAGATTCATGCTATAATATATTGTAGAATTGCTTTTGCTTTTACCCAAAGGATAAGGTGTCATCTGGAATAAGGAAGTCACAGTTGTGAAAACATATATGGTTAAGTCAATAATCCATAGGAGATGATGTTTGAAATCATGTAACTGTGTCAATTTCCAGTAGGAAAGATGTGTAGAAGAGCAAGCTGTTGAGGGATTTTGTACTGTGTGTGTCAAATTCCAGTCTCAATAACAAGACAGAATCAGATAAAACAGCAGTATTTCAGAAGTTATAAACCTAAATGAAAAGAAATGAATGTTGAAGTATGCCAGAAGGGCTGGAAAGGTAGAAGGAAGCAGAAATGAAAGACATGATTAAACTTGTAACACAAATAGGATCTTGAAAGCAAGCGAGGAAAGGGATGAAAACTAATCAAAAATTTCACAGAAGAAAGAAAACTGAAAACAATAATTTATTTAAATAAGAAAAGACAATGAGTAAGGAATTATGGCAATTAATTTGAGAGATAACTAACAGAGAGAGCATGGTTTTGGATTGGAAAGCAGAAGATAAGAGTATATAGATGACAATATGGAACAGATGATGTAACTATTTAGAAGTACAGACTTCAAGATGGAAGGAAGAGGGGTACATTAAGTGATGCTGACCTTCCAAACCTATTGAGTCAAGATGCTTAAGTCAGTAGTTATCCTAGAAAATGAAAT
>JAWLRI010000998.1:117432-146663 GCA_034781795.1 Crypturellus tataupa
GTACATTAAGTGATGCTGACCTTCCAAACCTATTGAGTCAAGATGCTTAAGTCAGTAGTTATCCTAGAAAATGAAATTTTATGTACAATATAACTGCAATCAATGTATGAAGCAGGAATTTTCCTAAGAAATACAAGCCAGGAGGATTTTCTCAGTCAGTATGGATGAAGCAGACACTGCACTGCTGATACAGTAGCATTTTCTATTCTGCAGTGGGCTGCTAATCATTTGATACTCAGGTTGGCAGGCAGAACAAACCAGCTGTGAAAGAGACATCTTTGCCTCCCTTGTGTTTCCTGAGCAATAGTAGGGAGGGGAGGTTCTCGGGGGCAGGAGCTGTTTAACCCAAGCGCTCTCAGTTCCGGTAAACTTCAGAGAAAACAAATTGAGAGCTAGGAATTAGAAGATGAGGTTGCTAAATATGCTGGCAGTTGTGTTAACTGCCATTTCCTCAGCTGGTTTTTAAACATCTTCGAAGGAAGGCATAAAAAAGAGCTTGTTTTTACTGCCATCAGGTGTGCTAGAATGCAAATAAAGGCTGTTCTCACCTGCAGCCATGTGAAGTTGATGGCGAGATTGCCTTTACTTCTGGTGTGATTTGGCCAAGACCCACTGGCTGTTACCTACTTTGCTTGACACAGGCATTATCTTGCTAGTCTTCTGTCTGGGAAAAGGTACAGAAGTATGAAGGTAAAACAGAATAATTCTGCTTTTTGCTGACTGATGCTGGTCATAACAAACTCTTAGAAACAAGGTGGCATAGGTGTTTCTTCAGAAGGCAGTATGCAGCTTCATACCAAATCTCAGGACTGGTGAAGTCTTCCAGTGCTTGCTGGCCAAGCTGGAGGAGTGTCTTATTCCTAAAACTACTAACAGCTCTTGGCAGTGTCACTGATAAAGTGTTTGATAGTATATTCTTGTGAATGTCACTATACTAGCTACATCAGTAATATTAAGGTTGTTGAGGAAGCTTCTATAAGTAGTGTAACTAGAGAGTAGTGATATTAATGAAGAGAAGGTGAAGGTGAAGAGAAGGCCTTTCTCTTGCACTTGCTGCCGGTGAGGTACAATGGAATGGTTTGATAAATGAGAGTATTTGTGAGTGAACCATAAAGAACAGTAAAGACTAGGTCTTTATTAAAAAAACCTAAACATACTTGCACAGATTATTTCTGTCAGAACAACATTTGATAAAGTATACTTCTTAAACAATTCCATTCTGGGTAGTCGATGGAGAAAAATAATTGTTTATTTTGTAGATATTATTGTTTAATTGTAGATAAATCTGATCTTGTGCCAAAGCTAGAGAAGACAAATCTTTATTCAACTATGTATTAAAGTAATAAAACTGCTTAAGAGACAAATTTAATGCTTGTGATGGCTATATATTTGCAATAATTGTTTATATTTTTATTTTAGTAGTAGTTTCACTAGAAAAAAAAAAAAGTTTATTCTTTAAAAAAAATCTTGTTAATCCCACCAGTGAAGTAAAGCACAGTAATGTTCCTTGTAGAAGGGGTTGTCATAGATTTATTTTGGCTTCATAATGGAGAACAAAACACCATGAAATTAGACAGTAAGGATATTAAAAATCAAAAGAACTGTCTTCATTTGATCCGGTCATGCATTTCTAGAATTTATAGGTTTTACATTTTAGATCTTCCTATCTATGTAAGCCCCATGTGAAAAAAAAGGCAGAGTACTTCTATGGAGCAGTTCAATGAGCCAAATGTAGATGTCTGCTTCAGAATGAGATGAATTGGAGAGTTATAGAGAAGAGAAATATATATATATAGAGAGAGAGAGAGAGAGAGGGAGAGGACTATATATATATATTTCTTTGTTAGCTGAATGAGCAGCCTCAGCATCTGTCTGATTTAAGATGCCTGAATTGTAACTGCTATTGGTGCTGCTGTGGGGCTAGGGCTCCGCTGGCACAAGGCTTTTCTGGACACAGCTCCTCACCAGCTACCTGGGCACTGAACTGCTGCTGTAGTAAGAGATCTGCAGGTGGAGCAGGAGCCACCCTCTTCTTGCCAGAAGTTACAGCCCTCTCTGGCATGTTACTGTCATTGCTGATTGCATATGGGTTCCTGGTCCCTTCTCTGTGCTCTTCTGCACAAACGTCTGCGTCTGTGGGCTGTACTTCCACAGGCCTCTCCCTGGCACCAAAGGCATTTGTGACTCTTTCCAGGTCACATTGGGAACTTCTGGCAGAGGTTGCTAGATGCTGCTAGAGCTTGCTGGGCATTGCAACCTCCTGTAGCTATCCTCACCCAACAGCAGTAGGCAACCTGGTGTTTCTCAGGGGGATCCTTAGAGTCTCCCCAGTGAGTTCAGATGAAGCTCCTGGAAGATCTCAAAGCAGAGCCCAGGAACTGCTGCCTCTGCTTACTGTCCTCCAAATCCAGAGTCCAGTTGGTTCCAGGTCTAACTCCTCCATTTTGAGAATAATTCAAAACTCCTTTTAAATCTGTTTGCCTTTTTTTTTTTTTTAAGGTTCACATGGCAAACACTGAGTGATTTCTTCTGGAAAACATTTCTGAAGAATTATATATATTTTTTTTCTCCGACTTGGCAAAGAATACAGAAAAGAAAGAGGAAGAAAAAAAAAAAAAGGCACTCCAAAAAGTCCAGTTGCCTATGTAGCTTCGTCAGGGAATGATCTGGTGACTTATTACCTCTAAGTATTATAAACAATTGGCAGCTGAGCAACGCAGTCTGATTTCTTACCTGAAACATTTTCATTTGTCCTGTCTTTGAGAGGAAGTTACTGAAAGAGCACTTTTCTGGCTAACAGGGGGAGAGATTCGAGATAATTTTGCTACCATGCAAGAGAAGAGCACTGCTTTCAACATTATGATCTGAAATTTGTGGGAATTAAACAAACTCTCAGTACTTCAAATACTTGATACAGTGAACTCCCTGCAAAGTCATTTTGTGTTCCATAGACAAAGAACTGAAAGCTTTCACCTTGAAATTATCAAAAACAGCAATTATTTTGTTATTATTTGAACTGATTCAATAACTTGTGAGAAAAACAGGTTGCTTTCTTGGTAGTACTTTCATGTATAAAGCTGTAGATACCACAGTATCTGAGTCGTAAGCACCAGAAACAGTTATCACTGATGGCATAAATATGCATTTACTGTAGTTTCAGATTTATCAGCACATAAAGGACATGGAGTACTGCATGTTCCATAGTGTTAACAGAATAAGGGCAATTGTATTTCATCTAAACATATTAAAATCAATGCTCAGTGTTTGGTTTAATTTCAAGCATAAATACTACCAAGGGTTTTCAAGATGTGGAAAGCAGTTTCTTAGTGAAATGCATATTTCATACCGTGTGTCACTTGTCCGCTATTTAGCTGCAGAGTGATATATCAATTGAGAAAGCTCGTAATGAACCACGAGTCACTCAATGAAGCAGCAAATAACAGTAAATGAGAATTTTTTGCTGTCAATTCAAATTCAATCAAAAGCAGCTTCCTCCATTATTCTGAACAAAGTTATAAAACTGCGTTTAGAATTTGTTCTCTTTCCTATGACCGCTTTGTGTTTTTTGCTTCTAAAATGCAAATTACTCTAAATCAGGCTCCAGTTGCAGGAGTATTTAACTCAAGACTACTCCTCTAGCTACATCAGAAGTTTTTTTTGTTGTTGTTTTGTCTTTTTTTGTGCAGATGCTTAGGGTCTTTTGTGACTATGACATCTGCTATATCAAGTTTTATCTACTGTGGATCCCTTCTATTCTGGTTTCTTCTATTTCTGCAATAACTATATATATTTTTTCTCTTCAGTCTTTCTAATTACCCTTCTGATAATGTCTGTGCCTTTTTTTCTGGCTATTTTTATCCACCTCAGCCTCTCTATGCTTTTTCTCACTTTTGATCAGACTCACCTTGTGTTTTTCAGTCGGTGTCGATGTACACACCTGTCTAGCTGCTCTTTCAAACTGTTGCCATGAAACATATTCTTGCACATTTAAATATTGCCTATGTATAAAAAGCTGTATTATGAAAGTTCCTTATCTATTGCATCTCTCTGGCTCACATCCTTTTTATGTTTTTACACATGACCGTTCTGTATATTATGAGTGTGACTGGACTCTCACTGTAGGTGATGTGAAAAGGCACAATAAGAGCACCAAGTTCCCATTGATAATAGAATCAGAGTTCTGCCACCTAAAAAGAGCTAAATATGGAGGAGTAAAAAGCAGTAAAGAAGAGAATAGAGACTTTTGTGAATAGATCACACATTTATGATATTTAACCCTCTATAAATGAGTTTGATATTAGAAGAGGTGTTTTCTTTAAAACAGTTTCACTTCTAGAAACTGTTGATGACTATGATTGCTGTGATTTGAAAATTATCGATTGTCTTTGATGTTAAAAATACCCTGAGCAAATGTCACTTGAGTCGGTCATAGCAAGCAGAACAAAAGTACTATATATAGCAATTTAATATTTTATGGTGTTATAATGATTGGTTTAGCATTCATTAAAAAAATCTATTTAAGAACAGAGGAAATTTAACAGATGTTTTTAAGCTTTGATGCAATTTACATTTGTTCTCTAAATGAAGTTTAGAGTGATAAATGAAAATAATGTCAGTGGTAGGAGGTGCACAGTTTGAAATATTTCAGTGAAGTAACTGAGGACACTAGCTTCCCATGTCCATTTTTTAAAACACGGAACTGCACAGGTTGCTGAGCACTTTTTCAATGTGCTACAGTCTAAGTTTAGAACCATAGTTTTTTTTTTTTTAACACTGATCACAGATCTGCAGAATAACGTATGTTGTAGAGAGGCCATCTGCTATAAGTCAGAGCATGTCCAGACATAGCAGGTTGCTTGGGACTATGTCCAGTTTTGATCAGCTCCAGCAATGGGAATTCACAATATCTCCAGTAACCCAGAGGTTATGTTTGACTGTTTTCCCTGGGGACAATATTTTCTTTATATCTGTCTGGAGTTTTCCTTGCTGCAACTTGTGCCTATTTCCTCTTGTCTGTTTGTCTTCCTCTAGGAAGAGTTGGGTTCTTCCATCTTGTCTGTATCCTCCCATTAAGTAGCCAAAGACAGCAATAAGGTCTCCCCTCAAATTCTTCTCGTATGCCATGATCTCCAAGGCCCTGACTATCTTTGTGGCCCTTCACTGGTCTTGATTCAGTATTTCAATGTCTTTCTTATGTCAAAGCTGGAATCCAAAAAGTGGACACTGCTTCACTGTAAATAAATGCCTGCCTCTTTTATTTGCATAAAACTTTTATAAAACTTTGTTAATGATAGTTTCGATAGCACTATCATGCTGATCTATTTTCTCCACAGCAACCTTAGCTTTTTTGCAATGTAGTAAGTAGCAATACTTGCAGGTTTTGTGTCAATGATGGATTTAAACAGTGTTTTCTTTTTTGTTCCTCTGTTTTGCCATGTTCATATTCTGTAATTTTTTAGTTCACGCAGCTACCACTGGAGTTTTGTTAAAGTCAGCCAAGAGAAACACACACACACACAAATTATCTATAAATAAGGAGGCAGGTGGTTATTCTACAGTGTCACAGTGATCATGTGAATGACCCTTCAATCTCAGTCTCCAAGCATATATGCACCCAGTGACTCTGGGACTGTGGTGATATGATATGTATATAATACAACAGTTTTTCAGTTACAGAAGTTCTTACTTTTTTAAAAATTATTTTTAATCTTCCAGTGTACAAGGGTCCGCACCCTTCAGGGAAGTAGTGGCTAAATGCTTTAAAACCAACTCATTTTATAGGATTTTCTTTTCAAGTTCATGAGGAAAACAAAAGGAAACCCCAGCTTCTACAATTTTCAAAGCACAGATACTTAAAAGAGGGACTATATCTATCGCGTATGATTTATTAAATTATATTTTATGAAACTTTGGTGCAAACAAATCAAAATCGACTGTTTTGCCAATATCAATTCCCCACTGGTGCATCTCAGAGTGCAGTCTCTTCCAGGGACAGGTCCAGTTCCTCAGGGAAGTAAATAACTCAATGATTTACTGATAAAGCCACCCAGTATATATATCATCCGTGTCTCATACATCACTGTCACAGGCAACAGCTTGCCTTGCTAAGTGATTCTGTGTTGTCCTTTTCGGACTTCTTTCTCTTACAATCATATCATCCTAGAAAACCCACTTTTTTTTTTTTTTCCAAGCTTATATAAATGAAATTAATTATAAAATACAAGTCTATAAACTTGAATATAGTGATTATCTTTATGTTTTTATCATAGGGGAAAAAAAAGGTTGATAATTATTAGTAAATGTGCCGTGGATTATATTCATCCATTTTATCTTAATTCTCCAATATTTTTAGAATCTTTATGTTCTCTGTACTGATAAGGTACTCCTAAAGTCAGAACATAATATTTACATTTTGAAGATTGTGAATAAAGCAAGGAGTAGCCAAGTTTGTATCTGAATTGCTATATAAAAAAGAGATTGGGATATCAAACACACAAGCTGCTCCCATTTTGAGATTACTGTATTGAAAAACTATGGGCCATCTACCAATACTTGTTATCAATAGCTCTTCTAGCAAAACTTCCGATCAAATTCAGGAGAGACTTCCAGTTTATTCATAGCTACTTATGGCCTCGGAGAAATGGTAGGAAATATGGTAGGAATTACAATTTCTGATCTCAGCAATAAAGTTGGAATCATAATACCTGAAGGCACTTTACAGACCTACAGCAAGAACACCTCACTGCCACCTCCAAATCCAGAATCTGGGTTTACTTTTCTTGAATTTTTACCCTCTAAAAATTGTATGGTTAAGAGAGAGCCATTTAGTCCAAGAAGTGAAGTATTAATTCATTGCATTGAGGAATGAGTTTGGCTGTAACCTCCCTTATAACGTCTGAATTAAGTGTGGTCACAGAGACTTCTTGCAGTGGCGCTGGGGAGATGAGCCCCTCCAAGATGTAATTCAGATTATTTGAGCATGGATTTAATCCCTATTTAAGGCTGTGGCGTTCTCAGACTAAGGAGCACTAGCATAAATGTCTCTTTGAGACCTGACCTCTCTAATCTCCCCTGGGAATTAGAGTATCTGGAATGCCTGAGCCCACTTAGATTTGTTTTCACAGCCCCGAGGGACAGCACTGGTAATCTAGGAGGGATGGTGCAAAGGTCAGCTCAGACCTTTAAATGTTTTAAGTGAAACACCTTGAACACACCTAATAATTTCATGTTTGCCTATCTTTGTCCTCGGGTAGCTTTGCTAGTAACTCAAAGAGGGAGAGGTTCATTTCCGCACTGTAATAGATCCTTTAGGTTGCATACCACCCCAAGACACCCCCCTAGCAAACCCAAACTGTGCAACCATTCTCTTTAACCTCTTAAGTCCTAGGGATGCCCTATTGCTCTGACTGTAGGAATCTGGGCACCTCTGGGCATCCTGGTGCTTGGAGGCATGAAGAACAAGCGCAGACTACGGGACAACGCTGAGTGTTGCACCCGCTGGCCCACACCATTGAACTGCTAGCGTGTTCCCCAGCTGTATTTTGGGCACCGTTTGTAAGCTCTCCCCAAACAAATCTGTCTGAAGAGTGTAGCTATAGCACTATGGGCTGGAGTCACTTGACCTTGGGCTGGAGATTCGGCTTAGGCTTCTTTTGTTCAGCAGTATAAACAGGATAACTTAGCATATAACAGTAAGTTTAATTACTTATGGCCATAAAACATTAGGCGTGCATGAAATTCAGGTCATTTTTTTCCCTTAAGCCCTGACCAATTTTTTTTTTTCTTTTTTCAGAACTGGAATCTCTTATCCCCGGCTGCGTCAATGAGTTTTCCTTATTAGGAGATATTTATCATGTAGCCAACTCGTATATGCTCTGCTGGTGGAAAGCCAACTGTGAGGTTGCTTGGACCAGGTAGACCCTCAGCAGTGTAACACCCACATGAAACCGATGTCATCAGAGTGGAAAATAAGGACATTTAATGGAGAAAAGCTGGCATTTAAATTGCTCGTGGGAAGAAACTGCCTGATTTCAGTACTTTTACAAGATTATCAATTAAAGATCAGTGAATGACACAGTTGTGGTAGAAATTTTTTGAGTGCAGGTGACGGCTTGTGTCCTGAAGATTGTCACAGCCTTATTAAATGATTTGAGACCAGCCTTTTCTCATGTGGAGTTCCTTCCCTAAAATGGTTTCACTGATGGCAACACGAAATAAGATGCAAGTGAGAGCAAATAACGTGGTAGTATTTGTCTCTGCTCAGGAACTTCTGTTTCCACAGCCATCTAACAAGAGCAATAGCTCTAAATCAACAAATGAAGCAAAAATATAGGTGCAAAACGGATCCGTTGAGTTCTAAAGATTACACAGGGAAAGTAGAAAAGCCCAAAGAGATGATTCCTCTTTGACTGACTGGTGGATAGAGCTTTCGGTCTTTGTTTAAGAAAAAAAAATGTAAAAAGCCCCAGACAGTTTTAGCTGAGTGAGTGAGTGCAGCTGGATGTTAGATGTAAGCTGATCCTGGAAATGTGTTTGGAAGGACAAACAGAAGGGCACATCTTTTGAAATAGAAAGTGGAGCTAAAGTTGGAGGGTTTTTTTAAAGATATTTTAAAACAGAATTCTAAGGTGTTTCAAAAATATATTCACAGGTCCATTTTGAATATCTCTCTGAAGATATATTGTGTTTTAGGTAGATATCTTTCAGACAGGATTTCTGTTTGCAGCATATTTTTTCTTTAAAGGGTTTTGCATTTCTGCATAAAAAGCTTATTAATTATTTGTAACTGCTTGTCATCATATTCTGATAATAGAGGCCTGGTTAAGGATAATAAGTACCACATCACTATTTTGGGTCATATAGATAATATATATGTATATATACATACACGATTCCTGGTGCAATATTACCCAAAGCATCTCCTTTCTCCCTGTACACAGGACCAAAAGTGCAGGCACATCATTTATTGATAAGACAAAAAGAATGTAATGAAATTATCAATGTTCTTGAATTAATTATGAACATGATTAAGAAAGCTAAAATCTCAGGAGCCAGGATCTCATTACCCATTCAGTCTTAGGGATTGCTTTCATTCAGCAAGGCAAAAAGGCTTTGAGCAGTCCCACAATTGCCTTAGTCTCATTTATTTGTGGTAGTATTAAGGTTTATTTGTTTTCTGGTTTGCACTTCTTCTGAAATTATTTCTCTTACTTTATTCATTTAACAAAATGTTCCTTCCTGTGTCATAGAAGAAAGTGCCTATAAGGCCTACATAGGTTCTTCAGTCTGCAAACCTCCCTCTGAGAACATTTCTTTCAACTCACATTGCTGGAGCTCCTAAATATCTTTCAAGGTAAGTCTGAGAATGTAGCCAAAAAAGTTCTTTCAGATTTATGTCTGCAGCTGTACTACAGTACTGTCTGATTCCCATTCAGCTCGGAGCCTTAATGACATCATTATTACGCTGTCTGAACCAGATTTAACTTGGAGCCTGCACTATATTGTTGCTTATCTACCTTCCTGTGGGGAAGATTCGGTATTACTTTGCTTGAAAAAATAATACTTAGCAGGCGATGATGGAGAGAGGCTTCAGATTCTAAACTCTCATAAGCGAGGGAGACCGAAGCAGCACTGGATACCTGCAAGCATGTCTGTTTTAAATTCATTTTGCGGCAAAGAAATGATAATTGGGTTATGTTTTTTTCCTGCACAGTGGTCTGAATGAGAAGTGTGGTGTGCAGTTGTCTTATTTACAGAGTCCTAAAGCACTGTATTACTTAACAGTTTTGACTTTCTGTCTTTACAAGGCCCTTCTGAATTTCTTGTTCTTGCCGTGTTTGTCCCCAGATGAATGTCTGAATGATGGGGCATAATGAATAAATTCTGGGAATAGCCCTGCAGAAATCGTGCACTTATCATTTTTTAAAACTGAAATAATTCTTGTTAGACAGCCCAAGAAGCAGAGAAGTGATCAAAGAAGGGGTATATTGTTGTTGTTATTGTTTTGTTTTGTTCTGTTAATGGAAGTTTGATATTGCATCTTTTTGTGTTTCTTCTACTTTTTATTTCTAAAAAGGGGAAAAGAATCTGTAGCTATATACATGGTACAAGCTATTATCTACCAGAATAGACCAAGGACAGCAGAGAACATATTTTAGATTTAAATAAGTGCTGCCTGTGACACCCTAGAAAGATTGATTCTAGTTGTTTTCTCCATAATGCTGTGATAGAGCGTTTTACTGCCTTTCCTAATCTCAGTTAATAAATATAAACAAAATGCAAGCCAATTAATTTGCTTAGAGTATGTACATCAGCTAAATGGGACAATCAGACTGAAGAAACAATGATAATGTCTCACTCCCTCTTGGTAACCTTGAAATGTAGAGTTACATTTACAGCATAAAAGCAAAGCATGTGCAAATACGACTGTTCCTCTGTTTCTGTAGCTCTGCAGACGTGCAAAATGACAGTCAGTGTAAAGAAATACATTTAGGGACAATTCTGCTAAAGCTAATATGTGAAAGTCATTCATACAACTTGCATATACATCCCATGGCAATTAGAAAACAATATTCCCGAGTTTCACACAATTTCTGCATGTGGGTTCTTTAAATTCATGTCCGAATGAAAGATTTTACCCTCAATACAATTCTTTGCTGTCTGCTTCAAGATTTCATATTTTATTTAAAAAATGGCTATTGAAGATAATTTGACATATTCTTAAAAACTGTACTCCATAGCTCTGGGCCTTGTTTCAACTTTCATTTTGATGGCAACTTTGCAAGTGTTAAAACCATAGATGATATAAAAGCATTCTGTTCTTCTATTTCTGTATCAAGTAGCAGGAAAAAAAAAAAAGATTTTTCTCCTTCTTAAGATATTTTTTGAAAAGCTACCGAAAGCAGAGCTTTTTAATATCCTCTCTTTCTGTGGAACAGCAAGCATCCCTACCTGTTTTTATATTTCTCTCACTTAATAATCTTATAAAAACAATATTCTGTAAACGCAAGAAATTGAGAAGGTGCAGAACAGTTTCCAGTTTTCTTAAGAGAGACAAGTTCAGTAGTATTTTTAGGTGCTAACCTTCAGCACCTAAATATTTTCTAATGCTTAGGTAAAATAGTTGGCAGGACTGAACAAACAGATTGTTGCCTGTATGGTATGAAGCTAGAAAATAAACTAATTTCCTTAAACTATATTATCATAAGAAAATATACTGCTTTGTTTTATTAATGTTGCAATATATTTCTAATACAAAATTCATGCTGATTTGGTTATCTCAAAGAATTCACGTTTGCATAAAGTCTTGTGAAAGCATTTGCTGAAGTAAAATTGCACAGTTTAATAGGAAATGTTTAAATCAAGGAATCGGTAAGAATGTAACCTTTTACATTTGTGGGGAATATTAAATTGTACTAATTAAAATAGCCCAAATGTTGAAACTCAATGAGTTTTCATTTTTGTCCGTGAACCTTCTTAATGAAGAAGGTTTTGCATTTTTGCATATGTTTAATGTATCCTAGATTTCTCTGGATTTCCAGCAAGGGAATGAATTTAGACTGAAAGTAGAAAAGCACTTGCATAGTTTGAGTCACTGGGGAAGGGATTATGTAAGAATTACAAGGTCGGGCTCTAAGTGAGCTTGGAGAAAATTATTCTTTAGGATGAGAAACAGGGCAGTTGTTTAGTAGAATGTGATTTTTTTTTTTTTTTATTTTTATTATGAGGAATGCACCAGAAATAAAGGAAATGTGTCCAAAATAAGTCACAAGGGAATCTAGAATTTAGAGATCATCAAATTACGTATGCTGATTATATGTCATTTCAATCCCATTAACTTCTAAAACACAAGGGAACCGAAATCTTGCAGTTAATATTTTAACTCACAGTGACTTTCATCAGGAAGGTTCCGTCCTAAAGTTGTGATGAGAAGATCATCTGATACAAATGTTGGAGTTGAAGTTAGTAATAAGAGGGTGTCTTCAATGTGTATGACTTAGGAACTCTTTTTGTTTATCAAACTACCTTGTTTATTTGGTGGGTCTTTTGGTACGGCTTCTGCAATCTTTCTAAAAGCTAATCATCAGAAGGCAATGCTTGGAGACACTTTTTACCTAATTACTGGTAAAATTGCCAATTCATTATTTAAATAAACCATATATGCAATGTAATTAAGTTGTATTTTAATTCTAGATTTCCCACTTCAAATGAACAAATATAAATTACATCATTTTTTTAAATGATTTTTCTTTGTTTAAAATTGTGAGGGAATCTCCATTAATAAAAAGGAAGTCAAACCACTGAAGTATTAATAGCTGTGGCTTGCTATAGTGTTGACTTGCAAGTTAATATTTTAATTTTGCTTTTAGAAGTTCCATAAAAATTACCATTCCACTTATCAATGCAAAAACAAGAATATCCTCATGAGTAAATAAAATCTGAAAAATTCTCTTCTGATAAGTGGAAGACTTCAGTGAATAGTGTTAATGTGGATTTTTTGTTGTTGTTGTTTGTTTTTTTGAAAAGATTTTTGGACAAATGATTAGCAAGCTAATTTTAAACACCTTCATAGGAACTGCAAGGAAGTTAAATTTTACCATTGTAAAATATTGTACCTTTGCAGGTAGCAGGCTCTTACTGAAAAGATCATTTTCCTGGCTTGCAGCGTTGTCGTTTGCCCTCCTCGCTTTTGCTGCTGCTGACATTCCATGTGTATTGCATCCCCGAGCACAAAAACAGTTGCTTTCAGAACAAATTATTTTGAAAGGAGGTCAGTTTTGTTCGGAACGGGTTAAACAGGACTACCTGCTTTAGACTGATTTAAATCAGTAATGGATCTGCTCATAAAGCTGCTGTTACTAGATATTACACTGCTATCTGTCCTCTGATAGCCCCGATAAGAAGTGCTTACCACAGAGGATGCTCCTAAAGGACAGATATTGTTTCCTGTACCTCAGGGAGTAAAACGCCATACTGCTGGATCAGGAACTTTTACTAACAGCAAGTAAATTCAGGCCTTATCAAGTTACAGCACAAACTGCACTCATGTTTTATTATTCTCATTAGAGATTTAAGGACTAATTCCAGTTGTTAGGGCTTAGCAGTTTAATGTTTTCCATAGATAAGAATTAAGATTCTTCTGGGGGATTTTTTATTTGCTAAACCCTGCAAAATATAAGTGGTAATGTACTTAGTTTGATTTATTACAACTGGATTTCCTAAATGTTTTTAAGGCATAAGATTTAAAAAATTTAAAACTAATAACTAAATTTTTCAACTCTAAAATACAGTCATTTTCAATCAACTATGATTTTTAGAGCGAAAAAAAAACTATTTCTCTTCGGAAAAAAAATGATACCAATAGCATTAGTACTTGAGTTTTTCTATGCATTAGTAATGCTTTTAAACATTTGCAGCTTAACACAGGTAAGAAGAATTTCAGTGTGCAGAAAATTATTATTAATTGAACAAGCTCCTTGCAAACCATTCTTTACAAGCAAAAATGTTGATACTTTTCAGAGTCAGCAAAAGAGAAAAGGAGAAAGTATGGGGTAACTCTGTCCTTATGAAAATGACACTTTTAGAAGGATAGTAAATCCTAAACTTTCCATCTATTAATTTCTCAAAAGTTTCGTGAAGACTTGAAATTAAATTATGTGAAACAAATAATGATGTATTTGCATTAGCTCTCTGAACATAATTATGCCATGGAAATGAATTTGTGTTTTAATATGATAAAGTGACTTGAAACTGAAGCAGGGGCTTCAATCACCTCCACTCTCTAAGTTGAGCTTGATTCAAGAAACTAAGATTTGGGATCTTGCAGGCAGGTTTCAGAGCTGTAGCAGTGTGACTAGTCTCAGCAATAGCTATGACAAACACCTTTGCTCCCAAAATTGTGATATTCTTGGAGAGCTTTAGGAAATTAAACATTGCCTCCTCTATGACATGTGTTTTTTTCCATTTCTGCAAGTAGTTTCCTATAATATTGCAGTTTCACTAAGAATGCCCTTGTTTCTTAGAAAGTTTATGCAGTAAAGTCTACTTACCTGAATTATTAATATAATTAGCTGTATCCCACCTGGATGCAATAATCCTAATTTCCATTTTTCACGTTTACAAAATGGTGACATGTGCAGATACTGTTGTTGTTTTCTGTGCCAGGTATGGGTCTACTTCTACTCGATTCCTCTTTCTGTTCTTTCTCTCTATAGCTCATTGGATCCATTGCATTTGAAATGTTTTTCTTACTTCTGTTGCCACAAAAAGGCAAGTCCTGTAAGAGCATCACGGCTAATCGATAATAATTGTTGATCAATAATTATTGATCAGTTATGACATTGCATTTGGAAGGCATTTTTTTGTGGAGCCGCAGCGGTACCAGGAATGTACCAGGATGAGTGCCATTGACTCAGGGACATGACAGGCAGACCAAGTGTTTTGGAGAGAGTGGTTGTTTGCAGCCTTTTACAGAGTGGCATCTGAGCATTGTTTTCAAGTTGGGATATACAAAAGCTAGTTCCTTGGAAAACTTCCTCTTTCTTAGTATTGGTACTCTTCACTTTCATGCAAGGTTGTTATTCTGTGGTGTTTTCCTTGGAAATTTAAGGTTATACTCAGTGCAGTTAGATTACTGGGTGTAATCCTCCCCTCTATCGAGAAAAAAATAAAAGAAAGGAATAAATTTATTATGAGGAACTCCCACTAGATAACTTGGAAAACTTACATATAGCTGTTCTGTGCCCAAAATGCTGTTCAGTAGATTTTCCAAAGCACCCAGGTAACAGCTGGCGCAGGCCATGTGCCAGCCCTGACAGCCCATATGCTCTCTTTAGTGCTGTAATTATCTCAACACAAAACTCTGATAACCCAGTCTACAGGGTCCAGTTTCACTAGGTTAAATTGACTCAGTGGCTTTGTTAGTTAGTTCCTTTGGCACAGTAAGAACTTCATCAAGACTTTAAGTATTGTGGCAGGCTTGGAAAACCAATATGACTGCTAGTTTCAAGACAGGTGTCTTATTAACCCTGGGAGATTGGAGGTTTCGGTTCGTTATAGTGACACCCAGCAGCACTGCTACAGTTAAAGGTCTGTCGCCGCTTCCCCACTCTTCCCTCCTTTTTTCAGAAGACTTTCTAATTTCTTCAGTTTAGCCTGCTTAAGGAGTATAACTCCTCAGCCTGGAGGCAATCTTTATCTCTTTCAAAGAAACTTGATCAAAATTGCCTTTGCTGTTTTTTTTTGTTTTAATTTTGTTTTCCTAGTAAGAAGAGCTGCAAGACAGCACTTTCCTTATTTATTTTTTATTTTTTATATTTCATTCGATTTGATAAAAAATTATGAACATTTTTCCTTCCAAAGTGAACTCATCGAGTATAATGTACAAGTTTCTCAGGTCAAAACAGGATGTAAAATGAATGCATTGAGATCTACAGCATTCACATGGTGGGTGGCAGCAGGAAAACTGAGTGAAGGTCAATACCTTAACTACATTTTTTTCCTATCAATCTGCATGGGTTAGAAGAAGGTATGCTCAGTTATGTGAGGTTATACAAGGTTATTCTGATACCTCGAAGATGTCTGAGCCAAAGTATGGAAGGGGAAGAAAAAGTGGGCTTGTAATTTATGGTCGACTTGTGTGCTTCTGGAATGGGTTGAATTCCCTGTGGATACAGGCTTCACATCTCTGCGGGTTCTTTGGCTAGTATCCCCATACTGCCTGATGTGTGGGAGCTTCATCCAAAGCCAAATGGAGTCAATGAAATCTTTCCTTTGGGCTTTTGGTCAGGCACTTAATGCATGTGAATTAACCTGGAGTAGTCACGGACATTACACCTGATGGTGGGTAGACTCAGAGAGAGCAAAACTATTGCCTGTGTAGCACATTGCCGAGACCAAAACCAGCCTCGTTTACCCAGAGCTCGTGTTGATCTTTGAAGAGCCTTTACATGGGTGAGGCAACACAGTTTGCCATGATAGTCATGTACTGTGTTCTGCTTTGCAAGCTGACCTCCCAAAAGAAGACCTCCCAAAATTGCAAGCCTTGTGTGCCATCACTTGCTGAAGCGAAGTGCCTGGAAATGTTGTTACTCTGTGTTTTCCTTTCAAACCCCAACCATTCTGGCACGTGGGGAAGACATATCCTCGCAATTTTGGGGTGAAAGGACCTCCAGCCTTGCTGTGCTTGAAGAGGAGCATAAGGACTCTTGCTGTTTCGCTGCCTTCCACAGGTAGTCATGCGACTAAAGTCATCATTTATATGTTGTCAGGAGAGCTCACCAAATATATTGACTTGCACATTATTCTTTGCAAATAAGTCCTAGCTGCTCTCTTCGTATTATAATTAAAACGGCGAGGACTTTAATCATTTATGAAATTTTAAACTACAGACTGAATATAAATGTATCGTTCAGTGTGATAGAATGAATTAAATTCATCATTGTCAAATAAATGTATGAAAGATGAAATATCTCTCATCCCACATCATTAGCCCATAAAAAGTCTGTTTTCCAAGTACTATAGTACGGCATGTAGTTTGTGTCATCTTTAGGACCTTTCCTCCAAAGGAAAGCCTTTCAAGATACCTTTATAAAGTGCATTTTTCAAGGGCTGTGTTTTTAATAGCAACTAGCTTAGATGCAAATAATATATTAAAATCTGACCACAGAATGAGGTACCTGCTCTTTGTTACTACTAGCAGGGGCACTGCAGGTTGGTTAGACCCTTTCGTTGACTGAGGATGAGGCTGTTGTAGTCCTGGACCTTTTAAGTACAAGAGAGAGAGGCTGTTGCTTGCCTCTTGCTCTGCTGTCCCCAAAACTATGTCCCACTACAGAGACCATAAAGCTGTTGCACTTGCATTATGTGTCAGACCTGGGGCTTTTCAGGGATGGTGATGGAAAACAGGTCCTGGCACAGCGATTCTCCTGCAGTTGTGGAGCTGTGACCCTGGGCAGAACATCTGCCAGTGGGGGAAGCCTCCTTTGCCTTCTGGTCATTTCTGTGACCTTGGTTTTAGAGGCGAATCTAGAGATCGCTCCCTGAGGTCACTCTTTCTTTGGGAGGAATGAACCTGGGGAAGAAAACAGCAAAATTCTCATTGATTTATTTCCCTTACCTTATTTCATCTTGTGCAGTTGTGCTTAAAAATAACCCAGTCTAGCTTCCATGTTTTCACCAAAAAAAAGAGCTTAAGAGCAAAAAGCTCTGGCTATGGACTTTACTTATAGCTATTCTGTACCTGCCGTTACTTCATGAGACATTTTATTTCTCAATACTCTTTATCTGTGATTTTTCTAAGAATGAATTTCTTGTTCTATGCCTGAGCCCCATAAGCTCCTGTGAGTGCTGCTCATTTTTTTTTCTCTCTTTTCCTAGTGTCTCATGCAAAATGTCTTGCTGTTATTAATTTTAAAAAGTGGTGAATTTCATTCTTGCAAGCCAGCACAGCAGGTCTGGAGTCTTGTACTCAAAGAATACAAAGTACGAGTGTTGAAGAGCATCTCCCTGCCCCAGCACACTTCAGTGGATGGGTAGGTCCCTTGGGTCGCTGGACTGTGACAGAGTTGTTTTTTCAGTCAATTACTTACAGATTAAAGCTTTTGCGCCATGAAAATTTATTTTTAAAGCTCAGGAAATTGTAGATGAGCTAATATGATTTACATAGTTGAACAACTGTTAGATGGTGTGTTTTTGGACTCCTGCTTGAGAGTCCAGATGCCAAAATGGTTCTGCAGAGGAGGGGCTGGATCCAACCTCAGATCATTAGCGATGTAGATTGTATTCAAATCACTGACCTACAATTTATTCTGGTTGACAAATACTTAAATTAATGAAGCAATCACTGTCTTCAATAGCACAACAATATATTCTGCATTCATAGTTAATATGCCAGTAGAAAGAAATTAAGAAAATAGAATATATTTAATGTTTCTCATTTGTGTTAGATACATTGCCTTCTTTTTCTTTTTTTTTGCATCTCGTATAAATTAGATGCATTGCACTGTATGTATTATTTGTATAGTGTCTGGCCGTATATCAGAATGAAATACAGTTCTCTAATTAGCTTCTTGCAAGTACTTTGAGTTACCCCAGGCTGGTGATCACCCGTATTAAAGCAAATGTGGCCCTGGTGATTGCTTGTACATGCAGTTGGACAGCCATGGTAAAAACCTTTTCTAAGGCTTTCTTGTGGCTTGCAACCACATATGTGCAGTAATTGCCTGAGACAGTTCACTGGGATCAGGCAGCTTGCTTGTTATGGTGAAGCATGTATCATGAAAGAAGACACTTGAGGTCTAATGATATCTTTTTAATAGCTGTATGATAGAGTTTCTTTATGCTGAAGGATTTTATGAGGTTGTAAATATAATTTTCATGAAGTCTCAGAATAATAATAATAAAAAAGAGTAGAAATAAAGTACATTTGCTAAAAACTTTCAATTCTTTTTCTCTCGCTTCCCAGCGTTGTTTCAAAGACTAGGAGGTGATGTTGTATTCCTCGGTGTGCTGTTTAAAGTCAGGAGCGGCAATATTTAGCACATGCTTGGGCAGCCGTGTTTGAAATCCATGCTTCCTCTCTCTGGTGTTCTGATGTGCCTTTAGGGGATGCTTGCCTGTTTGTAGTTTGTTTTCTTTTGTTTAAGGTTTCAGCTACTGCATTGACTAATGATTATATAGCAGTAAACTCTCGTCCCTGCTAAATTCAGAGGTAATGCCTCAAAAGCATTTTTCCCCTGTGTGACATAAAACAATAAAAGAACTAGACAGTCCCCTTTTGAGGAAGAATAATCCTTTGTTTAAAGAAAAAAAAAAGGGGGAGGAAAAGCATCTTCTTGATGCCAGAGGGTGTAGAATTCAAATCAAAGATTAAGCTAATTGATAAAAATAAAACAAATGTCTCTCAGTATACTCCTCTTTAGGCAGAGTTAATGTTTTTCGTATTAACAAGTCTCCAGTATTAATCACCTATGCTGTTTCAGAATGATATTGTGCTTGCTTCTGAGCTATGCAAATGTCTGTTTCCTACAGAAATAACATGGAACAGGCTGCATCTGAGTTTCAGCGCTCAACTCTAAAGCAATTTTCTTTACCTTAGCACAGAACTGATGGGAGTTCAGAATTCAGAGATAAACATCAATTCATTGCTAATATCATTTACCTACATGCATTTCCTATTTTAGTAAGTAAATAGGTAGTAGGTATTTATAATTTTAATTAAGTTTTAGAAAAATCCATACACATCCTTACCGAATGACACAGTAATCTCAAAATCCAGCAGTCCTGTTAAAGGCTTTGCATAAAGACGCTAAGTGTTTTGATTAGCTGGTAACTTAAGCAAAAAGAAAAAGAAAAAAAGATGTCAACATGCTGTTTATGTACTGCCAGAGTCTTCTGAGCTTCTTTATACTATATGATAAATGCAGCGCTGCCAACATGAGGGAGGGGAAGATCCCTAAAATATTAAAAGCTAACTGTACATTAGAAATTAGTTCTGTTTGGAAGTCAGGCTTACAACTAAGAAGTGAAAGAATGACATTGTTGAACTCCTGTTTCAGCTCTCATCTGAAATTGTTGAATATGCTCATGCTAGGCTTCATTAGTAGAAGTTTTAGAGTGATAATTATCCATAGCTTCCCTTTTATCTGAGCAATGCCAAAGCTATCAGAGACAAGTTTTGTATTTGGCACTCAGAGTGATATATTTTTTTCCCCTTTCTATTTTTTTTCCCCTTTTGCCTGCACTTCTGGGCTTGCAGTCAGTTATTACCATAAAACTGAAGGGGCAATTAGCTCCTGATGCAAATGCTATTGCTGACATGCCTAAATAAATACACAGTAATTATAGACTAGATACCCAGCACTGCACTCTGTCACACTGTTCTTATTCAGCTTGACTTGCAGAAGAGGCAGCACCGCCACCACGGTGAGCATGCACTCTAATAAAAACTGGATGGCTGCTGCTTGCAGGCTGGGGCTAAACGCTGCTCTGCATTTCTGCAATTAACTGTGTCCTGAACCAACGTTGAGCTCAGAAACAGCGGCTGCGTTGAGTTCCCTGAAAATAGGAGCCATGCAACATGAGTCTAATCCAGCAGCCAGTCCGGAAAACAGTCCGAATTGGTCCCCAAAAGCAGATGTTCCCAGTCTGAGCCTCGCATTCAGCCTTGCTTGCAGAGAAAGGGAACGAGCTACCCGAGCACAGGTGCAAAATTATGACACTGCTATGGGCAAGAGCCGCGCCTGCAGCCTGAAACCACTGCTTCCCGTGGCCATTTTCAGCAGACGAACCCTGCTCTCGGTGGGAGCACCTGTGTCAGGACCAATGAGGGAAACGGATGCGTGTTGCAAACACCTACGACTGCCTGTCGCTTGCTAGCAGCATCACCCGAACTGACACGGTCGCGCAAGCCTTCCTGGCCGTGGAGGTATTTACGAACGATTGCCTTGTGTCCATTAGCCTAATGGTTTGTGGGGAGACTGAAGTCTATAAAAATATTTATATTCATAAAAATGAAGCACCCAGGCCACCAATGCATTTTCCCTGCAATGAGTTCTTAACATTTTGGAGGCTTGTCCTTCAGCAAAACCGCCATGCCACAAAGGTATAAAATACAGCACTTAATGGAGATAGTGCATTTACTCAAGTGCATTAGACAGTTCCTCCTCCTCCTCCTCTTCTTCCTGGTTGATTGGCAGCCAGAGATCCTCGCTGCAACACCAGAGGAGATGTTTATAGCCAAAGCAGCAGGATCTGGCACCAGAAAGGGCTCCACAGGCGCTTGTGTCGATGGTGGCCTTGCAGTTGCCTCTGGGTCTTTCGTGTGGCTGGGCTGATGAAAGCTATCTGGGCAGTTATATGCTCTTGGAAAACATTTCTCTTGCCACTGACGTTTTAAATGGTTGTGGTGGTTAACTGTTTGTAAGCAGAGAATTTTAAATCCTGCACCACAGTACCTCTCTGCAGAGGCTACTGGTACATGGTGTGCATCTATATTTCTCCTTTCTGGCAAAAAATCCCATCCCAGTATCAGCGAAAACATTTGTTTAAGTGTATTTGCGCATTTTTGCAGAGCTTCTGCTCAGATGAAGGTAATTTGAGGCTCTGGATGATGTTTCAGTCTCTGTTTTTTTTTAGGTAGCATCAACACCATCAAAGAAAAGTTTTGCATTTTGCTTTCAGAATGATTTTTAGAATTTTTTTTTGCATCATGAGGCTTATGATGTGAGGCTTTAGTTTTACTTTAGTTTAGCTGAATACTGTGCTTCTCAAGAGGCAAGAAAAGGTGGTAGAAAACCACCCAGGAGTTTAGTTACACCTTTTGCAGCAGTTGAGCAATGCTGTGCATAGGCTCTTGTCATTTTTTTTTTTCTCAGCTTCTGCTTGTACCTTGCTGCACATACTGCTCAACAAAAGGAAAGGAAAAAAGGAAAGTTTTTTGGCCTGCAGTGGTTTTATATTGGATAATCCACCAAAGTGTGTGGCATTGTGCTCCCTCTTAAAAATTTTGGAGATTGCCTGCTGACTCAGACGTGCGTGTCCTCTTAGGTAAAAACCACAAGGGGTACCTTCAAAAAATAAATGAAAATAAAAGATAACTAGGGCTTGCACTGTTCATCAAAGTGGCCCTAGTTCCAAATGGCATCACACTTTCAATCTCAGTGAAAGTACTTGTGTGCTTAAATGTTGACATAGCCATAAGCCTGAACAGGATTGAAGAGTACATCTATTTAATAAATTCACCAGTGGTAAAGCTGCCCCTTTTGAGCCAAAGTTCTAACTCTGCATTAGACTAAAATACTGTGATTTTATTTTAAAAGGTGAAATCAATGATTTCCAAATCCCAGCACTGTGAAAGAAGGAATGACTGAAGCTATGCTCTACATTTTTTTCTTCAAATTAAGATTTAACTGATAAAAAATTGTTGGAGTTTTGGCTTGTTTGAATTTACATCCATATGGATAGAACTTTTAGAGAACTATTTAGCCATAGTTTCTCTTTATATTTAAGTAGTATCAGTATCATCAAAGAAAAGTTTTGTGTTTAGCCTTAGAGTGAGTTTTAGAAATTTTTTTTATACAATATAAGTTTGTTTTAATGGTATGCTCTTTTACATTTTACTACTAATTTATTTGACACTATACTTTTTTTTCAATATTCTTTCTTTTTTGCAATTCAAAATTATTCATGTCTAATATGAAAGGAACGAATTCCCAAATCCACAAATCAAATCAGTGAAAATACAAAAATAAAAAGCTTACATTTCACTGAAGTCTCTGAAACTTTGGACAAACTCTGCGGTATTTTTGAGTTTGCGCCTGTTTGGAACCTGAAAGCAAACAAGACGTATGAAGTGTGGTGTCACTAGGAAGAGCTTGCAAGCTTAAACCATGTCAAAATGAGCTATAAAACAGAATGTGTTTTGCAGTGATGCTGAGCATGAAGTTACTTTTCAAAATGAATAGCCCAGCAGAAATTTAAAGTAAATTGCTATAACAAAACTAAGGAAAGGATTTAAAAAAATAATAAAAAAAAGAAGAGAGTTGCATGTGCTTGCGAACTACATACAGATTACTGTTCTTCCACTAAAAACAGCATAGGGGGTACAAGACAAATATTTCACTGTATGTCATAGGCTTGTATTGGCTCTGAAAAATCGTGGAAGAAATCCTGAATTGCTGTATGCGGTAGACGGTTTATGACAAGTGTCCTGAATTATTCCTGTGGACCTGCTGCAATCCTTCCATTTCTCTGGAAACCAAGGCTGCTTCATCTCCGTTGCAAGTGATATAATGGAAGGGAAGGGAGAGTGACAGACAAATACACTGAGACAAAAAATGAGGCAAATACACTGAGAAAAAAAACACAGGAAAGATGCATGCAATTATAATTATATTGCAATTTTTCCATCTTCATTTTGCTAGGGCAAGCCCTTTTGAGCTCCTACATGAGCAGACTTAATTGTGGTTAAAGTGCATGTTTCATATTGATCTACCAGGGGAAGACTGGAGCTTTGCAGGAGACAAACATATTTTACAAATGTAATAACCATTTAGTTTGTTGGCATTTTGCTATTTTGCCACACTGTGATTCTTCTTTTCTAAGTGCTTCTTTTCAAACTGTGCAGCTTCTCTGCCTCATAAGTATTATCATGGCATTTAACAGCAACAGACTAAGAAACACTGTACTCAGGTCTTGTTAGGACCTTTTTGCAAAGTTCATTGACTCAGTAAAACTTAAGTATGTAGGATCAGGCTTCTAGCCTCAATTTAAACAGAGTTCCTGCTAGCTTCGGTGTGAATTCTGCCTGAGAATAAACTCAGACTTTGACTTAATTACTTACTAAAGCACCTTGTACCTTGTAAATTACTATGATACTAAACCATCAACAGTATGACTCCAATCAAAGAGCCATAGGAGGGAATAAGTATGCTGAAAAAATGCTGTATTCATCAAAATGTTCCATAGAGCTGTGCCAGTTTCTGTAATGTCTTGCTTGAAAAACTGTAATAATTATGTAACTTAAGAATTTTGGAAGAGTCTGCTTAGACTATGTCTAAAAGGTGGTATTTGTTTTTATTTACTTCAAAATTTAATTTTAGTTTGAAAAGGTATAAAATTTCATATTTTACTCTTAATTTCTGCTACGCTGCATTTTCTTAAGTTATTTTTATATTTTATTTTGCAATTAGAAACATTCTTAAATAATAAAAAATATACTGCTTTTCAAAATATAAGATGTCAAAACTTACACAATTTCCCATCTCTCTTATTGCAGAAATTCCTTAGGAAAATCAAAACATAATCTTGCCTTCTTTATGAAACTTTGGTTTTTAACTGCTGTGCTTAGTTTAGTTGAAGGAAAATTAAATTTAATTTTGAAGTTCAGAGTTTCAATCAGGTATATTTTTGTCTGACGTGGTGGGGAATCTGTCATAGAGGAGTAGAGACACAAAACCCACTAAGAATTCTCTGCTTCTGAGCATTTCTTCAGTTGTTTGAGACACAGAAACCAGCTCTTCATATTGACATATTTCTTCAACTATGCCTTCACTTTTCCTTTGGTGATAACACAGTCTAAATGGAAACAAACTTTCAGAGACTGTTTCTGTAGATGCAGAAAATCCATCTTTTATTAGCCCATTTTGTGCTGTGTCCATCCATATTAAGCTTTTTATTTTAGATTGATGCCTTCCTATCAAGGAAATCAGGATGTACTTTATTTCCTACATCGCTGAACATTTTGTTGCTATCACTCCCATTGAAAGATGAAAGCTTTTATATATTTTTACTATTTTGTACTAAATTAACTTACAGAGTATTTCTTTTTATTTCAAATATTTGTTGAGAACAGCATTTTATAATTAATTATTCTATTCCAAGAAAAATTTACCTTAGATGTTTGGATTCAGAGAGACTGCAGATGGAGCTAAGTGAAGCTCTGGTGGAGCTCATGTTCTTCCTTAGGTATGAGTGAGTCTGTACCTGAAAAAGTTGAAATTTCACTTTCTAGAATCAGATGTGGTAGAACTTTCTGGAATTTGCCAAGCTCTGCTACTGGGAAAGTAAGTAAAATGTGGTCAAACCTTTGGATATAGTCTTAGTTTAGGCGCTTCCTGTAGTCATGAAAACTAAGATTGTATAGAAGTCGCCTAACATATACTGTGTAAGTACTTTAGTGGGAAATGTATACCTGGTATACATAGAAATATAACAAATATTATTAATAGATAAAAAAGTCCAGTCTTTTTGCAAAGGTGTTCTATACCATAAAATCTTAGGCCCGTGTTTTGTTCCTTAGTGACTTCTTTAATAGATAGAATTAAGGAAATGTCTTGCTTCCTTCATTGTGAACCTTTGAGGAAGTTATTCGGCTATGATGTAATTCAGTTCTCTTGATGTTCAAAATGAAGAGAAAAATGTCAGAAAATGTGAGAACTTCAAAATCCTCTAAAGAGTAAAACAAAATAAAACAAAACAGAATGCTGTAGAGGTGTCAGATATCATTACAGCTAATATGATTAAACATATTATTATCAGTCTGTAGCTAAGCAGGCTTCCATTATAGACCAGTAATTTCTAAGCAGTCTGATTGGGATGCACATGCATGCTACAATTTTGATCTACTTTTGTAATTTCCTAACTTATTAGTTATGATGAGTGACCTGCTTTATTGCAAGGATACAAAAAGCATTTCTTAGCCTAATTTCACATGTAGTTGATGAAGAACAATAGTCATGAGTAATTTTAAAGCCTACAATAAACAGTCTCAGTATAGGCATTTCCCTTTTCACTGGTTTAATATTTTTCATTAGAACTGGGCTGCAGAGATGAGAACTGGATAGGTCTTTTAAAATTCATGCGTATTCTGGTCATGGCTAATGACTGATAATAAAATAAACTTTTAAATAAACTTTTAAACAACACTCTATTATCCTCAAGTGCCCTTGGGAATTGCAGTCCCTTGGCAGGCCTGTGCTATGCAGCTGCCGTTATTCTTCTACCTTTCCTTTCAGTGGTGCTTCTGAGGCTGTGCCCAAGACTTTGGGGGGATGTAGCTGTAGGTAAAACAGAGTGAGTGGGGTGGAGAAAGTTCACTCAGCTCATGACAGAACCAAACCTCAGTGCTGTGGAGAATGAAGTATGATGCTAATGTGAAAGGTCAGGAGGAGACCTGTTTAAGATGTTTCAGATGATGGAGTACTGTGTGCAGTTCTGGGCTCCCCAGTACAAGAAGAACATTGAGCTTCTAGAGAGGGTCCAGCAGAGAGCAACAAAGATGATTAAGAGACTGGAGCATTTGTCATATGAGGAAAGACTAAGCAAGTTGGGCCTGTTTAGCCTGGAGAAGACTGAGAGGAGATCTGATCAACATGTACAAGTATCTGAGGGGACAATGTAGGGAGGATGGGGGACAAAAACTTCTTTGTGAAGGCCAAGGACAGGACAAGGGGTAATGGGTACAAATCAAAACACAGGAAGTTCCACCTCCATGTGAGGAAGAACTTCTTTCCTGTGAGGGTGCCAGAGCCCTGGCACAGGCTGCCCAGAGAGGCTGTGGAGTCTCCTTCTCTGGAGATCTTCCAAACCTGCCTGGATGCCGCCCTGTGCCGCGTGCTCTGGGTGTCCCTGCTGGAGCAGGGGGGTTGGACTAGGTGATCTCTAGAGGTCCCTTCCAACCTTAAACACTCTGTGATTCTGTGATCTGTAAGCCTCTCAGCATGCAAACCGATTGCTGCAGGGTCTACACCGACCAATAGTCACAAAGGTGGGATTCATCTTGCCTAGCTTTGGATGCAAAATCTTGCCTAGCTTTTGGATGCAAAATTGGCATATCTAAACCTGAGTTTGTCATTCTAGGTTTTATGTCTAACTAATGAGGAGGAAAAAGTACCTTCAGAAAAAAATTATCTCATGCTGAAACACATGCCTTAACTGTCTGGATATGCCTATGGAAGTGGTGTAAGTCATCTTTCCCCATGACTATAAAGGGAATTATGTATGACTAGCTCAGACTTAAATATTTAAGTTCTATATATCTTAATTGAAGCCAGATGAATCCAATCCGAGAAGTTCACCAGAAGCATTTTCACTGTACACAGGATGCTCACAGTTAGCTAAAACTGCATGTAAATGTTTAGAACAGTGTATCCCACATGGCAGCTTCTCAGACTACAGCGGGTTTAGGGGCAAGGCACCTAAAGACTGCACCCACGCTAGCAAGACGAATGGGTCAGGTTTTATGTTCTGATCCTTTGGAGAAGTGACGTGACACCACCAGGAGAGCCTGAAGAGAGCAAGTTTGGCCCTTGCCATGCCCTGGGTTGTGCCTGGGCCTTGCTGCAGTGGCCCCAGGACGCTGCTGTGCCAGCAAGCACCATGAACACTGTGGTCTTGGACCAGTGCGTGAGCCCATGAGCCGGCCTCCTTAATTTATACTATGCAGGCTCTGTTGTCTCCTAAAATTTTGAAGGTTTAAACATTTCAGAGGATGCCCTCTTTGTCTGGTCCCTTCATAAGTCTTGCTTCTTTCTTCTGCTTTAACATCATGGCTCCGCTAACGTGTGCAAAATGGCACAACCGTAGTGATGTTCACCGAGTAACTGTGCTCTGCCCCCACAGCCGTCCTCTCTCATCCTCTTTGCATTTTGCATGCTCCCCTCTGCTCATGCAAGTCCTGGGTTGCAATATCTAGAACTCCTCTTCGGATCTGCCTATCTCTGCTTTCTAATTTCTTTCTCCCCTTCTCTTTGCCTCTCAGCATCTCAAGGATGCTCTTTCTCCTACTGCTTTGAATATTTCTGATTAATTCTCTCTCTGATATGGTGTTGTCTTGCTTCTGCTGCTTTTAATGTACTGCTGCGATCTAACTGTGCTTCTGCTGATTTTGTTCTATGGTTACAAAGCAGAGGGTCCTTCACAGCTGTGTCTCTGTGCTCATCCTACTTTTCTGGGGCGTTCGATGTTATTGAATTATTAATATTTACTAAAGTCCGCTTTGGAAATGTTGAAAAAAGGTTAAAATATGTTAATAAACCTGAGAAAAACACAGATGAAAGCATCCCTACATAAACTATGCTAAAATACTATGCCTATATCATGAAGTATTCTTCTAAATAAAGGATATAAGTGGAGATAGATGTGTACAATTAATTGTCAATTTTATGCCTAGGTATTCTGTGATTGAATCTCCTGATTTATCCCTGTTTAAAAATATGCTTTAAGTTTTATAATAAGATGTGCAAAAGGCAGAAGATTTTTTTGAAAGCCATATTCTATTCTATTAAATGATTTATCCCTGAGTGAATATGAGCATATTCTTCTGTAGGAATAAAGTTAAATTCTCATACTCTATTCTGATGATGTAGATGGTTACCTCATCTACTGATATTTTTGTAATTAATAGCTTCACACATTTAAGCCAGGACTTTCTATCTTTGACAAAACCATTTTTTATCTATTTCTTTCCATTTTGAGTTCAGGCACGCTTTGCTAAAATACCATCAGAATCTGTGGTCTGTATGACTGATTAAATGAGCTTCCTAAATATAATCTGAAGCATTAATTCTAAATGAGTACTATTTCTATCTGCTCTTGCAGAACTTTGAGTTGTCTCAAGCAACTGAAGTACCTAGAAAGTCTTCCTGGACCTTCCTGGGATCCAGGTGTTTAGAGATTTACATCATTCAGGCAGATTTCCAGTAGTTCTGACTTGTACATATCCTAATGACTTTTCTTGAGGATTTCCTGATGATTTCTCTTGATAAAAAACAGAATCTTCCTCAAAGTATTAAAGTATGAATAGATGGCCATCAAGGCTGTGCTTCACTAGCCGTGATGCCTCCCTTTATTTTGCCAGTGCTGAAGCCCATAGTGTGGGCATGGATCCTCACCTCTGTTAACGGGCATCACAGATATGGACTTAGCGTATCTAAAATTTCCCCGGCCTAGGAAGAGGGCATAAAGGGAATTACAGCATCCACCAACTCCTATCAAGACACAATTCAAAGAAATTGCCAGTCCTCTCCTGCTGTGGCTCAAACCGCTGCCCCTGGCCTCCCGTTTACCAAAGGCACCTTGCGAGCCGCTAACAATTTGAGCAGCGTCTACTTTTTAATTAAAGGCTGCCCCGTTTAGGCGGACGCCGCTAATCGGGGCGCCAGATCTGCAGCCCTCAGCGTTACAAGCCGCCGCTCCAGCCGCGGCTGTCGGGCCCTCGATAAGCGGGGCAGGGAGCAAGGTGCGAGTCCCCCAGCGATAACCTCCTGACTCCCACATTATAGGTCTTTTCGGACGGAATTGAGTGCTACATCTTCCTCGATGGGCTCTTGTCAGGGATGAGTAATGGGGCGCCCCCGCCGCACCAGCCGCTCCGGCAGCAGCTGCTGACCGCGGGGCCGGCAGATAACGCGGAGGGAGCCCAGGGAGCCGCCAAAGGCACCGCGGCCGCTGGCCCCCGGCCACCTACCTGCTCCCGCCGCTCCATCGCTCCCTGCCGCCGCCGCTCCGGTGCCGCGCGGCCGCAGCAATCATGTCCTTCCCGGGCCAGCAGAGCAGAGCGGATAAAGCACCGCAAACTCGTCAGAGACGTGCGCTTAGCTGGGTGCTATCCTTGCAAAACTGCCTAGCTTCCTGCTGAGGAGCAAGTCGCGCTTGCCTTTTATTTTTATTTTTATTTTTATTTTTATTTTTATTTTTATTTTTATTTTTATTTTTATTTTTATTTTTATTTT
>JAWLRI010000998.1:146763-166041 GCA_034781795.1 Crypturellus tataupa
TATTTTTATTTTTATTTTTATTTTTATTTTTATTTTTATTTTTATTTTTATTTTTATTTTTATTTTTATTTATTTTTATTTTTATTTTTATTTTTATTTTTATTTTTATTTTTATTTTTTATTTCTATTTTTATTTTTTAATTTTAATTTTATTTTTAATTTTATTCTTATTTTTCATTGTCTTATTTTTATTTATCTTTATCGGGTTTTTTTGCTATCAGTGACAATAACAAAAAAAATAATCGTATTTTACTGAGGTGTCGAGAAAATTTGTTCACGCTGACTGGGAAGTGAATAAACAGGTAAATAAGATTGTGCCAGTCAGTATTTGTTAATTTATTAAACATCCTCTTTCACAGCGGCCTGGCTAACATTGCTTTTGCTAGCATAAAGGTCTGACTAGAAGTTTTCTGAAGCCTCACGATAAAGAGAATTTCTGTTTAACCCCTCAGATATATCTGGAGATTCCTTTGGTTTTAAAATAGGTCTAGTTTACACAAGTGACGTGTGTATCTCTAGAGCGGTTTGTAGTATCACACCGCTAGCATGGTACTTTATTATTTTATTTTTATTATTAAATTAATTATTTATTATTTCCTAACTATATTTTAGGAAGTGCTGTTTTGTTATCACTTCAACACTTGGAATAATGATGATCTCTGATGTAACGGTCTAGAAGCAACTTTTCAAAGTACATAACTGAAACTCATATTGAGACCATATTTTCAAGCAAATTTAAATTTTGATTTATCAGCTCTATAGACGTTAATACTTCAAAATTGATTAGAAACCAGCATCTTGGAAAAAGTAATAAGAACTATTGTGTACTGAGCTTCTTTAATGTCTGGTTATAATCACACATCCGTTTGACATCTGTAATGTCTTATTTGTGTAGGATTTCCTCTGTTCCATTCAGCAATGCTGGCAGGACGCATTATAGAATGGAAAAAAGCCCTTGAAATTCCTTTGGATTTATATATATATATAAAAATATATATACATATATATACGCACAAAGGATTTTGTGTAATACAAAGGAGAAACTCCCAAACTGCCTATAAGTCACCCTTCTAGCAGTTATGAATTCTGTGAGAAAATGGGGAATGAGGGAGAAGATGAAAGGAAAAAGTGAATAAAGTCTAAATTGCATATTACGATGAATGCTACTATTCAAAGTTTCAAAATTACAAAACATATTATTTATGTCTTTTTTTACCCATTATGTTTCAGAGTGATTCTGTGATTCTGCATGTGGATCTTTCCTGTCTTTCCAGGGTGACCGCATTAAAAAAATAATTCTAAAAGCCTCCTCGTTCCTCTAAAACAGTGTATTTACAATAATTCAAAGTGGATCGCTCATGAACACATATGGTCATACTTTTTTTTTTCAATTGGTTCTAACTCTTTGACTGTTTGGGCTGAACTTTTTATGACTTTTTTTTTTTCTGGAAGGAAATCAGCACAGATTGTTCAGCATTTCTAGGAACAGGCTTGCTGAGAACAACAAAAATAAACCCATTAAAACGAGTACTTCACTAGAAGTATCATTCTTGCACCTTTTTCTTTAAAGGTCTAGCAACTGCACGTCTTAGAATGCTCCTGAACCTACAGATGCTATTCAAAGTAACCCAAATTGAGCCAAATTATAAGTACATGTATGTTGTCCTTTTTGCTCAGTGGGGATTTTGGGGGTTGGCAGAACCGTGTCTGTGGTCAGCATTGCGGCTCCTCTGCCAAGACTATTAGGGTAAGGGAAAGCCAAGGTTTTCCTTTTGGCATTTGTTCCTGAGGCTGGGTATTGGTACCAAATATGAAAAAATTTGCTCTCTTTTTTTTTTCTTTTTTTTCATTCCTTTTTCTCCTGATGCCACAATTATATGAAAAAGAGAAACCAGCAGCTTCTCTTGAGTTGTGAGTGAGGAGGAGATAGGAATCGATAGAACTCTGCAGAGTTGTAGAAGGGGGAAATAGGATAGACTGTAGGAAGGCAGAAACACGAAGGAGAAATAGAGGAAAGGGAACTCTAGCAAAATGCCAAAGTGAAAGGATGGAAGCTCCCATGAAATTCAATTTGCAGTCAGGAGTGCTAAGATAACCTGTATTTATTTAGTATGCTGATGTCATATAGAGGCCATGCTGTGTGAATATCCCCTTGTCAAGCACTTCTGTGCATCAAGCCCTTGGCCTGTTGATGTGAGCATCCCAAGCCAAGGAACTGATCACTAGCGCCTGCTTGATCTTGTCTGAGCTCTGTATCATCCTCAGAGGTGCCGGTGTCCCCATCAGTTCCCTTACGGTGACCATGCTGCTACTCAAGTTGCCTTGGGTAGGGATCTACGAAGAAGGGAATGGCAGGAGAAAAGCTGGACTCTGTGACATGCTTAGCATCACTCCTCTGGAGAGGGAGCAGAAAGGACCTGGCTCTCTGGGGTGCCATTCCTCTGTATGAACTGGGAGTCTGGGAGTCCCTTCCTGTGATCACTTGATTTTTTTTCCTGCAGATGCACCTGGGGGCTTGTCCATGGCCCTTATCTTCACAAATTCCCAATACCGGGAAGACTCCCAGCACCTCTGGTGCAAGCAGTTGGCAGGCTTGGAGGTTGATCCTGCTTCCGATGGAGTCAACAGAAATATTAATTGGAGAATAGTGGGCTGATATTGAAAATGATTAATAAAAAGAACAGCATGGTAAAATATGATTACAGGATTGGGTAATCCACTACAAGGACACCTGTTATTTTGAAAGGGTTGCATGTAAATTTTAGAGAAAAGGTATGACAAGTACCGCAATCAATAAAAATAAGGGGAGCATGTATCCCATCAAATCCAGTTTTATTTTCCAGAGCTGTATGACCCCGAGCTCCATTCAAAACTATCTATCGCTTTAAATCAGTCCCATTTTAAGGGGGAGCTCAGGACTGAGCTAAGGAAAAAAAAATCTTCCCAAATTGTTCTAATGAAATTCCAATTCTTGGAAAGAAAAACCCCAGCCATAAACATAACAGAGGATCCCAGTGCAGTTAACTGAATGCAGTTTTCACCATTTCCAAGACTACTTATTGGACCGAAGCACAGGCAGAAAAGTCACTCGGATTCTTTTGAAAATGTCACCCTGGGAACTGTAGGGAAAACGGGCAGAAGGACAAGTTACCCTGTGTCCTGAATTGAATGAATTTGAATTTTTACCAATCACACCTCCTCACTGGAAGACATTGTCAGCGGAAACCTTGTTTTCTGCAGAAGGCTTTATAGGGTGTTCTTGATCCTAAATGCTTTTCCTGAGCACACAGAATAGGTGCTCTGTGTATTGTCTTTGCAAAGTGTGTTTGTTTTCATGTTTGACATACGCAAAATGCAAGCTTTGTTGGTTATATTACAATCTTAAAATAATAATAATGTTTACCCCCAAAATGAATTCATTTTTAGAGTTCACTGCTGCCTGAGCATTAACCTCGCTGCTGTGCTCAAAGTGCTACCTCAGAGAAACAAACTTCTTGTTAGGATTTAAGACGTGAGGATCCATTTCTGCCTCACAATCTTGTACTCCTGCATTCCCTGAAGTGTATCCCATCTGCTTTTGGGAGCTCTCATTGCAATATGCAGTGATTGCAGGATAAGCACACCATTTTCCTGTCAATACTTTCCTATTAGCCTCCTGGATCCATACATCATCGTCTTGCTGGCCTGCAGTTTGCTTATCTCAGTCTCGGAGGCTGCCTTTGATTTATCTAACACCCAGGTTAATGAGGCATGGAGCCCAGGGTGGCTCCAAGGATAATGCACTCCTGTATAAAAATGCTTAAGGAAGGATCAAGTGATAATCCATTCTAGACTAAAAGGCCCAGCTCTTCAACAAATGTTGTATTTCTTAATCGCTAAGCTAAGACTATAATAGCTCCCTCTTAAGCTACTGCCATCAGTAAAAACGATACACGCTAACTATATGGAATTTACAAAAGAACAGAAAATTAGATTTTAATTTGTGCTCCAAAAAAGGCAAAGAAAAGTTCATTTCTTAGGAACAGTTATCACCATTATTTGACAGTGTTCTTATGCAAAAATAAGTTAGCTTTAATATTTAATTTACAGTAATAGTTTTATATTCCCTCACTGGGACCTATGTTTTTCTAAAGACAAAAATAACAGAAGCTAGAACGTTACTGTGGCAAGGATAAATCAAACTTGCTATTTCAATAATGGAGGTAATTACAAAGTGTATATATCTGAGATGTACTGAGTGGTTAGGGGTTGTTTAATTAACATAAAAATTTCAATATCATCAGCAAGTGTGTTGGTATCACAAAAGCATTGTTAAAAATGCATCTTAAAATAGTTATGCCTTCCTCTATTTCTAGCTAGTACATAAGGCTAATATACCTTAGCTTCCCAGTTCTGCTAATTACCATCTCACACAGAAACATTTTTAATGAAAGAAAGGTGATGCTACAAGCAAGCTTTCAAAGACATAAATATTTATTTATTTTTAAAGTGCTCTGCCGCATGCTACTCTGATTTCTGGAGTCTTGTTGTGTTTTGTTATGCTTGGGTTGACCTTCCTAGCGTGGCTGTGCCACGGGCTCCTGAAATAGGTGTAATGTATAACCATTTAGAAAATGACATAGCACCAAATAAAGGGATCATTCCTATGGGACACCATGCTTATATTTTGGAGAAAAAGCTGCATACAAGCAAGGCTTTCACCATTTGGCCCATCACTGTCCCGAAGGACTTGACCCAGGTAATAAGTCCTTTACTGGTCACTAACCTACATTATTGAGATTTAGTTTGGATTTTAATGACATGACATTGTTAGGAGATGTTATTGAGATGTAAATGATCTTCTGTTGGGTTATTTAACACATGTGAAGGACCTAGTTTAGAATGAAAATTAGTTATTGATTATTCCAGCAATTAACAAAGTAAATTTTAGCACCTATATTAACATTTTCAGAAGTCTTGATTTTTTTTTTTAACTCAAGCTGACCCATGGAGTTTAATTGATTCCTTAGAAATCTTGAAGATGTTTTGAACAAACAAAATAATAATAAGGGTAAACAGATAATGTTCACTGAGCTCTCCATTGTATTTGATCTTCTGTTTCAAATGTCAGGTTTTGCTCCTATGTTTAATACAAATTAAGCTAGTATGTGATGCAGTTGTTCACACAGTGACACAATTTTTCAGTATTAAAGTGCTGAGCACACATGAAATTGAAATCTTCATCCTATTTATTCCTTCCTCTTCCTCAAAATCTCTATCTTTCATTTATGGAATTCACTTTGTCTTGTTACTCTTCTCTCATTAGTACTCCAGATCTACTGACTTAAAAACACCCTGAGATAGGAGGCAGTCTTTTCAGATACCTATAGTTATCTACAGGCACCTCTTAATGGTACTGGTAACACAAATATTAGCGAAATACTTTTCCCTGTCTGACTGAAAATGGAGAATTTGTTAACTTATCCCTAGATATTTTAACTGGAAGATGTATTTCCTGAAACTCTGTTTTTTTTTTTTTTTTTCATCTGGAATAGATCTAAGAAATCCTTAAAGGCTGTTACACATACCAAACAGATCAGACAGCTCTATTACAAGCTCACTTTGGTGGCAAAAGTCAGAGGAAATAGTGTATGTATGTCTTTATAACTCACAACTTAGACCTTTCCTTTTCTATAATCTCCTAATTTCCGGTCAATGAAGAGTGTATGGCACTGAACTTGTGATTTTAGTGAGAATATCAGTGTTTGGGCTACAGTGACACTTTAATCTATGAAATATTTCACCAGAGAGCTGGCACCAGAGAGCAGCTTGGCTGGCCTTTGCTGCCGGAGCGCGTTACTTAACGTGTCGCCCGTGGATGGTACTGAGCTCATGGAAACTAATGCCGGGGTCATGTGCTGCCTTTTGCGTTTCTGTATTGTGCTGGTCTCCTCCAGATGATATTACATGGAAGATAAGCTACCTACCCAGTGTAGTCTGAGAATGGCTTTCGGAGGACTCCTCCACACCAGGTTATTTCAATTTAAAGGTCCCTATACGGTTCGCAGCAGGTAATGGAAGGGGAGCATTTTCTAGCATTGCTTTTCCTCAAACCCATTCTCTTTTTCTTATCTCATACATTTTTTTTTCTGGTCTACTTCTGCTGTGCGGGTGCAGGCAGAGTACCCATTGATTTCAATGAGTTTTGTTTCCTGTGTTTATGAATCCCAGTCATCTTTTCAATGACTGAATCACCAGGAGAGAAATTTAACTTCTTTTTTTTGCTTCTTCTCTTTCAACAAATGACAGACTTCATTGCCTCCAACCTTAAAAGCGGATTTCATGAATGGGTATTTACAACTGCTTTCAAGTCTTTCTCTGCACATGCAAAGTATTTGGAGTCAGCCCAATTGTTTTGCTTTGTTTTGATTTTTCTTTGATAATCTGTCTAATAAGACATAAACATGGTTTTCTGTTGTATGAAGTTGTTAGCCTTTTTAATTACAGGGGTTAAATGCTAGCTCACCTTGTTAGTATTTTGAAATGCAGAGAAAATCTAGTTAAGTCAACATATGTTGGTATATAAAAGATAATTAAAACAGAAGTGTAAAAAAAACACCTTCTATATAGGATTTTTTTTCAGATCCAAAAATGCCCAAAGGTGTCTGCCAAACACACTAACAAGTATTCACAATTATAAAAAATACTTTAAAATACAGAATCAGACACATGATTCTCCTTAACTCTCATGAATAACCAAGCAGCAAAACGGAAAGACAATCTATTTTCTCTACACATCACCCACTAACTATTGATTTCTGCAGGTGCTCCCCCTCAAGCAGGGGGCCTCTATTATATGCTTTAAACAGCAGCAGAGTTGTGGAGGTGTTTAATGCAGATTTGTCTCACCCACCTGAGTTAGGAGATGCCACCTGTATTGTAAATGGAGAGAGATCACAGATTAAGGGGCGAAAGACAGATTCTCTGGAAATGTCTGATTTTCTCCATTAATAAATTAGTAAGGAGTGAGGTAGTACTGCTATTAACTAAGGAAGGCATGTGGGTTAACTGCTAATATAAGGGAGATTCAGACCAGGAATGAGGAGAACTTGCAGAGGTCCCAGTACCTCATTCAGCAGAAGCTGAATGCAACTCTGCAATAGCCTGAAAAGCCTGAAGCAACTCCCAAACCTAAATGCCATTAGCTAAAAAGAAGGGTGTTCACATGCACTTTGCAACACATCCAGTATGACAGTGGCCGAGACGACGGGCCTCGCTTTGCAAATATCACTCTGCAAGTATCACAGGCCTGATTTTGAGCGTGGACATCCTCAGAGGGGTGGTTCTGGGGGAGCAGCTTAGCTCCTGCCATAGGACTTGCATTTCTCTAGACCAGTCTAAAGAGCTGGGCACCCCGCGGTTCCACGGGCAGCGCCGAGGCTGCAGCGCGGCGGCTCGGCTCCGCCACGCGCTCCCTCTCTCCCCAGATATGCTACCCAAGCACCAGCCGTGCATATCTCCCGACCCCGAAAGCACACTCCAGCGTGCGCTCTGACCCCTGATTGCAAGCCCAGATTATTCCCCTCAGACGGCCCCGTGATGGGGATGTCTGTAATGTGCTGTTTGCATATAGAAAAATCCAAGGCTGGAGAGAGGCGTGTGCGAGTGAGCGCGGCTCTGTGGAACTGGATGCCACACTCAGAGGAACGGAGTCTGGAGATGAGCACGTCTCGGGACACAGAGGTGTATGTCCAGCTGCCCGTGGAAATTCCGTCCTGTGGACTCCAAGGGAGACTGCTTGCTTTCCTGAAATAACATCTGCCAAACACAACAACTGCACCTACAAATATCACCTGCAAACACAACAATTTTAGCAAAGATTCGTGTATCTTGCATTAATAATAAATGTGCAGCAAAGCCTAATATTTTATTTTATAAAAGTAAAACACACTAGTGTATACTCAAGCAACATTCATAATAAACATCAGTTTGGGGTACAAAAGGCCATGCTAGCTGTATAAAGTATTAAAGGATTGTTTTATTTTATTAACTGGAAAGGAAACTCGAAACGCTCACTTTCCAGACATTTTAACATTTAAGCTGTAGCCTCTCTATTGAATTTAGCTTATGCTTTGCTGTTAACTAAGATGACTGACAAGACCTGAGTAATTGTGTGTTACCACCAAAGACATCCGGGTGGCCAGCTAAGGGGAAAGGTGACTGAGTAGATCTTTGTTCCTTGGATGTCTCAGTGGGACGAGAAGAGCTTGAGTGCGTAAACCATTGCTCCACCTTGGCAGTCACTTACATGACTGCATAGACAGGTAATTTATATATACACATATATGTATATTTATGTATATAAAATTCTCATCTTTCATGGATCCTTAAGCAGCAAGGGTGGTCACTGCTGTCTGACATTGGTCTGGTCTACTGTGTTTTGCGTGTAGCAAAGTCACAAAGCCTCCCTAGTGGTGGCTTTTTTCCTTATAATTGTATACATTTATATATTATCAGTGTATATATATATATATATATATATAGTATTTGTATGTACACACACACCCCTATATATATATTTATGGGGAAATGGGGTACTCCATGTAAAACCAATAAAACACAATGCACAATATCTGTTGTGTGAATCTGGCCTGTGACAAATATGCTGTGAAGAACAGACTTAAATGTGCACAAGAAGAGAGATCATCTAATGGGAATATAATATTGGCAACTTCTTATTGTTTTTATTGGACAAAATATAAAGAAACTTCAGAGCAAAGGAGAAAAATTCTTTTGGAAGTAATTCCAAAGGAGAGGTGATTTAAGAGGTCCAGATCTCTACAGACCATCCGAATGAAAATACACTCCGCTTCTCTAAGCAGCACAAGTCCTGTTTTTAGCAAAAGATACAAACATCCACTCTGCCCGTGCCAGTGTTGGACTTACCCTGTGATACTATATTCCAGCAATTCAGTGGCTTTAGCGAGCCCTTCAGACAGAGACAGTGAAATGCAAAAGGTCAGCCATGAAGAAAGAAAGGATAAAGAATTTGCCTTTGCATCATTAGCAAGTAAAGCCCCTGGGACGATGAAAGAGGAAGAAAGGAGCAGCTGTACATCGAGCCATCCTCTATGACTTGTCTTGCCCAGCAACACAGCAAGCGGGACTCTGGTGAAAAAAAAGCTAAGGAGATATATTTGCTAATGCGAATAAAGACATTTGCCAGCATGATATCTGCAGCTGAGGTCTTCAAAGGGATTTGATAGCCCATATGTTGGGATTTGGACAAACACACAGAGTTTGCAGTTGAATTAGAATTTCTGAAGTGAGTTTTTTTTTTTTTTTTTTTGTGAGTTGCTCTTTCAAAAATGTTGTAGCTTCCTGACAAGTGATAGGTCTTTATTTCAGCTTTTCTGGTTTTCACCTGTCTGGTTTAGTTCTTCTCTTACCATGGTTATGTGTATGTGAAAGGTAGAAGGAGGAGGAGGAGGAGGAATTGTAGGAGTGAAGTCCTGAGTTCAGGTTCATCCCCAAAGGTGGACACATACATCTACAGTATTAAAAAAAAAAGTTTTTTACACCAAAGGTTAAGGTCAGGTAATTTGTGAATTCCTGAAGTCTCAATCCTTTCTGAAAGAAAACTCATTATTGACATTTTTTTCTAGGTAATTTTACATTCAGGGATTTAAAGTTCATGGTAATTTCAACTGTTTGGTCATAGAACAGGTTTTTGTATTTTTCTTCTTCCTCTTCAGTGGCAAAATCAAAAGTTAAAAAACTGGTGTGAGATCAGAAGGAAGACGAGAAATTGAGAGCAAAAATAGAAAATCTTTTCTGTTTTATTTGTTTATCAAAAATACTTTCTCTATTTTTTCAGTTGAAATCAATTTGACGATTGCATCTTGTATTTACTAGCAGTGAGTTTCTGTTCTATAAGACAGAGCCTCTTGCTAAAGATCTTGCAACTGAAATACAAACCGTGTAGACAAGGCACTCAGCAGATTTTTCCTGCAAAATCCCTTTGCCCCTGAGTACTAACGATGTATATAAATGTATATAAATAAAGGGTTTCCCTCGCCCGCAAAAGCGTGCTGATGTGGATTGCAGCGCTCTGATTCTGAATTTTTCCCTCCGGGTGCTAGACTACTTCTAAGAGGATTTTGCCTTTAGCCCCATAGCCCTACAGATCTGCAGTTCTGCAGTTCTGTGAGCCAGGAGCCCGAGCCCGTGACTTGTGCGTTCAAACCCTGCCAGGGACATGGGCTGCCCGAGTGATGCTGGGCAGCCCCATGGCTGGGCGTCTCACCGTCGGGTGAAAACACCACTGTAGAAAACATGGAGTTCAACAGACATAAGAGAACGCTATGATGCACAAGGCAAAATATTCTCTGGTTCTGGTAAAGCTGATATCTCCTTCCCCAGATCAGAAGAAAAGCTTCAAGCTGCCTTTTTATTTTTCCACAGCCTGAGAGTGCCTGGCCTCTCTTGAAAACACTTGTAGTCAAAGAAGTTAAAAAGCAGCAATGAAATTCCCTGCAGCCAAACTTTTCTTTATTTTCCTTTTCCCTTAATTAGTATGTAGAGCATCTATGAATGGGTGTGTTCACCCTTCTTCCCTTTTGGTCTTTTTTCTTTATACAGATTTAGAACAAGTATCATTTCAAAGGCTGGTGCTATCGATACTATTTTGTCTCTAGTTATTACCAAAAAAAAAAAAAAAGACGTTTCTTGTGGCTACAACTATACAAATTTGCATTTAGAGAACTACAGATTTTTCTAGGAGCTACTTGGGCCCAGAATGTGAAGTGCCAAATAAACTGAAATAACAAAATTCATGTCTGGTTTAAATGTGCTGCCTCCTGGCAAAGTTTATACTCAAAACAAGATAGGAGCTGGAGCCATTATGCAGAAATATGAATGCAAAGCTAACATGCAAAGGATGCTTATCTGCAGTACTGCATTATTTTAATATTCCCACCGGTTAAGATAGCCCTCTGATTAGTCTGAAGATGTCATATGGTCTAGTTGTGCCAAATATACATGAAAATAGGGAAACCTATGGACGTGATGGAACTGTGATAGCATATGGTTTGTACAGCCTCTTAAGAACTTAACTTCCAGCTGGGTTCTGTGTAACATAAGAAACAGGGATATCACATTTCCCCCATTTCTGCTTCTGGCAGGTGTGTGCTAGACACTGACTGCTAAATACTTTGTAATTAGTATGCCTTGGAGCAGTCACTGTCATCTTACATCTGTAACTGGAGTGAGGGCACTGTTAGCCTGACTTGTTCATTTCTTTAGCCTCCCAAGCCTATAGACCTATACAAGGCAGCCTGAAGGATCAGTATTTGATGCCTGAACCATAGGCAGACCTCAGAAATGTATCTAATTATACTAGTGTCTGACTGCACTGTTCTGGCAGGATGTATTATTCATAGCCAAAAATGAACTGCTATTCAAGGAGAGAAAAATCTTATGTGTTCTGCCACTCCTAAACCTCAGCGTTTATCTGAAGATTAAATAGTTTGAGACAATCAAGGAGTATATTATAGATTTTTAGAACGTTTCCTGTTCTATATAAACTATTGCAGTATCTTCCTGTATATAGTAAAATACAGGTGTTTTCTTCAAAATATTAGAGATAAAGACAGAGAGAGAGAAAGGTAAATCTAATACTAAGGTATCAAATAAACAATTTTCAGGAATGAGTAGTAAATACCTGAAACCTTTGAATTCTCTACAAAATCTTGTGTTTTCTTTCGGAAGTACTATGGAGGTATTGCTGGTTTTGTTTTCATTTCTGTCAAAACTAGTCCCTTGTAATAGTCCCTTGTGAAGGGAGTGCAGTTGGAAGCAAGAACAATACTTTTTTTGACCAGTTGATAGATTTTATTCGTTTGTTACTCTAATCCTCAGTACCTATTTTAAAAGCATCTGTGCTAATCAGAAGCCATATGACAATATATAAGTGCTCAAAGTCCAGAGGACTCCCCACCTACAGCTCTAGCTACCGAGCAGAAAGGTGCTCTGATCAACAGGGGAAGCAGGATTCACTCGAGCACAACAATCCCCACAGGTATTTTCTGTAAAAATAGGGAGAATTTTGGTACAACACTTGTGAGGGCAATACTGCAAAAAGGGTCAGAAGCAACTAGATCCTATTTAGTTCTTCAAACACACCTTTAATTTTACCCTGAGATCAACTGCAGAGCTGATACTGTGTAGCTAGGACTACTTCTGGCCAAAGAAGATGTTTCTTAAGTCATCTTTCCACACATTAATGAAGCTGTTGACCAGGAATTAATCCAACTGAAAAAAAAATAAATGCTTTGAGTGAGATGCTGTATATCTAGTTTTCACTTAAATGTTTTGATGCTTAGCAAAGCTGCCTTCTTTGTTTAAGCTGTTACGTAGCCACAGCCAAGACACACTCAGGCCTCTCAGGGCAAAATTGCCTCTCAGGGCATACCTCTGAAGGACAAAATTGTTCTTAAACACTAACTAATTAAGCTTACAAACACTTTAATAACTCATATAGAGAAAAAATACTGTTTTTTTTTAGCAGGAGCTATCCTTCGGCTAGAATCAGTTTTCCTTTGGCTGAGCATCCTATCCCTATGCTTGACCTTTCACATATCGAAGGACCCCTTAAACTTAATAAACTAAATAGATGGAGGATCTTTGATCTCTAAGGCAGATTTTCCAGACCCTGTTCCTGAAATTAAATTAGTGCTTTAATGTCAGGATTCGGAAATTCTCAGTGTGTTTCAGGAGATAATGTTTATCAAAAAAAAATACCTTAAATGTTTCTTAAATGTTTCAGAGCTCAGAGTTCTTCAGTCTTCATAAAAAGAGCTGACACATGCTCCTGGATATTTAAAGAATGTTTTGCATTAAATAGTCAATATTCATGCAAATGTCTGAGACAATGTCTGCCTGAAACCTGACTCTGTTCTTAGGCACAGAGAATTGCTTTTTTTTTTTTGAAGTTCTGAAAGAAACATCTAGGAAACAATAGCTTGGAAAATTGTTCAAAGGAATCTTTGAATCCAGTGTGTAATATCCTTCAAATGATAAATGGCTGTGGTAAGTTGAGTAGGGAAGGATAAAAGCTAATACGTTTGTAGCCACCACGACTTTTGCAGTGCCGTTGCTTGAAGATATTTTCCTGGGAGGAAAGGAAGTGCCTCTGCTCCTGCCTCAACTGAATATGTGATGCAAAGGTCTGAAATAGGGAGGGAGGGAGTCTCGTGAGTGCTTCGGAGAGGTGTCGGAGGCAGAGGAGGGACCTGACCTGAGATACTCCGCATTGCCCTCTCAGGAACCTTAACTGTCTGCATCAGCTATAGAAATAAGCTATGGAGATGGGGCTGCCCTGAGTAATCACCAAGAAGGAACGTTTCCCGTATTCATTATCGGATAGGCTGGTGATTTACCACCAGTCTGCGGAGAGGACATTGCAGAGTTGCACTGCCTGAGGCTACTTGGTAAAAGACATTGCATCCAGTAGTCCAAATCTATCTCAGCCTCCTGAGCTGTGAGAGAGAGGTGCTTGCTGGCCCAGATTCATCCCAGCTAGTTGAGGCAGCTGCGTTCACATCTAGTCATCCCTGTGAACTCTGTTCCAGGAGAAATGCGTCACTGCAGGTCTCCATCTTCTGACTAAATCAGGAGCTTAGGACAACTTGCTCCTAGTCTATGCCCCTTGGTTAAGTCAATCTGAGGTTAAATTAGTCTTGTTAAGAAGTCAATACCACCTTCTAGGAGAGATTAGAGTTTGGCATGGTAACATCAAAGGAGCTGATACAATGCAAAATTCCCCTAAAAACTGAAGCACTATCAGGCAATAGCAGCAAGTTGTTAGAGCCACGTTTACATTCAGTTGTTGACACTTGCGCTGTTTGTGAACCACCAGATCATCTGATCTTAAAATCAATCTTATTTAGTTGGCAAAAAACTCCTCTAAGGCATGAGATACATAAGTTCCTTAAAGAACTTAAGTAGTAAGAAAAGATTTATTGATAACAGCACAGTTCAACCCCCTCTTTATTGATACAGGATGTTCTCATCCCCAGATGATTTCTTTGGGAGATAAATGATAGCATAATATTTGACTAAGTTCATATTGTTTATTTTTCCTTTCTTCTTTCTCTTGTTTCTTACTATTACTTTCTTCTTGCTTTGCTTGTAGCTCTGGCTTTTAAACTGTCTTTAATTCCTGACACTCCATGCTCATGGGAGTCCCTGCACTTTGAGAATACTTGACATTCAGGAAAATACACTTTATATGTTAAAAATCAATGGTGACACAATATTTACAGCCCAAAGGCCAAACATTTGTGTTTCTTTATAGAGAGTAAGTGCTTAGAGACCAGCTTTGTGCTGCTAAGCTATAGACATCAAAGAATAATAATACCACAGTTTTAAACTCAATGGATTGAGTGGGTTCCAACATGCTTACATAAGGGACTAGCTGATTTTATGGGTACTCTTAGTACAGAATTGGATATAAGCAGCATTATTTTCCCTGGATTATTAACAAAACCTCTTTGTGAAAGAAAAGACCATCTCTTTTCTCCATATAATGTCAAAAATTATAGGATAATACTTTTTTCTTCTCATTAAAAAGATAATTTTTAAAAGGCATTTTTGTTAAAGTCAAGATTAAGTCCTTGCAGAAAAAAGATGTCTTCAAGTGATATTGCTCTCTCTTTCTTTCTCCCTCATTCTTGTTGTTTATATAATAAATATTTCTGAAGGCCATTTCTGGGTTTGATTTTTAACTGAGATCTACATAAAAGCTGTTTTAAAGAGGAAGCCTCTGTAATGCAAAAGAGAGTTTGTCATTTTAGCACTGTATATGAAGGTTTGTTTTCTATTCCAGGCAAGATTTATAATGTTTTCAACTGGCATATTTTACTTTAATAGGCTTAATTTTGGTGGGTGAGACAAAAACACTGCAAGGCATTTATTACATCATTAGAAACTGCATTATGTATCTAGGGAATGCAGTATCATTTGGTTTGTACGTTTGACCCCTGCTTGTTATTAGGTGCACTTTACTAAATCAGCAGAAAGAGATAGGTCACTAACGACTATTACCAAGCTAATAATAATTATAAGGGCAAAAAACTGTTATTGATGTTTCAGATATTGTTTCATATATGCTGTTCCTGAGACACTGATTTGTGATTTGCATTATTAGGAGTGAACTTTCTTTGACCTGTCATTTAACATAAGTTAGAGTGCTTGGTCTGATAGTTAAATAAGGGCCTTGATAATAATGGAATTATTATATTTAACACTAGCTTTGAATGAGTTTTTGAATGATTTTGATTCCATTGTAGCTCTAAAATAAATTGAAAAAAAGGGAAGATAAATTAAAAATAGTGCATCTGAGGAAAAAAAAAAAGCACTGATAACAGGGAAACCAACAGCATTTAGAATATATTTTAAAATGTTATGTTATGCATTAAAAATACACATCACATGATATTTATTGTAATCTCACCATCATTTTGAACATAACACATGTTCAACATGCAAAGACTTCAGCAGTACTTGTGCTTTGAGTTAAATTCTCTTCTGTGTCAGCGCTGAACTGTGCAACTAGTGGCTATTTTGCTGGTTGTGATGGTCTCAATAAAGCTCAACAGCCTGAAGTGTGTGAAAAGAAATAGCTTGGGTAGGTTTGTATTTGCCATGTTATTTCTTTGACCTTTGCAGTACTGTTCAGTCAATAAAGGCATATATTTCTTAAAAAGGCTCTGTAATATGTTCTCCATTGCTGTTTTTGCTCTTTCTAGAAAGATCTAAGTTATGAGTCAGGAGACAATTTATCAGGTTTGAGGTATGGGCCATATCAGGGCCATCAACTGAAATGGAGCAAAAGGTGTCTCTTTGCCAGATCCAGCAACTCAGAATGAAGCAGCTTGTTGGGGAAAGGCATCATCACCACCTGAGCAAAAACTCAACAGATTCAGGTAGTCTGTCCAAAACAACTGGGGGATTTTGGCAGTCCGTAAATGAGCAGGTTGATATCGGGACCCTTCGTCGGCAGGGACTGGCAGTCTGAACTTGGTGGGGTAGGAACAGCCAGTCCTTCCCTCTGTTTCTCACAGAGCACAATGCAGTTGTGTGTTCAGGATGCTCTGCAGCCCTGGAGCCCGGGTTCAAGAGTCAACATGTCCCATGGGGGCGGTGATCACGAGCTTCTGGGATCTACCTCCTGCTCGTCTACACGCATGGGGATGATGTGCAGTAATAGTAGGCTCAAAAGAAGCAAAAAGGGATGTGAGGCCATCCAGAGTGTTATGGCGAAGTATTATTATCTGCTAGTTCTGTCATATTTTCTGAAGGTTATACTATTCTTAGCTACTAACGGTAATTTTGGGAAGCGAGATATTGGACTAATCAGGACTTTGATCCAGTTGGCACAGAAGTTCTCATGTCCTTATGGTGATCAGAGTCACAAAATACAACTTACAGAGCCAACATTTTCTATAACCTTTCAAATTTTCATTCTTCCCATTGCTTTCTTTTTTTTTTTTTCTATTTTAACTTTTTAGAATGTGCATCTGTGTCTCTCATCTGCGTCTCTCATTCTAGTTCGACATTACATAGAGGTAGATCTTTTTGAGTATATCATGCTGGTTTCTCACGGTTTGCCTTCCCTAGGAAAAAGAAGAAAACGAGGGTTTTCTTCCACGTCTTTATAGTTGTGAGATTCAAACTACAATGGAATAGATATCAGAGAGCAGCAGTCTTTCTATTGCCATACCAGGAAAAAAAGATGTACTCCCAGCATGTTAGTGAATCTGTGCTAAAATCCTAGGGAGACAAAGACAAATCTCAGCAGAATGGAAGTAACAACTGTATTCCTGTCTAGTACTTTACCTGCTAACACACTTTAAATCCAGAGATGACTGTGTATGACCCTGGGATTTTGCAACATGTTGTCTGGTATATGATGAGAAGCAGGAGGAATGTAGTCATGATTTAAATGTAAGGTATCTCCATGAAGCTGTGACTTGCTATGCTGGATATAAAAATATAATGCACTGATGACTAGAGAGGGAAAAATGAATGAATACTGGGAAAATTCCATATTCACAGAAATTTTGCTACCTTTACACAGAAAAAAAACCCAATATACGTACAGATAAAATATACCACAGATAGGTATCATTTTTTTTCCCTTCTTTTATATCATAATCCTAGACTTGATATTGCCCTACATACTTGTAGTATACCTTTAAGGCACATATCCTGTAGAACTAGAAAATAAAAATGATGATCTCTCTGTTTTCCATATGCACAGCAGATTTTTTGTCATTCTTATGCATAGAAATATACCCCTCACTGGGGAAAGTAGGGAGAAGAAGAAAAATGAGTTAGTTTACTTAAAGATCTCAATATATTTTTTAATCAAAGTAAGAGTTTGAGTAGAAAAGCATTTGTAAATGTTCAAGGGAGGTTGGGTAAGTTGATTAAAGAGAAATCTGATGATGTTTATCTAGACATATAGAAACCCAAACCATCTCAGGAAATCCCAGAGCTGTAAACTGCTGGAGACTAGGCAAACACTGGGGAAAGGACTACATATGCTCATACACCTTGTCCATGTATCTTCCCTTTTGGAGGGATGAAATGAATGCTTTTTTGAGCCCTACTAGAGACAAGCTACAGTATATGGACCTTGTAGCTCAGGTCCATATGGAGCTCAGGACCCTGCCCTGGAAAACCTTTTAGCACCTGGGGAAAACTGCAAGGAACATTTTTATTAGGAAACATTTTTATTAGAGCAACAAAGATGGTTAAGGGAATGAAGCATCTCTCTGATGAGGAAAGACTAAGCGAGCTAGGCCTATTTAGCCTGGTGAAGATTGAGAGAGGATCTTATCAACATGTATAAATAAAAGAGGGGGGGATGTAAAGAGAATGAGGACAAATTCTTCTTGGTGGTGGCCAGTAACAGGGCAAGAGGTAATGGAACAGGCTGCCCAAGAGGCTGTGGAGTCTCCTTCTCTGGAGATCTTCCAAACCCGCCTGGATGCCGCCCTGTGCCATGTGCTGTGGGCGTCCCTGCTGGAGCAGGGGGGTTGGACTAGGTGATCTCTAGAGGTCCCTTCCAACCTCAACCATTCTGGGATTCTGTGAACCACATGAAGGGAAGAACAAAGTAGTAATAAGAAGCAGGATCAGCCACTTAGCAAAGGTGATTAGATGCTGTAATGATAAATCCTGCAATGACTTCTGAACTTCATCCTAAAAGCAGAATTTACAAAACTGACCCCAGCATAATCAGTGAATGGGGAAAGAGTTCAATATCTATGTGAGGATTCACTAAAGACTGGGTCTGAAGCAGACAACAGCAATAGGAAAGCATGCCAGACCCCATCCATCTCCTGTGTGGCACTTCTGTGAAACTGGGGTTTGAAATTTGAAACCCATTCATGAAATTATGTGACTAGGTGGGACAGGGCAGTGCTCCAGGGATTAATTCCAAGGTGTTCCTCAATCATTGTCTAATGTGAAATACACAAACACTCCTCAGGGCAGGGACCAAAGTTTCAGATCTCATTCTCATTTGAGCACACTGCCACCCACTTAGGATGCTGCACATACATCTGCTCGCTTTCCTTCCGACTGTGTGCATCTTTCCAGGCACTGACCTTCCCTCCTCCTTTCCCACAGTTCATTAGGGAGCAACAAATGCTTTCGCTAGAAATACGTTAGCTCTGACTGCTTGCAGGACTCCTCTGTAGCGCAGCAGCTATCTCAGGCTACACCCAGGATGTCCTTTCTGGCAGGAGACCTCTAACCACTAGGCTATTATGCAAAATATGGGCTGTACCATGGTAATGATAATTTATGAGTTGAGAATGGTTGATACAAACCTAGCAAGTGAGATTTCCCTGGAGAGGCAAGTGCTGCAGTGCCTCTTTTCTGATTCTGAAAGAGCCATAGGCAGGACGTAGATACTTAGTCATCTTATGAGAGAAAAAGAAACTATTCAGCATTCTCTGAAAATCAGGTGCCCAGGGTATCCCAGGTGAGGCAAGAAATGCCAAAATCTCTCTCCTAAGTTTACACACACAAGCATGGTAGAAAATGTTTAGCTGACTGCTGCCAGAAACAATTAAGTTTGTGGCACAGGGGGTTTGTCAACTCCTATAGTCATGCTTTATATTTCCCTCCCTTTTCTTTCTTTTCCTTTCTTCCTTCCCTCCTTCCTTCCTTCCTTCCTTCCTTCCTTCCTTCCTTCCTTCCTTCCTTCCTTCCTTCCTTCCTTCC
>JAWLRI010000998.1:166141-210193 GCA_034781795.1 Crypturellus tataupa
TCCTTCCTTCCTTCCTTCCGTCCTTCCGTCCTTCCTTCCTTCATTCCTTCCCTTTTTTTTCCTTCCTTCCTTCCTTCCTTCCTTCCTTCCTTCCTTCCTTCCTTCCTTCCTTCCTTCCTTCCTTTTTCTTCTCTTTCTCTCTCTCTTTGTCTCTCTCTTTCTTTCTGTCTTTCTCTTTCTCTTTCTCTCTTTCTTTCTCTCTCTTTCTCTTTCTCTCTTTCTCTCTCTCTCTCTCTCTTTCTCTTTCTGTCTTTCTCTCTCTCTTTCTCTCTCTCTTTCTCTCCTTCTCTCTTTCTCTATGCTACCTGCCCTTCACTCTCCCCTTTGGAGAACACCGACGTTATCTCTGCTCCTTCAGCTCATCTGGGGCCAACAGCCTCATTTCTGAACCCCAGCTTCACTTTCATCTCCGCAGTGAACACACAGGAGCTGACTGGGGCCTTGCGTATTCCAGAACTGAAAAGTGGCTAATGTGCAATTCATGCTGAGTGTCTGATTAAAATTCACAGAAGCCAGAGGCACACGAGGCCAACTTTTCAACTGCCTCCAAGCCAGCATCTGAATTCACCCACACGTTTGACTTCATATTCACCCAGTGAAAAGAAATCTGTGCATGACAGTTGGAGAGATGCAAACTTAAGAAAACTGCCATTGAGGGCATATTTAATATACTCCTTTATCAGAGTTATTTTGCATGTTGTTGATTGCAGAATCATTCTGCTCTAGGATGCACGTAACTCCCCTCCTCCCATCCACACACTTGCGCTTGTACAAGTATTTCCTGTAATAGAAAACTTAGCACTCTGCCTCTTAATGAGTGGTGCTGATGGGAAATGACCCCTGCTTTCCTAAACACACAGCAATCTAATTTGAACCTGTGTGCCAATTACTGGCCTCTGTGGAGCACTTTGCTGTGAAACAATCAAGTCACAATAGGATTAGAATGCGTTGCAGGGAGACCACAAGGGAAAGCAAACACGGGCATAACTGCAAGTTTATTCCTTTAAATTGTCTGTAAATAGTGTTGATAGCCTCCTCAGTGCCACCTAGGTATTGTTTCTATAAATCCTCTGTAGGTACAATCTAAAATGAATAGAGACGATGAGTCTTTTATAGCGTGCCAGCTCTCCTCACTGAGCTGGTCTCTCCTTAGGAAGATTGTGGGTGATTACCTAAGCATCCTCTCGAGGTAAAAATAGACAAAGCAGGGCAGAGCTCCTGAATGCATGCAAGCAACTTGATTTTTAGTTTTAATTTCAGCCAATAGCTTTTGATCTTCTTGCTGTTAAATGATGACTGCCATTCCTGTGAGAGTGGCTATGAAGGTTTCTGGTGGTGTATGGATAGATGTGGCAGATAGGCAAGACAGGATTGCTCATATTGTAATTAATATCCTTATTACAGAACCAACAGAGTAGTTTAGCATATAGTCAATCCCATGTACTTCAGCAGAGACACTGCCCTGCCTGATGTAATAGATGTGCTGAATTATCTTGCTGAAATAGGATGTTCATCTATCATTATCCCCTTCCTTTTATTCCTTATCTGTTTTATTCTGGCTGTCCAGTTCAAAATGGTAAGCTCCTTGCTATTTCTTTAGGTAGAAAAAATATCTATCCCCAAAAGACTTACAGGCACAGAATGCTCTGGATCTCCTGCATTCAGTCAGGTTAACTCTGTGGAAAGATTTTATAATAACTAGGAATAGATGCTCCTTACATAGGCAGGATGCTGTCAATCACCTTACCAGATGGGTCTTGACTTTGTGATGGAATGTTTCTCATGGCTGCAACTTGCTGTACCCACATGCACCTCCCCAAAAGCTCTGTGTGTCAGCTCAGTCCCCGTGCTGGCTCTTTCTATGTACCCGTCTCTATTTGCATCCATCTATACAGGGCTGATGCCTGCACTGATCAAAATGAAATTAAACTCAAAGTTATGGAGACACCCCACAGTTATTTCATAGTCATTAATACAACACCCATCCAGAATGTATTAGAGATGCTGACCTTACCATTACATGGTAAAGTGGGGACCATCGAGTTTACACAACTCATCTGCATTCATCCATGCCCATGCCCTGGGCCTGCGCCTGACGAGTCTCTCGACCTTTTGCTTTGTGTTTGAATTAGGACATAAGTCAGCATTTCCCCCACCTAGTGAACAGGTACGTTCTGTGCTGAGTCTGATGAACCTTCTGCAAACACTTTTCCCCTTTGCTTCAGTGTGGAAACGTATTAATTGAAATCACAGATATTTCAAGCTACCTCACCTAAGAACAGGAGTGCAAAGAGGGAAGTGTTTGTAAAGAAGCTCAAATTTATGCAAATTGGGTCAAGGCCGCTGGGGACTGAGACAGAAAGTCTTAAAATTGGAGGCTGAATTTGGATGCCCAGGGTTTAAGAACTGAAGGTAAAAAGAGAGAAGCCCATCGGAGGAAATGTTTGAATGGGTTTGAGTAAAAAGAAAAAGCTGAGAGTCTGGATAATCCCTTTAAGAGCAGACAGTGCAGTCCAGGAGACCAGAGTCTCTCTGTTCCATTTCTGTTTTGTCAGAAAGCAGTTGTGTAACCTACTGGCAAACTGAGCGTACACCATCACCCTCTGGTTAGAGGATTGTTTTGGACTGTTAACAGTTATTTCGTTGTCACATCAATCATAGTAATTCCTATTTTTTGGAATGCTTGAATTTGCAACCCTATGAATAGCCATTCATGATACTTTCAGCATGTGGTATTTGAAGAATATTAGCTAGTTTTGGCACAACTCCTATATTATGATTTTGTTGTGTTCAGAATTCAGTTGAAAGACCAATATAAGACTAACCGTTGAAACTACTTTCCCATCTTAAGATCTTTATGTGCCTCTTGCTGCTGCTTCTCTCGTACAGTTGTCTGAAAATTAGCTGTTACTTTTTTTTCCTCAGGAATATTTGTATTAACAGACTCGAATATATCTATATAACATCTGTAACTGTTTTTTCTAAATAAACTATGCAGGTGCAAAAGAAAGAGCTTTAATGTTGCTTTCCTTAGCGCTGCAACCATACTGTATAGGCATAATGTACAAGTTTTGTGGCATTTGTCACTACATGGGATGCATTCAGGCCACCTTTAGGTCAAGAAGCTTTGTGTGTCTAGTGGATCAGCTAAAATGCTGCTAGGCCCATCAAACTAAATGCTGTGTGTCAACAGCATTTGACCTGCAAGGAGGGACCACAAGAAGATGAATCCAAGCTTTCTACAGAGCCATAGCGAGCGTAAGAGAGACAGTGGGCATAACTTGAAACAAGAGGCATTCAGAATGGAAAGGAAAAACCCTTTGACTGGCAGGAGAGTCAAGCAGAGGAACAGGTTGCACAAAGAGGCTGTGCAATCCCAGTCCTTGGTGACTTTCAAGACCCATCTGAGCAAACCGACCTGATCTCAGAGCTGCCTCTGCTTTGAATGGAAGTTTGAGCAGGAGACCTCCTGAATCACCCTGTGATTCCATGACTGCTCTATGCTATCCTGATTGACTGCAGGGGAATGGTTCTTGACCACTATGTGTTTTCGTGCTTCGCTGTCTAGGGTAAACTTACATCACATTTCAAGCAGAACGGTGCAGTACAAAGAATATGTGGATGGTCAGGAGACGGTTCATATGCCTCTATAGAAATATCCAATGACATTTTAAATACTCTTGGGTATCTTGCATGGTATCTCCAGTTGCTGCCACAGAAGGGCTCTCATGTCTACCAGAAAATATCTTTCGGACACCAAGATGTCTGCAAGGTACCAAAAGATAATATTTAGGTATGCGAATCACTCTCATTGCAAGTTAAGTCATTCTATTGACACTACAACATTTAGAAGACAATAGCCTGAAGCAAAGTTTCAGCACCAAGGCCGTTTTTAATCTATATTATTTAAATGTCCATAATATGTACATATCGATATGAGATTGAGCCTTAATTAACCTAGCTGTTCAGAGTTGGATACATTAATTTACATCTTTGCAAATTGTAACATTATTGAAATAAAGACAGTCCAGTTTGGAAAAAGAAAATCACAAAAAAAAAGAAAGATCATACACTGTAAGTGATCTTGCTGGGTTGAGTCTTCTAAAACTATGAATATTTGATCTCTTAATTGTAGTTGTGCCTTGAATGACATTTAAAAACCTCTGATTTTATTAAGTTTCATCTTAATAATTTAATTAGATAAAATCAAGATAGGAGGTTTAGTAACATACATTTTGAAATTAATGAGCTGAGTGCCAGAGGATGAACTACATTACCCACTTCAAGTGCACATACAGCACTAATTAATGTAATCTAGCTTTGTTTTAAGTGCATTTGATAATCTACTATGTGCAGTTACTTCAAGTTTAAAATGAGGAGCCAGAAAAAGGAAATAAAGAGTTCATGCAGTCAATGTAGGAAAGAAATAATTATTTTTAATAAACAATTCAAGTACTGAAAGGAGTATAAGCTTCAGATGTGATTTTATTTTAAACTGGAGAGCCAGGTTAAGGTTAATACTTTATTTCAGAATATCCCTGATCATTGAAGGGAGGTATGGTAATGTCATCTACAAAGGAAAATCAGAGAAAAGGACTTTTTTTCTGACAAGGAAGAAAGTATATTTCAAATTGCTTAACAATAAAATAAGAGGAAGGGAGAGAATAAAGGCATTTTAAATAATAGAAAATAAAGTGATGATCAGTTGGGCAACCTTTTTAGAAAAACTAATGAAAATGTCTGTATTTCATCAGCATTTTATACTTTGAACAATTAATAATGTCTTTCTGATGGTTGCTTTTTGCATATAAATCTTTTTACAAGTATCTGTGGTGTTCTTTCTCTTCCTCTCCCTCCCTGCAAGATTTGAAGCTACCAAATGTAAATTTATCTTGATTACCACTATCACTAGCAGTCGTGTCAGTAGGAATTGTTACAGCACTGTTTTAAAGCACGTCACCTAGATTTGTACTAATGGAAAATTGTAAGGCCTATGACTTATGTGGTTTCCTTCGTGTGGATGCTATGAATTCTAGAGAGAGAGAGGTGGGTTTTGGAATCACTAGATTCCCTGGGATGGATGATAGATAGCCCATATATCACTTCTTTCTAATATATTGATCTTTTAAAAGTCTTTATTTTGTAAATATATATGTATATATATATATACATACACACACACATAACATATACTTGTGTGTGTATATACAGACAAATATTTACACTACATTAATTTCACAGTGTTCACCCCAGACACTAGCGATGTCACTGATAAATGGCAACAACAGATATTCTTAGCTCAGCTATAAGGAGAGTAGAGGAGTACAGAGAGTAGGAGCTTCTTCCAGAAATATGGTGACAGTGGTACCAGCAAGGCACTGTTCAGCTGAAACTAGAGCAGTTTTTCCCCCAAAGCAGATGAGAAGCCTGTGTCACAGTGAGGATCCAGCTCACGGGGAGCTTTGTGTCTCCCAGTTTGTTTGAGCTCATTTTGCCTGTCTTTCCCTGTGTTTGGTGAGTGTATGCCTTTTTCAGGCAAACTTTATCTCCATCTCGTGATCTTTATCGCACAAATCCATCTGTCAAATCCATCTGTCAGGATGCCTCCACCGTTCAGTGAGCTGACCACAGAACAAGAAGCTGTTTGGTTGTATCCACGCTGCGAAGGGCCCTGGGCGAATTAAGAAAGTCACGACTGTTTAGTCTAAGTCCTCAAATTCATGGCAATGTAGCTACACAGCTTGTGGGCCCTGGCACGTATCCCCGCAAGTGCCCACTATGTAGATGGATGAGCTGCCTGGACATGACTCTGGTTTCTCTAACTTGGCATGCTGTTGTGCCATGCAGTCACAGTCTTTGATTTTATGCACCATAGAGTACAGATGTCTTTCTTTTTCGTGTTGTCAGTGAAGGACTAAAAATGCTTGTGGGTGCCTTGAAATCAATATTTATGCTGGTAATATAGTATGAAGTCCACAAGTTTGAAAATCGAGCCCTGGATCGCATTAATAATACATCAGTTTATAACAACAATACTGGAACTGGAAGTGATATAACAACCAAATGTTAAAAAAAACTTTAGATAAATAGCCAATATGTGATGCAGAGGTTGGCAAACTGTGGGACGAGAGCAAGGAAACAAGAGGGAAGACATGAGGTGTTCTGAAGTATTATTTCCCCCAGGCATTGTGAGTAGCCAGGGCTAGGTGAAAAACAGATGAGCAGCTAAACTGCTAAACTAAAGGCATGGTCCTTCTGAGGCCTTATAGAAACTTATCACTGTCAGGCAGAAACACAGCTGCGGAGCGCACGTTTCGCCTCGTCGCTCCCTGCATCATGACCAAGACCACAGAGGCAGCAGTGCCTTGATTTACACCATTCCTAGCAGTAATGGTGCAATGGTAGCAGTAATGAAAAGGTGTCCAGCTCTCTGGTTCTTGTGTGGACTTTTCCAAAGTAAGGCAATGCACTGTAGGTGACAACAGTCTGTCCTTTGCTTACAAGCAGCTCCCACAGCATGACAAGCTAGTAGTCAATCTGCTTACATTTTATTGCTTTGCATACTTATGAGAGAAGCATTTAATTGCACAATTTGGCATATGTTCTTCAAAGCCTCCGGCGCGCGATACATGAGATCTTCTTTCTATTCAGCTACCAGAGGAAAAAGAAAGGCAAACTTTTTGCATTTTTTAACTCCAACAGTCTCGCACAATAAAAACGCACTTCAATGATGTGCATTTTAAGTAGAACACAACATCCTTGTGAAATTTTATTAATGTGAAATTGCAGTGAATTGTTCCAAATGAGCACCATGCTATGACTTTTTAAATTTGTTTTTTTTTCATCAGAAAGGATGGAAGAAGCAATGAACAAGCTCATAACCTATTCTGAATAGGAGGAATGCTGTTTTTCATTTGAACTGCAAAGCAACATTTGTTCCCTTGCCAGTAGTGGGGGTTTTTGAAATAATAAAACTGACTTCTATATAAAATTATAATAATAATAATAGCACATTAATGATAATAGGTGGTAATAACAATAATGCCTAAAAAAAGCTAAGATGAAAAAATGTGGACTAACTTTTATTCAATATATATTTTATTTAATATATATTTTACAGCAGTTTTGAATCCTGAAAAGCTGGGATTATAATGGAAGTGCTGGCAGACCTGTAACTATACTGGTGTGAATGGGGCTGCTATAATGAGAGGAACTATTGCTTGGAACGAGGACAAGTATATTCTTCTCTGAGCTTCCACAGTCCCCACACCCCTGGAGTACCATTCGAGACAATGATGAACTGTGGTCTCAATTCCCTTATTAGCTGTAAGACCTAAAAATTATATGTGCAATTAAAAGGCAAAATGCTGATATTACTCATAGGAAGCACTTTGTACATTAGCAAGGTACAAAAGTCTGCTGACACTTTGCAACAGAGAGAGTCAGCAGGGCAGAAGATTAATAGAGCCTCATAAATTTGCAGGGTGAAAACAGTAGATGGGGCAGAATAAGCATGTTGTGTTAGAGATAAATAAAGGGCATGGTCATCATGACAAAACATTTAACCAGGAACACATTCCCTTTTTTCAGACAATTTGCTGGGCTAGCATTAGACTGTTTTATGTAACTACACATAATTACCTCACAGCAGTTCCAGTCAGGATCACAAAGACCTTGTAGCATCTCAGGCAGAACGGCACCATGAAGAAGCCTTTTAAAACGAAACGAGTTGCCTTGTGGTTTCTTTTTCTTTCCTACAGAGTATTCCTACCCTCTCTTCCTGGGCACAGAGTTGTCCAAGGAAATGCTGGACATTCCTGATCTTTCTCACAGTTCTGAACTAAGAGTTTTCTTGCCCTTACACACGGAACAAACAACTATATTAATCAATGTACACAGATCTTTCTTGAGTTCTAGAAGGATTTTCTTTTGGGAGAAACATTGACCTGTGAAATCCGTGACATAATTTTATCTTGACCTATTCTGTTTTCCTTTGCAGAAATCATGAGGCAAGTGATCATTTTAGGAAGTTCTAAATAATCAGAATTGAGTATTAAAAACCAAACTTTGTACTAAGCATGACTAATCTGCTATAGTTTTTTTTTTTGTCAAAAATGCCTTCTCTGTTCTAATGACAGCTCAACCTGAAAAGGTTCAAAACATGTGAAATATTTGTAATGCGGTGTTTCCAGTGCTTTGTGCTTGCAGGCTGGCTGAGCCACAGAGTTGAATATGTGCATAACAATAAGAAAACAACAGGGGAGAAGTGTTAAACCAACCGGTTGAAACAGAAAAACATAAGCAAAAATAATAATAAATAAAGTCTGTGTTGCAGTGACAGATGCATCCCTACAGTGATGGAGAACTGATGTTCGGAAGAGGGAGGGCTGTGCAGCTGTTTAACTCTGAACATCTGTCAGTTATTCTGTAACAGCCATTCTGATGGGAAAGAAGAGCAAATGCCTTCTGTCCTTTAGCAAGATTATTTTAAGTGGACTAATCCGCAAAGATATTTTTTCCTCCTTCCTTCTTTTCTTTGCTAACATATAAGAGGCCTGACATATAAGAGGCAAAATGAAGAACAGGAGCAATCTGAATTTTCTCATTTTTTCATACCTAACTTTTTGTTTTGTTAAAGAAAGACACATCTTATCTGCATAAGATGCTTGTCACTGACCAACAATATGCCTGCTAATAAGGTATTTTACATCTAAACCTGTCTGTCATACATGTTAATGTCAACTATACTTTTTAGGGTATCAGCAAGCAATCAGAGACTTATGTACCCCAAACCTGGCATTTTCCCACAATTTTAATGTCAAGAGACTAGCATATAAAGCTATGATTCTTGCTGAATCCAAATACAATTCCAAATGTTTATATTTCATTCATCTACTCCTGTTTGAGGAATCACCTTTTCTTATTAGTGGTGTGAGTAAGAGGTCATACATGGTATAGCGGGTCAGTGACAGCATCTTGTGATTGTCCCATTCTTCCTGATATGCTTGTTCACATTCATGGATTTACATTCTGGCTTCATTTACATGAGGGCATGCATTGTGTATTTTAGTGCACACATGGTGGCATGTGTTTGTTGGGATGGTTTAATAAAGAGGTAGTAGGAAAACACAGGGAAAACCTTGGGAATGTTTGAATTGCACTGGAAATCTGAAGGGAAAGGAGACTGAACCCCATGGGATCTGCAATATGATGCGTGGTCTAATAGGGACAGTTTCATCCTTCCAGAAGGAAACATATCGATAATCATCATCAGAAGTTCATTTAAGATTTCCTTAGTGCTGGGGTAGAATTTGACCTCAGAAAAGTGTATTCCTTGGGGAATCTGCAGTCTCACTAGATTTTGCAAATCCCTCCCATGCAGGCAGTGTAATGAGCACCGTTCATTGTAGCAAAATCCCTGTTCTGGAAAGCTTAAAGAAAGGAAAAGTGGTCTCCTGAGACAAGAGAATGGGGCACATTCATTTTGCAAGATAGGTTTTGCTCCTGAGGAAGCCGCCTCAATATTCTAGCACGCCTCTTTTAGGGAAGTTTTGCCTTAAGAGATGCTTAGTTTTATGCAATGCCTCTATCTAGTGCCTAGGGAGCAGAGCATTGTGTTTTGCTTTGGAATAAAATTGGCTGTTTATTGAATTCACTGACTTTGTCACCTGCTAAATGCATAGAGTGAAAAGGGGTTCTGTGATGTGATTATGTCTGTCTGGCCTTAGGTCTTTGATGCGTTTTCTTTAAAGGAGGTTAAAAAAACAGCTAAAACATTTACAAATGTAAAAACATCTCAAAAACATACACCTTTTAAACTAGGTGAGAAAGTAACTTCCTGTTTTCAAGTGCTTTACTCAGAACCTGTATTTACCATATTATAATCAGTGAAGATTTTTTAAATGACTTTTTTAAATTCATGAACTAAATAATGCACCCTTACTTGGGGAATTGATGCAGTGTAGACTTATTACAAGTGACATTAAAGAAGAACTATAACCATTTACATTTTTAAATAAGGTTGTTATGCTAAATGTAATCAGAGCATGTGTTAATCTACTTGTTCTAGACACTGTTGGCAAAATCCTCCAAGAGAAATAGCATGATGTTTCACTAGTAGAAAATTGAATGCTTTCTCTACAAAGAGTGGAAGCTTCTCAGACACAAAATCCAGTGATAGGGCTCTGGACATGCTTCAAATGTAATTCTTTTGATAAGGCATTTGAAGAAGTAGGTGCTCTTTCCTGAACATTTACAGGTTCAGGTCAGACTTAAGAGCTAGCTTCCTCACTGTGTTCCTCATATTTTATATATTTATATACTTTATATATTTATTTACTGTGGATATAGTAGGATACAGGAACAGGAGGAGCTGCCCCTACTTGAGATATTATAAGGAATAAAGAGTTTCAGGTCTGTAGTGAGTGAGGGATGTCACTCTCCTTTTTGAATCGAAAGAACAGGCTGCCCTGAATTATAGTCACATTCAGACACAAATTTCATGGAGGTTTTTAAATCTAAGGGTTTCTGTGGAAAACAGACTATGAAATGCCATCTAGGCCTTATTTTTATTACAGGTGTGGAAATTATGAGCTGGTGTAACCATAGATATGTTTTCCATTTTGGATAAGAATGAGTTTATGATGTACCTTGTTTCTCTAATTTAAATAACAATGTTTCCTTTTTAATCTTATTTTTATTTATTTTTCTCACATTAATTTGGGGATTACAGGCTCTAGCCACTCAAAAATTTGGATTTTATAAAAATAGAAATAATGACAACAAAATATCAATGATAACACATTGTATCTTGTACTTGTGGTCTGGCTATTTAACTATATATTTGACTATAGTTCATATGAAAATATGAACTGACATTTCAAAATGTACTTCAGATTTTCTTCTGCAGAAGGAGTAAAATCTGAATCAGAAGCAAAATTTAGTAACATATGCAATCTCTTGTTTTTTCCAATTTGTCTATGGAGAATGCTAAATTAGGAAAATTTTACAACACGATTAGTGGAAATCAATGATTTTGAGCTGTCAGACCCACAACTAAAATGCAATTAATTTTAAAGCTAAAGCCTAGTTTTATGATATTCATGGTGCTACAATTAGAAGAAAATTAAGGTTCTTTTTACTGTTCCCTTCCAACTCCCGTTATGGGCCTCAGAACTCACTGAGAATTTGAATTTTTCTTTCAAAAAGACACAGAAGGGATCCTGACTCTATGGTGCAATTTCTGGGAGAGACTTCCCCAAACTCCTGATCAGTCATTTCAGATCTCTCCATTTTATTTTAAATCATTTTTGGATAATGAGTTAAAATCAGAAGAAAAGGACAAAAACCTTTATGCCTTTGACGCCTCTATTGTTTATTTAATATCATCTCAACTATTACAAAGCATTAAGATCATAAATATCATAAAAAGAATCTATCATCAATAGAGTGATCTTTAAAACAAGGGAAAGCTTGTTTCATTTTTCATGTGTTGTTTCATCACTAAAGATGATCAGATATTTGTTGCAAAAATTGAAGTGGATAAACATATCATTTATTTTCTTGAATAAATAATTATTGAATATTTTTTTTAATTCAATCTGTACCAAATACAAAGTTTGATCATTTCTTTGCAACTTAACAAGCACATCATTTTTGATTCTATAGTAGAAAACAAATGCCTATATCACACAATCAGCTCTGCTATGGGGATTTCCTGTCATGCTAGGGAGAATTAACTTTGCATTCCCATTACAGCTGACAGATAGCTGTAACTAGTGAAAAAAAAAAGAAGCAAAAAGCAAGGGTGAGCACAACCACTGTTTTGGCTCAGTTCTCCATCTTTCCTGCATAATAATTCTACCTTTGAATGAAGCAGGGATAGTTATTAATTTGAGTAAAGTTATACTGATTATTCAAGGGCTTGGTAGCTTTACCAAGAGGTAAAGAAATGGGATAAAATTTGCTTTTACAGCTTGTGCACATTGCTAAATAAAGACAAAGTTAGTTATACTATTTAAAACAGTGTTGACTAGATACTACCACTATTTACCTGATCATTTTACCACAATGACTTCTAAGTGAAGTGAAGTTTTGGTACATCTGCAGTTACTGAATAAAGTAAAAATAGTGGTTGCTTTACTATTTATTTACATATAGATTTATTTATTGATTTGCCAGGGGTAGCTGACAGAAAGCAATCACACTGACAGATAAATTGAATTAGTGCTCTGCTTCTCAAGCATATGGACTTTTTGTTTAGCAGGTGGTGGTACCACTTTAAGCAGTTAGGTTTTTTTATTGGCTCTTCCCATATTTCCCACATTTCTTTAATCTTGGTGATTTATCAAATACGGCATGGACAAAGCTTTCATCATAAACCATCAGATTATATGAAGATAATACTAAATATACATTAATTATGTCAGGAAAACAAAATATAACTTTTACATTTACAATTTAGTTAACAAGATTTAATAATGCCTGATAACAGGGTATTTATTACTGGTATAATTATTGGGTCAAATTCCAATATGTATGCTCTTTTTCAAGGTTAAGTTCTCATTGAATGCAACATGCATCCTTTGAAGAGGTTGAATAAAGACACTTTAGCATATGAGTCCTAGCCTAATTGATTCAATGCTTTCCAGAAGGTGAAAAAAATTAAGGATTGCCAAATCTGTGTCAAAGAAACAACTGGCTAATCTCCATTGGGAACATAATCTCTCTTGCACTCTTTCAGTTCTGAATAACTAGGTTCACGTAGGGAAAAATGTGAAGCAAAGACATTCAGAAGTATTAACTGATTTTTTTATAATAATAAATTATAAAACACACCAATATTATTACATTATAGAAATGGTATCATAATATACTGTATATGCTTATATATAAAAAATAAAAGTTGGAGATATATATATAATATAAGTTGGTAGGTCTTGCTGAAAGATGGGCAAAACTTTATTAAAATGCTCACTTGCTTGGCTACCTTGTAATCTGAGGCCCATATTTACTTGACATGAATCCATCTTCAAAGCATAGACGTAACACTTAGACTTAAGGCTAAAGTCATGGGAAAAGTTTTGATTTGTATGTGCTTAATGCTTTTTTTATCACTGATTTTTTAACCTTTGCAGACAAGCTGCAATGTGGTATTTTCCACCAGGGCTAGAGGAGCTGAGTAGAGGTCAGGCTGGGTAGGCCAGGCTAAGGAGCTGTGCTTGAGCTGAAAGGGTACAAATATTCACAGACCGTTGCTTTTCAGAAAACATTACCAAAATTAACTGAACTGTGTTACTGCTCCGGAACCCATTTGTGTCAATTCTACGCACAGGTGAGCTGAAGCAGTAAATCTGGAGCCAACGCTACCTCTTAAAACCCAAAGTTCGGGTCCATGAAATCTCATGGTTGTGTGTATTAAAGTTTAAGATGACAAGAATTTTTGTTATTTTGCAGACTGAATACACTGGTCGTGCCCAGAGATTCCCATCTCTACCCTCATATTTTGAGAAACAGGCCCTTACCTCTTTCAAGACTTTTTTGTAGTCTTCACCTGTGGGGATAATTCAAAGCTCAGTGAAGCTGGTGAAAATACCTTAATGACTTTATTCAGCTTTGTGTTAAACCTTCAAAGTTGATGTCTGTTTGTAGACATGACTTCCTTCCTTCAACCGCTGTGATCGTGTGTCTGAAGGCAGAGCAATATTGATTGGAATTTACTAGCACTGCAGCTTGCTAGCAAGAACCAGAGGCAAAAACTAGCGTGTGCTGAGTTCGTGCTAAAAGCGAACAGCTTTTGTAGATATTAAAAGCAATAGATATCGCCAGTAATGACCGAAGAGTTAAATGAGTTTCAAAGGGGAGCTAGTGAATCTTGGCATTAGAAATGCCTACAGAATATGATTTTAGCAGTGCGGATGTAGCCAAAGCTTCTCTTTACTTCAGGAAGGGGAGGTGAATTCCACATCCAGGGCAGTGCTCTCACCACCAGGATTTTAGCTGTCGTAAAATGGGTCTCCCTAATCTCCTCTTGTAAAGTTGTCCCACTTTGTAAAACTAATGAACTGTTTGTTAAAGCAGAGACTTCAACGCTGGTCTCCCATATCCCCAAAGAGTTCTGTAAATGCTGGGTTACAGAGTCAATTTCTCCCTCATGCCTTGGCTCAATTAATTTTTAATTATTTTTTAAACAAAACAAACCATTTTGCAATAAATGCTCAAACTGAGCATTTTTAATACTTTCATGTGCATTTTCATACAGTTTTCACTGATCTGAGGAGTCGCTTAGAGGGCGAGCTGTATTTTTTCGGTTGTTTTGGGGAGGATTCTAAGCAAAGAAACATGAGTTTTTAATAAGCTCCCTTTACAGCAGCATTTATACCTAGTGAAATGCTACTAATAACATTTAGGCTTCAGTACTGCAAAGACCTGGCAGTTTGCCAAGACCTGCAGTCATGAAGCAGGGCTTGTATGTAAAAAAACTTGCCTGCTTTTTCCAATTAGATCTGTAGATCTAATGAAAGATATGACTTCTCATTACAAACTTTTCCTTGTTTAACTCTAGGCTTTGAAAGTAGTCTCCTTGGGTTTAATTATAGCATGTAAATTTGAGCACACATATAGATCTTCACAGAATCAGGGCCTCAGCAATTATTGGGGCAGGTCAGGTATTAAAAATTGTCGTAATTCCTTAGCACAGCTCTGAAAATGCGTTGATCTGCTCTGGCGTATTTTTGTGTACAGATATCTAACATCTTTCAAGAAAATGAAGTGTCCTTCATAGACAGATTAATGATGACACAGGGAAATTAAGCCTGGGGTCACACAGCAGGAAGTAGGGGCTGGATGGCCTGTCCTGAGCGCCATCCACTCTTGCTGGAGCCTACTTTTTAGACTTGTCCTCTGCTATTTCGATCTTCATTCGGAAACGCTGGCACTCCTCAGGCTCAACCTTAAATGTAAGCTTTCAACAACTGGCATTTCTCCAGTTCTGCACTCCTTTTCACCCAACAGCTCTCATTTTTACATATCGACCTGCAGAGTTAGCCTCTTTGGTGCCAGCTCAATTCCTACTCAATCCCTACTATTGTATTTAAAGCTTTGATTATTATCAAGTTCTACTGAGGGTTTCTGGAGATCCTATAAAAATCATCTTAATCAATCCGCTCCAACTGTACATTGTTCAAAGCTCTAATTAAATGCATTATGTGTGTACTGTATGATTATACAACTACTGAGCATTTATCTATCTATAGTTTATAGGTGTAAAAATATCTTCATATCTGTATGTGAGCATACACAAAAAGCATGAGGTTGTTAATGAACTCAGAATACATTACTATACTGCAAATTAAAAAAAAACGACATGAAACTCATTATATTAAAACAGCCACAACCACACTGATTCATCAGCAGAATAAACCTTAGAACAGTTGTCTAATAATAGGATGCATTCAAATCATTTGTCAATTATTAGCCTAATTCCCCGTGCTGCTAGCAGCCATCATTCTGTATTGGGACACATACAAATTAGTTTGCAGACAGCCAATACTCTCTTTATATGATTTTAAATTGTGATAATTTCATTTTGGACTCAGTTTCAGATCTTTCAGTGCAGATCAATATATTTGACCATTATTTCTCATCAAAGCACTCTAATTCCTTTCTACCTTGGAGACACTAAAATGAACAATTAGCATAAGATAGTCCAGCTAATACTATATATACTGTTTTGAGGTTAGGGTTGTTTCATATTGGAAAGTTCAGATGTTTTAGGCCAGGAAGAGTGCAAAGAAATTGAAATCAGAGCTCCCAATATCTCAGCTGCTGTATCTCAGTTAAATACATTTGTACAAGTCTTTCTCTTATATCATGGACTTTTCTTCTACAGGAAGATAGACATAATGTGTTTTATACCAGCCTTTTATTAGCATAATGGGGCAGAATGCAAGTACCTTGAACCCACAGAGGTTCAGCTGGATTTTTGACTCTACAGGTGGCTCCATAATGTTAACAGATGATACTTCATGAACCCTTCTGATAAGCTGGCTTACACTGTCCCTTGCCATTATTTCCAATCAATCATAACATACTGAAGCACAAAACTCACTTTAGCAACCAATGGAAGTTCCACCGAGAGAGCATTTTTTAAACGCTTTGCTGCTATGTCATATATTTATGTGATATATTATACCATATATTTATATGATATATATTTATATAAATATAAATAGAATAGTGCACATACATTAAAATGAACATATAATTCAAAATATATATTATTCATATTACAGGCAATGTGTTTTGGCTAGTATACTACAAAGAAGAATAATTAAGAACATTATAGAGCACCTATTTGATATTTCAAAGATTAATTTTCATTTACTAGTGCAAGACACTGAATTTTGTCCAAAACAGACTCTTCATGAGTGCTGGTGGTTTAAAGATTTTCCATTCTTTTCAATTAGTGATCATCCTTGATAATGGGACTCGATAGGATTTTTCCCTGAGTAAGGAGTGTAGGATAGAGTTTTTATTCTTATAATGTAAATTTATACTTCTCAGGTTGGCACCATGGAAAAACTACACGTGCACTATTACATTTTGATTGTATAGTCATGAATAGATGTGGGAAAACACCCACCCTCAGATAAAGAGTTTGTAGTTCATTATTTGCTATAGAGAAAGATCATTTTAGAGTGACACAAAGTATCTTCCCTTCACATTAGGTTACTATTATCGAACCATTATTTGGCATGATATTAATAGCTTCCATTTTCTTAATAGCTTTTAGCTAACCAGTAAGCTCTTAGCAGTAATATTTGGTCTTTCGGTTTGCAGCTCTGTGTTTTCACTAGCATCATTTAAAAACAGAAAGGAATAAGACTGAGGCATATCATTCTTCTCTTAAAACTGTAAACTCTGAATGTCTTCCCCACAGCTGTCCACTTCAGGTTTGAAGTGAAAAGGCTTGCACCATCTCCACAGAGTGATTCATGCCAATTCTCTGGAACAGAAGGAATCTGGTTCATTTAATGGAAGTGTGAGCTTTGAGTGAACATTCCAACTGCAAGTGAATCTGTTCCTTAACTAAAGACATGTAAAAGTTAGTACTGAAGTCTAAGGGAGATATTCCAGATTCCCCCTATAGCTAGTGGCACCTTCAGAGACCATCCCATTTCAGCTCTGTTACAGACCTATTTAACTGTTAAATAAATTGCTTCTTGGAAGAAGTGACATCTTTTCACTGACTAAGGTGATCAGCTAGACTTTGATAACTAGCTTTAGGTTTTCTCTGTAAGTTACAGAAATTCTACTGCTCTGTTAAAACTTCAGTGGAGTTATTACTGGAATGTGGTATACTTTCACTTTCAACAATGATTTTAGGTGTAAAAATAAAAATTTTGTAGTTAATACTATGACAGGTTAATTAGCTTAAATAAAATATTCTAATGGCACTTCCTTGCCTGAAATTTAAAGTAAGGATAATTATTAAATAAAAAATTGGCTGCTGAATCATAATTTGTTTGTGACAATCTTTCTTCCTTGAAATTAGGGGTATGATAATGGTCTGTTCTTCTGCAAATATTATTGGAGGAAGAAAATCCAGCTTTGTCCTCTGTGCTCCGTTTTCTTCAGTATACTTTCCAGATTCTCTATTTATTAACTGTACTTTCATCTAGCATTTTTTGTTTATACACATATGTAGTAAATAATTTCGTATCGTGGCAAATTTTGATTTTTATGTGGGGCCTGTGATTTAGTTCCATTATTTTAAATCTGTATATAAGTAAGATTCATATTTTTGATTTAAAAAAAACATAGTTATGAGGGTTAATCTAATTTCATTTGCAAGTGGTGATCCCTGTACGTTCCATCCAAGTGGAATACATCCAAGATGTATTTATTTAAGGGTTGTGCTCATCACTTTTTTTTTTTTTTTTTTGAGGGCACTTGTACTCTATCACATCACATTTCACAGCATGAATTTTAAACCTTCTAGTTAACCAAACTCCTAATATTTTCTCCCTAGTCCCTGTGAGATTATTTTGGGCACTAAATCACTCTCCACTAGTATATCCAAATTCTAGTAGGTTATTCCTGAAAACCTGATTCTTTCGGGGCCCTTGAAAGAAGAGAAGAAACAACATTACAGTCCTAGGAGTTACAGGTCCTTCCTCTTTTCAAAAAAGAAAGCAGACCCTTCCACACAAGGTGAGATGTTTTAATTTTCACCTGAAAGTATGAGTTGGAATGAAAGGAGAAGATGGGAAGGAAAGTCCTCAAAATCGTGGAGACATGACTGCATAAAGATTGGATGTGAAGATCAAATAGATATGAAAGCTGATCTGACAATTTTTCATCTATTTCATTTCACATGCTTTAAAATGTAGAGAGAGGGGCTGGACCTCTCTCAAAATGCTTCTATGTTTGGCCTCTCAAAAGGTGGGAGAAGATGCGCCATTAACATCAACAAAAAAGTGACTTCTATTCCTTCAGCTGTGTACTAATTCTTCTACCAACTTCCCAAATATCTGCTTGTCAGAGGTGCTCTTCCGACGTGCTTTTCAAATCTTACAGCACTTTACTATAGCTAGCCTTTAGCCTCCTGAGAGACAGTGTGTGCTGGAGAAAAGCATTGTCACCAGAACAATACATGTCAAGGAAGCTAACAGCAAGGATTAGGCTAATCTCCTTCACTTCATGAAAATATGAAAGGGTCAAAGGAAGTGGCTGTCCATAAAGACAAAGACTCATTCTCTTCCTTCTTTTGAAGTTCATCAGCACCATTGGCACACAGCTGTCCTTGGATGAAGAAAAAATTAAATTTATATTAAGCATGGAGAAGACTGGAAAGTTTGCTTATTCCTAAAGTGTTACCTAGTGTATAGTGTGATTTGTTGGGATATCTGTACCCACAAATAGACAAATCACCTTGTAACTTTTATTCCTGGGATCCTTGTAGACTCTGAACTCTTATGTACACTGGCAATGTGGCTGCACTTTCTTTTCGCAGAGGATGATGCAATTTTCATAACATTTTTCCCTGTTTTTTCTATAATGTGGGTGGGTAGCTCACATGGCTATATGTGGCTATACATGTCTCTGCCTTTGCCTGTGAAAATGAAGACGTTTTCACAAGCCTTGACCACACTAATGCACCTCTGCAGAAATGCTGCTCAGTGGAAACTCTTTCTATAGAAATGGGCAGTGTGTCCTCAAACTCAGGGGTAAAATATCTAGAGTTACTGAATTTTGTGCTTTCGGTTACAAATGCAAAATATTTTATTAATCTTGATTTCTGTGATAATTATGCATAACGCATAATATTTACTTAGGAATGTGATGTATCCTTGTCTGTAATCTTTAAAGAGATTATAGATATCTTGCTAGAAGCTCAGCTTGCTGGGTTTGCTGAAGGAATCATTGTGCTATGCAAGAAGTCAGATCAGATAATTATTAGAGTTGTTTATGTACTTAAAAATCTATGAATCTATGAATAGAGACATGTATATACTATAGAGGAGAGGAGATACTTGTAGTAGTCTGTAAAAGATCATCAAGATACCATGGCATTTACATAGCATAGTAAACATCACAGCATATATTTTTGGTATGACAGAGTAATAAGTGACTGTAGCAATTACAAAACAGACAGAATGAACACAACAAATTGAAAAGTCTTCAAAATAAATAGTGCTTCTTATTACTACTAAAAGCCATTTTTAGTTTGAGAGCACCATAAGGATTTTTTTTGTGCCTAACCATCATTCTGTAATGAGCCTGGTGCATGTTATGGAAATTCTATTTCTTGTAAAATCTTCATTGTTGTCAGACTACAGGATAGGAAAAACCTGTGCACTGATTTAGTGTTACAAATTCTGTGTTTCTGAAGGAGAAAAATGCCTCTTACTTTAACAGAGAACAGAGAAATAGTCAAAAATAAACCTCAGATTAACACTTCTCAAGCCGTTTAGTGTATTCTTGAGAATTTGAATCTTCAATAGTTTTATAGGAGAGGAATTAGCAACAGTAATTGCTTTGAGCATTGAGCACTTTTATTCGTTTTTTTTCTGTAAAGCTTTTGTCTCTGAACATATTACAGATAAAAAAAATCTTCTAAATATAGTTCATCTAGTGTCCTTACATTATCCATGCATATTAATGAAATACAAGTTACTGTTTTACACCCAGGTACTTCTGAGGAAGGTTTTTCCTTAAAAAATCCAGTGCCATAAAGTTATTATTATTATTCAGTGACCTTCTACAGCAGCGGCTCTGCTTTTTGAAGAGTGTAATAGATTTTCCTAATTATGTCATATGGAGCTTCAGAGTGTGCCCCTTGACACATCATCTGCTAACCTGATACCGTGCAGAGGCATCAGGGAAAGCCGAAGCTACAGCAGCATCAAGAGCATTAGAATAAGCACGTTGCAGGATGTGCAGGTGAGCTTTCATCATGTGAAACAAATGCATCTTCTCTGCCCTGCACGGAGTGTGGACTGTGAGAATCACATAGATGAGGGGGACAGGTGTAAAAGCTTCTGCTTTTTGAGTAGGTCAGTACTTTCCACCATAGGATGTTTGTCAATGTTTCCTTAGTCCTCTGCTATATCTGAAATCATACAGTACCTCTTACAATACCCATCTTTCTATTTTTTGAGAGTACTAATGTTTTTAATTCTCTTTTTCGGTTTAAAAAGATCATTCTGCTTAAAATAAATCTTTTTATTCACTAATGAAACCTTGCAAAGTCAATAGTATAAATAAACTATGTAACGTTCATAAACTATGAAAAAAATAATTTAAAAATAACTTATTGCTGTTGTCAGTGGGATTTCTAAAAGTGAATTGGTGATTTTTTTTCAAAAATCCCTCGGTAGATTATGATCTTAGATGCTGTCTAAGACTGTCATTTAATTATCTCCTAAAACTGAATTAGGAGCTGCATGAAGAGCTGGGAGCTTCTTTCTCATTTGATGGGAATCAGTTAGCGGGCTTCAGATAAAATAAGTTGTCTTTTCATGTTAAACCTGTAATTCTGGGTGAGATCCACAGTTTCAAGATTGCCAGATCTCTAAATGAGATAGATAGCTAAGACAGGTAATGAAGCCTTTTCTGGAAATGCTTCTCTCACTTTGCTCGTTCTTTCCTGGCAATAAACAAACTTAGACTAGATGGATAGCTTCTGGAGACCTAAATTTAGGTCAAATAAATGCAATCCTTCAAGTGTCCATGCCTTCTTATAAAACACTCCGAATCAGCTTGTGTAACTCCTATGGACTCACCATAGGAAGTACTAATGTGTGCCCACAGGCAAAATGCAGTCTCGAAGAAGCAAGTGCCTTGGACGCTTCATCTCACAGGGAAATGTTCTAGCTTTTCTTCTCAGTACATAACAGATTGAAGTCTCATTTTGAGCCCCAGAGGTCCTGAAAAGCTTTTTATTTCAGTTTATGGTCTAGCGATTTTTCTCACTGAGGGAAATTCCCTCTAACTTATAAATTATCACTTTAAATAGATGTGGATCATCTAGTGCTTGAGTTCATCTGCCTCGTCTTAATTTCAAATAATTTTAATTCATTAAGGAATCGAATGTTTCTTTTCAAAAGCACCAAAGTTGGCCTTAGTTAACACTCCTACTTCAAATACCCTATTAGATCAAAGGTTCAGGTTCTTCTAGAGTGTTCCCAAGTTAGTCTACAATAGACTTATTTTATAGCCAGTTTTTATAGCCAGAAAGATACCAACCTCTAGAAAATTCAAAGATAGTTGAAAGGGAACATAAATCATTAAATGCCACCTGTCTTTAACACCTATATTAGGTTGGAGAGACTACAAGTTTCCTTCCATTGGTTAGGAGAAAGTCTACAAACCCACCTAGAGCAAACAGATTGAAAACCAGAATAAAGTCCCTTCTCACTAAAATAGGCATATAAAGTGGCACAACTTTTCAGCATAAATACTGATGGAAAAAGCCCCAATAGTTTGAAAATAGCAGTTTGATCCATTTATCAAAAGATTCATATAACACAAGTGTCTGTGCTTACCAAGGAGGTCGCTGTTTCTCCTATTTCTTATATCACTCTCAGCTGAGCTTACATATATGTCATCTGTCCAGCCTCCTGGCAGTTTATGACTAGTTTCTATATTTTTTCTCTGTTATTTTCCTTTTCTTACATCTAAACATTTGTTTTTGGAATACTGATCCTAGTCTGCTTGGGACATATAGATAGATATATTTCAGTTGTGGAAGCTCTTTCTGTATTGTTCTTAATTTGGTTAATTTTTCTGCATGCATTGTCCTAGGCACAGTGTTCTAATCAGAGGGCTATGGCATTTTTAAAAATGCAATGAAAAACTCCATTCCAGAGAATGGGTAAAACTTCAGCTTAGACAAAGCGGGAAGATGGGATGGGATGATGGCGGAAGACTAGAGAAAACCATCTCAGCGTGGAACTATTAAAAATGTGTCCATTTTCAACTGAAAATTACTGTACCTTAATCTATTCTCCTTGTTTACAGCCTGCTTTTGAAAGAAAAGCCTTGCAAAGAGAGCTCATATAATGCAAAATGATCGTATCTGGGGAAATGAGAAAGGCTCTGTCCTAACAGTACAAACAATATCTCTCAAGAATTCACAGGAGGTATTGTAGAACATGTGTTACATGACTGCCACCTCTAATTTGAATTAGTATAATTTTAACAGTAATTAAACTGTGATAAATTAATGTAACTTGAAGAACCGAATTAGCTCTCTAGAAAATAGCTAATTTGTCTGTATTGAAAGATTGTCATTGCATCTGCAATAATGGGTAACCCTCAAGGGGTGTCGGAGCTCTAGGGAAAAACACTGCTTTTAGATCGGGATATATTTCTCAGCAAAGCCTTTTCTTTCACCAGGACCAAAAGGCTCTGTTACTGCACGTCTATCTTTCCCTTGCATCATTTTTTAAGAATGTGAATAATATCGAATGAACGTATTAAATACTTTTTGGCAGACTAACAGCAGGCCGCTTGTTGACCTTTCACCTCATATTGATTTATCCTTCAGTCATTTTTCTCGGTGATTTCCTCTCTTCTTTAGTGCCCTTTAGTTAGGAATAGGGAAACTCTATCATTCTTGCTGAAAAGGACAGGATTTATACTTGGTAGTAGAGAAAACATTGCCCAATGTTTTCTTCCATTTCAGGACTTTATCTGCTCAAGATTTTCTCATGAAATAGAAACATTTGTAAAACTGTCTTGCCCACAGCCATATTTTCTCCTTAATCCTTCCTTTCTCAGATACACCAGTTCCTAGGATGGTATCTTTAACCTCAGCAAGAAGCACAAAAATATGCTCCCAAGACCTTAAGCATGCAGGAAATCTTCCCTAGATAGCAAGGATTCCCTAGCCTGATCATCTGGAAAGGCTCAGCATAAGAAGAAGCCTCTTACCATATTGTCTAAACATCTAAATAGGATTTGTACACAAATGGGTCTCTGGAGAGGGCAAACTCGTGCCGTGGGAGAGCGGTGCCCATGAGAACATCCTGCTCCCCATGTGCGCAGGTAGCAACCCAGAGTCGTTATGTGCCCAGCAGGCAGGAGGGTGGTGGAGCGACTCCTCCATCCAAGGACCACAGACACCACTGGTCAGGCAGCCTTGTAGCGAAGCCGAGGGAGCCATCGGCTTGGCAAGGTGCTTTGTGGATGAGCAGAGACTTGGAGGGAATTTCTCTTATAAGCCAGGCTGGGGCTCTTTGCAATAGGTTAGCAAAATGTGGGTTCGAAGGGAAGAGAACAACTGAAGTCAGAGGTGTGGGGTACCGCAGAGTGTCAGAGAATCACAGATTGGACCTGAAGAATTTATACCTATTCCTCATCTATTCTCAGCCACCTGGGAAAAGAACACCAACTGTGCCATGTCCGTGCTGCTAAATAAACTAAGTTACTCTGGTGCCCTCCTTGCAGTAGCAAAAGTTATTATGGAGTTTAAAACTAAAAAATTGTAATAAAAATAGGCACAAGCAGCTTACAAAAAAAAATTGAAAAAGCATGTTATTTGTCTGTCTTTCTGTTGTGATCCCAACCTTACTTTTTAACTGCTGATCAGAGTAAACTACATGCCTACCAAGAGAGGGCTCGTCTTTTAATCATCATTGTTAGCTCTGATGTTCTAGTGACATTCCACTTTGGGTAATAATGCTCTAACTGGATCAAGTCGACCTCTGGTTTAGAAACACAGAAAAATCATCCCTCCTGATCAACTCTGTCCACTACTGCTATTTAGCCCTTGATATATTCTGCAAAAGAGACTGCCTATCTAGAATGGATGAAGTGGTCTGTTTATGGGATTTGTAGCACGTAGGAAGGGTTTTGATGTACCTCGGAAGGAAGCATTATGTGTTGTTCAGATTGGGGAAAAAAAAAAAAGAATAGTCTGAATTTTCCAAAGAAGTGCTATAACTATGTTTTTTAAAATTTTATTCAGAATATCACAAATATGAGATATACAAAAGAATTCAGATTTCACTTTTTTTCTGTATTGAAATACAGAATTTCAAACTTAAACTGATCTGATTTTTCTAAGTCGTCATAGTTGAGTTTTGTTTGACAGCAATCTAGTTAGAATTTATAGAACTTCAGAAATCTAAATATATATATATATTCCTCAATGTTCTCATTTATTAGAAAGGAGGCACAATGGAAACCCCACATGGTGATTTACTCCATCTTTCTGGGCACTTTCTTTTCGCTTTTGTAAAGGCCTGAAACCACATATCACTGTACAGAATTGTGCCAAACAAACTGATTTAATAGCAGTGCACTAGCACTTAGCAAATGCCCATCTGAGAGCCTGATTCCAGGTGGCTATTTCTGGATTCATACTAGTTTAATCAGAATGCAGTAGGATCTATGAACAAGCCCTAGGGGGTTTGTTGAGCTGGTGCTACAGCTGATATCTTAGGCCATTTTTTAATTAAGGCTGCTAATTATGCAGAGTAATGATCTCTCCTTCCCGTGCTGTTTTTTTCCACATAATGCAAACTACACAAGGCCAGTCTGAGCACACTATCTCACGACCTATCATAGATTGTGTCTGTGAGCATGCTAATGTGTATAGAAATCATTACTTTCAAATTAGTGTTATAGTAATTACACTACTACTTTTTCCAAAAGCCAGAACAAAAACAAGAGAAAGACAAATGATAAAGCAAGCAAAGATGGTAAATTCTGAGGCTAAATATTCAAGCACCGCTATGTCAAGTGGCGTGTGGCATACTGGTTATTTTGTTTTGTTTGCCAGATGATTTGTATCTGACTCTTGAAATATAAAAAATATTGGTTTTGTTTAGGTGTTTGGTGGAGCTGGACTGAGCATCATTCTATTGCCCTTCTCTGCTGGAAGACAAAAACCCTCTGGTTAAGAATGACAGACACTTTCAGTGAAGCAGTTTTTTAAATAGCTCTCTTTCCTCAGTCGGAGCTGCTATAATTTCAGGGTATTTTATTTCCTCATTCACAGAGTCAGTAAGAACAGGAAGAAATATCAAGTTACTCAGCAGCCAAAGGGACAGATCTGTTTACTTGACAAAGTTAATTGATTATGCTGAGTTCACTCCAATACAGGGTCATTGAATAGTTCTCTTATTGATGAAATGATACCGTCTACTAAGGTTATTAACCTTTTTAGCTTTCTGCATTAGCCCTGCTGCACAGTCTTGCTTCAACATAATATAAATTCCTCGTTCTAAAAAAAGGCGAAAGAAAAATACTGTCAGATCTATGCTAGACCTGCATGCACGTACAGATTAATGTAAATATGTACATACATAAATATATAAATATACCAAATGCTATTCAATGTATGCTGCTGAGTTGCTTTTACTAAAAGAATTAATGCAGGTTATAGGGATACTGTTTCTCTTGTCTAAGATATTCCATGATGGTATTTTTGTCAGTGCTTTGGGGACATTTGTCTTTTCTTGAAGATGGCCTTTGAATATTTCCACAATTAGGCATGCCTTTATTGTAAGTGTACTAATTAACCTTCTCAGCACTACTTAAATGTACCAGGGATTTAATTTTCCAGATCCCACCTGAAGCACTCTTTCCTTTTGTGATATCAGTTTTAAACACCATCAAATTTCTGCATCAGAAATGTCCAATATATTCTTAAGTTTATAAAACCATTCTAAATTTTCAGCAGAATGAAGTGCTTTAAGTATTTACATTTCCTTCGAATTAATGTTAATCTAGAAAAACAACTCCTAATTTTGCAGGGCATTGCTCTATTTAAAAACTGGTTGATGAAACCTGATTAGGATGTTATGTTTCAGTACCACATGAGCTCTGACAATTAAAATATAGCAAAATACAATAAAGTTTTGTCCAAATGAACTAATATGTCCATATTTTGACAAAATGTATTTTAATGCCAGTGTTCTCTTAGTTTTGAGAAGCTCTTATAAACAGTCATATTATTGTTCAAAACAGTTTAATAGCCTTTAATTCTACAATTAGTAAAAGTATGCAAGTTAAGTTAAAAGGTGGACTCGGAATAAGATGGTTCAGCTCTATTGAAATGAATTATTTTAATCTCCCTGGAGAAGTGCTGTTTTTTCCCATTTTCTAGATAATTTAATTATTTCTAGGTAGTCTGAGATAATTTACTACTCAGACCTGTGAGTGAGATAATCCCAAACCTTTGCATATGTCTGCATATGATTATGTAGACATGATTAGTGCAGTATACTCTGAATTTATACTGTTTTGTTGATTTTTTTTTCCCTGCCAATCTGCTTTGAACCTGACAAAAAGAACAGTGAACTCTGGCGTGGTTCACCAGCAATAGGGATTTGGGCTATCTGGTGTGGTAATAAAAGCCAGAACACAGTGTGCATGAGAAAAGAAATGTATTTTTTTTTCTTCATGTTTGTTCTTAGTTCCAGTTTAAAAATAACAAAAAACTATAATAATTATGCTCAAATCCTGTATCAAGCAATTCCTAGAGTTTGTGGAAGCTCTCTCAGAGTCCTGCTAAATATACCTAGAAGGTTTGATTTGCTTTTGTTTTTCATCTATCTTTAACTGGAGAATTATATGTTCTTTTCCCTGTTTTTTAACTCTTCCCCCCCCCTTTTTTTTTTTTTTCTTTTTCCTTTTTTTTTTTTTTTTTTCCTTTTTTTCCTCCTTGTGCCATTGGCATTAAATGCATAACAGAGGACCATAAGAGTCAGATCTTTGTGTTCTGGTCCTGGGATGCAGGAACCCAATTAAGTGCCTGTGTCCATTCCCAGTTCAACTCCCTGGCAAATATTCTCAGGGCTTTGGTTTTATTTGCAGAACCAGGAAAAGGGAGGCAGGGAGAGACAAGCCCTGTGCAGTGCGATCCCTGCGACGTGCTCCAGGTGCAGCTCTGGAGACGCGCTCGCGTTTCCACCAGCACGGCGGGATGCCACGTGCCTTCTGCATCGCGTTGGGGCTGTTTTCCCTTCCTCGCAAACAGATCCCATTCCCTTCCTTGCAAACAGATCCTCTTCCTGCCAGGGCATCACCCATAGACAGGATGCCACGTTGTGCATATTTAGATAAACGCAATTCTTCCATTCTTCCCAGTGTGCAAGCTATTTCTTTGGAAAAGCGCATTATCTTGTTCCCTGCCTGGTCTCTGCATTGTAAAATATGTCACATTTGGGGGCAAACTCCCTGGGGAGGACGAGCATAAGCAGCCCTGTATTCCAGAGACTGTGTGACAAGAGAGCTCTGCAGGGTGAGCATGTGTGAAGAGCTGATTCCAGCTGCATTTCTTCCTCAGCCCCAGGCAGGTGGCTCATTGAAAATATGCCTTGGAGTTACTCTTGGCGAGTCGGTGAGCAACTGCAGTTGATAGTGGTGTAAGACACAAAAGGGCTGGGCAACGAGGCTGAAGGGCTGGAGAGAACAGGTTTTCCATCCTAATTTTCTTGTCCTGCAACCTTGTTTGCAAGGGTTGTTCCCTTCGCCGGTGTCACGGACAATAAAGGCAAAAATGTACATTCCCAAGAATGACCCAGAAACTCGTGGTTGCCTAAACTGTCAGCAGGAAAATACAGCCTGCTGAGCTGTGCAGAGGTCAGTGCTGGTTATGTTTTAACCTTTTATTCTGTTTGCAAGGTAATGACCAAGCACAGCTAGATTGAACCCCTATCTAAAGTTCAGAACTGTGAGGAATAACCTGTGGCTAAAGCAGCCCTGACAAAATTCTTATTAGATGAGCTTGTCCTACAGGGAAACCAATATACACACACACAAAAAAAGATTCAGCTTACTATATTTGTCCCAGTGCTAAAACTTTTCTGTATGTATGTAATGGATTGGTTTTATCCTTATTGGTTTTATATGTTGTCCAAATAAAATTCAGCTACTCTGAGTCCTCGCTTTGGTTGTGTAGGGCTCCTTGAAATGGGCTGAGGAGGGTAGAATGCTGATGGCCTTCGGTAACTGCGAGCCTGAGAAAATCAGTGTGCTGTGTTTCCATAGGGTGCTGTATTTAGTTAAATCTAACCAGAAGTACTCATTGGGCGGCTGCCTCTCTCACATCTTCTGCAACAGAGCATTAGTGAAGTGTCACTTTGTGTTAAGATCATCGGTGGCCTTTGCTATGTACATTCTTCCATGTTTCTGCACAAAGACAGCGAGGCACGCTGGAGTCCTAGCTCTAGAGATCGATCTCTCTTCATGTCTGATATTAACTTACATCGCTAGGGCCAGGGTGGGTGTGAAAGAGGTGGGCAGAAATGGTGTTTATTCACTGAACCTTGAGGTAGAACTTTAGCAAATGGCTGAGCTGCTTTGAGTTGCTGAAATGACTGCAGTTTTGGTACCTTTTTAGGGTTTGCAATGATAAGAGCAGATCTCTAAGGAGTTGAATGTCTGAGTGATCTAAAACCAGGGCAGTCAAGCTGAAGAGGATGTGTGCACTAACCTGTTTGCACTGAATAGTCTCCATAAATAATTTACAACTATGACTGCTAGCTATTATTACAAAAATACCGGATTGCATTTTGACACATGCAGCCAGCTTGTAAGTCAATAGATACATTTCACCTAGCGTATGCAGACCACAGTTTCAGCCATCCATCCATGTGTGTTTTACAACAATGCAATCTACCTTTCCAAAACACCACCAAGACGACCTTTCAAAATAAGTTTAAAAAACCGTGATCAGACTGTGGGATCTTTTATTGAGGTGGTCCTTAATAGGGCTCTGTCCCTTTCCTGCACACAGCTTTCAGTTTTAAGCACCTGTGATGTTTTATTTAAGGGTCCTACTCTGCAGCCAGTGCTGTGGAGTCACTCAGGATCTACTGCAGAATTTCAGGGAAGAAAAAAATTAAAGGATGCATGCCTGACATTTCCTTTGCTGTGTTTTCCTTTGAGACTTGTTTGAGTCACCAAGAAAGTATTTCATTACAGTTTGATTTAACCAGAAAGAGTGTCAGTGGGTTTTGCCTCAGTCTGAGGGGTTAGCAGGGCAGAAGAAACAGCAGAAAATACAGTTTCCTATAACAATCAAGGGGAAAGATGCATAATAGCCAGTGTGTTAATTAGCCTTAGTAAAGTGTGCACCAGGAAAATCTTTTTTTTTTTTTTTTGTAATTTAATAAAAATCTCCAGTGCCTCAGGTGTTAGCCTACTTAGCTTGTACTTTACTTTGTAAAGAAAATTATCTTTTGTCTTTTTTTTTAAGCGAGAGAGAGAAGAACCATTTAATTATACTCTTCTTATTATGAAGCAATAACAAAGGTTAGTGTGTGTTTTCAAAATGTACTTTTGTATGAAATCAGGGATCACATGTACTTACATTTGAAAAGTATTTTCATTGTGGAAACTCAAGTTAGAAATAAAAAAAAAAGAAAAATATCAACAGAAAGGTTTATATTAGCTGTAGCAGAACTCAAGATTTTTTTTTTCCTTTAAAAGCTAGAACTGAAGGCAAGGTATAGGGTATGATTGCTCAGGCTGTTGAAATCTATAATCTGTATAGGGATAGTGATTTTTCAAATATTTGGTCTGATTAGCTCAGTAGTCATCTTTGGTATCACAGTCATGAATCTCATACCAGTTGTCAAACATCAAAAAAGTTCCTTTAATGAAAGCCATTTTTTTTTCCTTCCTAATTATCTCCCTATACCCCCTGCATTATGTTATCATACAACAAAATGCATAGCAGAAGAATGGAAGAGAAAAGGTGAAAAAAGATAAGAGTGGGGAGAGAGAGAGAGAGGAAGCTGGAAAAGAAGTGGGTCCCATTTTATTTGGTTCCCGTGTCTTGATATCTCAGGAACAGAGGTCAATGGTCCTGATCAGTGGTTAGAATGAGCTAGACGGGCAGTCGTCTGCACCTTGCAGCAGACGCAGCAGGTAGATTTCCAGCAGCGTGGAACAGTTTTTTTAATCCAAATGTGCCCCTCTGTCATAACAAGCACTTTTGGCGTGGATAAAATCTGACATTTGAGTAGACAGTATTTTCTGTATCTCTGATCACTAACATGTTTTTAGAAGAGTTAGGATATAGAGATGCTTTAATTTAAGGATGGGATCCAACTCACGGGTTAAGACAACTAAATTATAGTGTTTATAATGTAGATGTCTATAAGGGAGTTTAGGTATGGAAGGTCTTCAGTTTACTCTAAAAGAAAGAAATCCTACATTTATTCAGGTGAATTGCTCAGTAGGGAGAATTCAGCTTCCAAAACACAGGTGTTTACTGCCATACATAGTGTCTAGTATCTACTGTCAAATGCCTTACTGTGTCTCCTCCTACCTTCACCTGATTTCCCAAAGCATGTGTTTCTCCTGTAGGTCCTGTGTGATATATACCAACCATATGTGTTTGATTCCTGCACTTAGGAGCATCTAAAATGGCCATGTGCATCACTGTTAGGCAGGCTGATGTCCATAGCTCATCACTGAAGGGAATGGTGCAGTTGGCATCATCTTTATCCAACTTTGCCCATGTTTGTTCAGGTAAACTGAAGAAATGTGAGGGCACATGTTTGAAGACTATCATAAAATACCTGTTCTGCTTAATTTGAATGCAACATGTAACACAGCTGTGGCTGGAGCCAACCAGCACTTTCCCAAGCAGTGCCTGGTTGCAGAGGACAGCACAGGCGTGGACTGTTCCACATGGCCAGCGGGTTGAGGCCTTTCTGTCTGAGGCTCAGAAAGAGAGTTTAGGCTGGTCAACATTTGGGCAAGCTACAGAATGGACCATGACCCATTTTTTTAATTATCATAAATATAGTGATATCCCGATATCACTATATCCCGATATAGTCGGGATCTCTACCAATAAGTCAGACTGGTAACCAGTTACTTAAGACAGGGAGCAATTATTAGTAGCGGCTTTAAACAAATGATTTATTTTTCTCTCAAGATCCACAGAAAGGCATCTTAATGGCTTTGTCACTACAGAGCAATGAAGTGATTTCTTCTATACAATATTTCTGATGCTCATCCTGAAAAAAATGTTACTCTTATCCATGGATTTGCAGCCTGATGCAGTCCAGTAGCTATACATATATATGAGACTAAATTAATATATCTCTCCTTAGCTCCTCAGAAGAGGGAAATACAACAAATGAAGATTGAAATGTTGAAGGGAAATTTGCTACATCTGTTTAGCCAAACTTCCTTCTCACATTTTGGCATGCAAATAGACCACACCAGCTAATATCCTCCTGTGCTCAGACGTAAACTGATATAAATTACTCTAAAGACTATAGGGTGCTATAAGGAAGAATAATTTAAAATAATTAACATATTCTACTTCTAAATTTGGATCACATTAAAATTAGTGTATTGTTTCTTAGATTAAACTACAATTTTGAACACATTTGATGATAAATCCTTGCAAATAACAGTTGATAGGAAACAGGAAGCTGAAATCACCAAAGCTAAAAGTCCTATATGTGTATCTGAAAACTATTCCATTACTTCCCACGGTCTGGTCAGAGACCTAAGCATATTTGAACTTTGAGTTATGGACATCCAAACAGTGGTGGCTTGGGGGCAGAAGAGAGTCCTCAATTTACTCATTTACTTTTAGTTTTGGAGCCTTCTCATTCAAGCCCAGCATTCAGCATGAGTAGGCTGGAAGGTGTACAATAATAATGATCAGGAAATCATTCAAATTTCTTGATTCTCTCTGAGTGGCATAACAAGGCTCAGTAGCTGGCAGAGATCCAAACTTAATTGGTGTAAGAATGGATCACAGGCAAGGCCGTGGTCATCCATAGGCATACGTGATGGATAACTACTCGTGCTGCATTTTGAGTCATCAATCTTTGGAGGAAAAAGACTGCTATAGCTGGGTAAAACATGTCTTACATCAGCAAAATGACCTCCCAGTGAGGTTGAGGAGAATGATTCAGTCTGTAATCCATTCTCTCAAGGAACTTTTTCTGATTTCTGATTAATCATAGTTGAGTTTTAAACTACATCCAGTATATGAAAATTAAAATAAATTAAAAAAAAAGTAGAGTATATTTTTATTGAGATAATATAATAGAGGAAAAAATGTTATAGTTGATACATGAGAGGCACAATGTTATGACAGACTTTTACAAGATTCAGTACAGAATAGCACAAACATAAATAGCCTTCTTAAATGCCTACTTTCACAAAAAAAATGATTATTTGTACTTAAAATTTTCCTATTAATTCAATTTGTTTGTGAGTAGTTAGATTGAAAAATAAAGAGGAATTTTTGTTTGTTTGTTTTTCTGTCTTTAAGGAGGATTTTCTAACACCTTCCCTCCCCTATTTTCAATCATCACAAACAATATAACCTTTATAACATACCTGACATATGTTCCATCACTGACTTTGTTAAAGTGCTTTGTCATTGTAGATTGACTGCTGGAGGTAATTAGAAAAAATATAAGCTCTCATTTTAAAACAGATATATTTTAATTTACCTCTTTGGTTGCTCTTGCACAACCAAAGGTTGCATTAAGGTCATTTTTGTCTGAAAAAGAAATAAAAGAATAGATTCACTGTTGTTTTAGAAAAGTGATTCAGGTAGTTTTTATACATATCTAGACAACATATATGCTCTGGTGGTCTGAAATACTTCCCTTTATTATATCTTCATTATTGCTATTATTCTTCACTGAACTGATAATATTTATTGGATGAAGTTCTAGTATACCTGTTGAGAAATGGAATGAGATGAAGATAATTTTCAGGTTATTTCCTATTGTTATGCAGTGTCAAAACAGAGACACGTATAGTAGAAGAGGTCAGTTAATTAGAAAATCTTTCTTATCCATGGTACAATCAGAGCAGGTTTTACCCTTTCATTATAAAATGTTTGGGATACGCAGCAGTAAGGTCTTATATTGGTGTGGTTGCATTTTTGACATTACAAATTGTCTTTCTAAACTAGTTGTCTATAACTTCTTGACCAACTGGGGTGGTCTTTATAAATTATACATACAAAGGTCTGATTCTGCAATACTTCTAATAGCAGGACTCCCATTCAAATCAATAATGTCAGCTCCAGAGACTGTTTGTAGAGCAGACATGATTCTGTAGAAGAAATTTTTTTTTCAGAGCTGAAGAGTAAAGTTGGTAGCAGTTGATCTGATCGTTGTCCATGCAGCAGTTCTCATTGAAAACTAAAATTAATGACTATGTGGCATCATGTCACATCATGAACACATTGGTATTGTCACATGGCCACAAATACAGTCCCAAATCCCTGTCATGTCTGTATTTGACTCCCTGTGAAGGCTCAACTAAGGAAAAGATTTGTTATTAAAAACAGGAAAACCTTCCCTGTCCCATTTCCAGCATGAGCCATAGCTCCTTCTCCTCTCCCTGTCTTTAGGATTCATTTCATCCCTCTCTAGCTATATCCAAAGATGTCTACTTTAAACATTTACTTCAGAGTGAGTTAATTCACACCACTAAAATACCCATTTTTCTTCACTGGCCTTGTAGTGTAGATGGGTTTACTTTGAAGATGCAGAGTAAACTCACCACACCTGTGTCAGCCTCATCCTGCAGCTATGTGAGCATAAAGTAAATGACTAATTTAGACCAGCTCCTTTATCTTTCCCCAAATCCTTCCAAACACATGAATCTACAGTGATGAGATGTAGCAACAACTTCAGATATAAAGTTCGCAATTCAATAGGTCTACTTATGATATTTGGTTAAAAAGGATGGAGAAAGAAGAAACTGAAGTGTGGCCTTGAGGATGATATAGAGGTTAATGAAGAAAGCAGGGAGGAGTATTTACATGGCTGTTGAAGAGAGAGGTACTGGGAAAAAACACCAAAATGGGAAGGGGTGGAGGTTAGCAAAAGGCAAAATGTTGCATATCACTAATGTTTTGTAAATATTCCCGTATGACACACACAGTTTTACAAACACAAGGTGACCGTTGACAAATGCAGAGCATAATCCAGGGAGGGTGGAGAAATACATAGGTCCTGATTTGAAGGGCAGTGAATCTGAAGGAGAAAAGAGCAAAAAGATAGTGATGAAGAATCTATGTGATAATGTGGTTTTTATCCACAGGCACTCAGCAGCGTGGGAACAGGAGCAGAGAAAGTGAATGTTAGTCATCATGTGCATATATGGAGTTTCCCTTATGGAAATGAAAAATGAAAACATTTCTATTACTCTTTTGGACCAGATTGTAGAATTTAATAGAAAACCATATTCTTGCTATAATACTTTGCTAGATGTTTCATATGAACTATTAAAAGCTTATCATTTTCTGTAAAAGTTCTTTCTGTATAACCATACAAAGTTTCATTTAGTTTAATCCTGAATTCCATATTTTTTTTTCTGTGGAAGATCATTAAAGCATCTTTGGAAGAGAGACAGATATCTCATATTGTGCTCCACCCTCCCCGCCCCAGCAGCTACTCTCTTAGATCTGTTATATGAAATAATAGTTTGTGTGTTGCTTATTTATATTGTTTACTGCATGATCTGTTACCTGCTTTCATTAAATATAGCCCAGTTGCATGAACTTGCCAAACGACAGCTGAAACTAAAGTATATAGCATTATTTACTTCATTCAGAAATGAATTTAAAACGGAGGAGTCAGGGGTATAATAAAATAAATGACAGAAAAAATGTATCCTATTTAGTGTGGAGATCGACAACAGACTGCTTCTTAGGTATTTTTGTCTGAATAACAATTCCTTTTCCTCCTCTTTCCTAAATAGACCTATCTAAGGCAGTGTCCCTGATATATAATAAGGTGTAAGTGGAGTTTATTCTATTGACTTTTTAAAACAATTCTTAATATTGCTTATAAAATTCTGCCAGAAAGTACTCATTTTAATCATCAGTCAGCATTTTTATTATATTATAATCCTTAATTGATTGACGTTTAATCACAGTCTTTGTATTTTACTATCCCTTGTCTCATAAGAGGCAATTTTCTCTTTACTGTAGTTTAACAGCTGATGAAAAAGATTTAAGGAAACCTATAAACTTAAGATTGGTTAATGGTCCCTTATAAAAGAATATTACACTTCTAGGATCCATTGCACAGATGTGATACTCAATTGTAGAAATGTGCATGGGGTTTATTAAATTACAGCACAAATCTTCAGTCTTCTGAATTATTGTTCATGTTGGTATTGTTAGGCAAATGGGGAGACACATTATTGCTTCCAGTTGTTCACATTACTGTGGTGTAATACAGTCGGAGACAGCTGGCACATTGCTCTAGGCAAACGCGGAGCTAGAGCAGCTGCAGAGTTCTGGGCCCCAAGTGAAGGTCCAGCACCGCTGAGTCAGTACTGGGTGGCTCATCAAAAGATGTCCAGAAATTAAGAGGGGGGGGGGAAAAAAAAAGTTGCTTCTCCTCAAAGCTAATGTGCTGAATTCTGTGCAACTAATTAACACATCCATTTGCTGGTTTGTGTGGGAGCTGGTGAGAGTCAAAGCAATAGTGAAACAACTGATCTTAGCTGTGTGTCAGAGGGTGAGCTGTAGACATTGCTGGCCTCGTGGAGGCACAAAGGAAGATGAGAGGTTCTCCACTGTGGTATTTAATGTTTTGGGAAGTTTTAAAGTCTCCTGAATATTCTCTGAGAATTAACATGCAAGCGTAGTTTGCATCTGTGTAAGAAAGTTGTGTTAAAATCGGGGATTTTCAGATTAGATCATAAATTAGGTGTTAGATGATTAGATAATAGACCGATTCTTCACGGATTCCAAGATTACAAGAAATCTTTAAAATCATTAAAATTGCCTACTTTTAATTCTCTTATGGCCCTGGCTACTTCTTTTCATTCAGCAAATCCAAAGACAGTCTTTGATTGAAATATCTTCCAGCATGGCAACAAAGTCTCCACTGACCACTATTTTTATATGTTCTTTAGTAAGCTGTCGAAAAACTTATTTTTAAAATTATTCATCTTATTCTACTTTGAACAGATGCCAACTCTAGTCCTTGTGTTTCATTGCAGGAACAACAAAAGCTATGTGGAGTTGTCTGAGTTTTTGCTCCTTTTTTGGCTATTAAAAAGAGCATATTTGATTTCTGAGTATCTGCAACTTAAGCTGTAAAAGTAAGATACTGGCCCTGCTAAAGGCAGGGGCAAAACTACTTTTAGAGCTGTTGGTCCAGGCCTTTCAGGATGCCAGAACAGAGATAGCGCCTTAGAGCTTCCAACTTCCAGCCTGGAATTTTTTCTGACGGACCACAAATTAGAGATGAAAGAGTCCTAATATCTAATCTGCATTTCCTAAAATGTCATGGGCATGCTTTAATTAATGTCGTGTATACTCTAACTTCAATGTAGATCTGTTCTCCTTCCAGTATTATTAATATAAAAAGACCACGTGAATCTTCCTTGTCTTCTGCATTTACTTCATTTTAAGCTAGAGTCTATTTCATAAGTCACTTGAATATTGTCATTTGATCATATCCTCTAATTTTATTTTTATAAAAATGAGCTGTTTGGTTTCTTTCTGTCTAACTCGAATGATGTGAGCCAAGATCTAGAACGGAGGCTTGGAAAAACATATGCTGATAAAAAAATCTTGCCAAAATTGACAAGGTGCAGATAATGATGGAGACGTTTGGGGAAGGAGGAGGAATGTAATTAGAATCACTAAGAGAGATGCTGAGCCCTTCTTCCCATTTAAGATCCAAATTTAAGTAGGAGTTTAATCCTCCACCTTTTTTTTGGCAGCTGGCATGTATCAATATCTTACCACTTCATTCTGCAACAGGGTCTAGCTAAGAGATTAGACCTTTTTCATTTGACAGATGTTCTTGTGGTTATTATCCATGCTTTAGGTGCTTCAATATCTCCTTGTTGCCGTTTGGTTTACCCTGTGTTACCTTACAGCCATGTGATGACTGAGTCTCGGGCCATTTCAGAGAGAAAAGGTAGCAGCAGGTTTGCTGGATAGGGCTTCCCGCTGGAAAAATACTGGCGTTCCAGAGGTTCAGTGTTACTCACACTCTGGTTCAGCCCCTTTTTTTGGGTCAGAATACGGCCCTATATGGTTATCTCCAACTGACACCTGTTTAATGGCAGCCTTTAACAGGGCTGCAAGTAAGTTTCCCACAATGACGAAAGGGTGGAAAGGAGTCTCGGTAGGATGCTCCTTGGCTGAGTTCCTGTTGGTATGATTATTTTCATTCTGCTGGGATTATATTGTATTGCTAATGATATGTGAGGGAGTTCAGAGTCTTAGACAGATATCTTTGTGATTATTTTTTTCTAAATAAATTAATTACAGATACCACAAGACAACCATATAAGCTCACTACAACTTTTCACATTGTAGAAGCTGTTAAACTCTTCTCATTCAAATCCTTTCCAAACTTTACATTTTCCCACAATATCCATAAGAAATCCAGAATCATAAAAACAAAATGGGATAGGCTGGCGTATCTGTGGGGCTATTCCTTTTCCATATTTAAGCATTTGAAGTCCTCAAGGTGGGAACTGTCTGTTTTGGTGTCGTCAGCAGGTCATGTTATCATCACTTGGGATAGTAAGGGAGTATCCTCTTGCCAGTGCAACTTTTCACATGCTCAGGTCATGCATCCGTACAAAGCTTTCCCTGCCTCCAATTTTCCTGTGAAGCAAATGTGAGCAGCTCTGACGTATGACTGTGGCAAATGTGCAGCTCTCATTCACACAAACGTTTCCAAACACCCCTTACACGCTACTCCCTACCCTGCAAAAACCAAGCACAGCGGCGTTTGGTTGGCATTTGGCACGTGCGCTCTTCAGCAGGTGCGTACTACATTGCAGTAGACTTAACAACGGGAAGCACATCACTAATTGGGCACCAACGTGAAGAATTCTTCTCATCTGGGACCTGAACTGCAACACTTATATCCCTTTAGGCAGTATCACAGCCTTCCTATCCCAAAGCAACAGCGCTACCGCTTGAGCTGAAGGAGAATCTCCGTTAGCCAAGGGGAGTAGCGCTCACTGTCCACCCTGTTCCTAGGCTGCAAGCAGCAACAGGGGAAAATCATTACAATCTCGTAGTGATATATAATCACTGTGATTGTTGGGCCCTATATTTTCCACTTTTCGTTTATTTTTAATTCTGCATGAAATTGTTTGGTTAAAATAAGCATGGAATACACAGGTTCTAAAAATTCAAACCAGAGAGAATTCATTTTTAGGTAGGTTTACGGGAGAAATTAAGCTCTTTCAATATTTTTTTCTCTCATTTGTTAGCTAAATCTTTCTTCCTATTTCCAAAATGTGATTTTTTTCCCTCACCATCACTCTTTTACAGACCTGTAAACCTTTGTGAGTAGAATCTGATGTTACTTCTACAAAAACTCCTGAAATATATCAGATTTTTCCCCCATAAATGCCAATGTGTGGGGGGCTCCGACGTCTGCTTCCAAAAGGGTCCATTATGGGGAAGAATCAGTGGTTGGATATGAACCTGGCACCTTGATCCTAGTAGAGATATTCAGCACTTTATTCAGCCATTGAGTTGTGCACATCTGCAAGCCTGACTTACTTGCAGCACCTGAAGGATTTCAGCTGTTGCACCTCAGCACAGAAGCAGATGATTATAGGTCCCCTGATGCAGCGAGATAAGTGTTCTGACCTTAAATCAGGGTGTTTCTCTAGTATTTTGTGATCTGTGGACTACAGGGATGCACACATGGGTATTAAGATTGCCCATATTTCTATTCAATCCCAGTGCTAGACATAACATTTCTCTTTTCACAAGCTATACTATTATGTACATTTCTATATAGTGCTCAGATTTTCATTTCTAAAGACAACTTGTCCTGTGGGACTGTTTTCACATCCCTCCACCTCTTTCTCTTAAAAGTATTTTATTCCGATTAATATAAAATTCCTCTCTAGGTTGGTTGTTTGCTTTCTTTAAATGCTTCTGCAATAAAAATTGCATGATACTGTGTTGATGTTAGCAAAAAAGCAAGAGGCAACAGTTTGAAAAACAGACTGTTGATGCAGTTAAGGAATTGTGCATATACTTAATACAAAATTCTCCACGAGGACTCCAAGCATGTGTGCAAGCGTTGAAATAAGATCCTAGAAAGCAGGAAGAATGAATCAGTTCTATGTTATTTTTCCACAGTTTAAATTTATTTTCAAAATAAATGTCACTATTTCTAGTTCTTTCCCTCATTAGCTTCTCTCTTTTTTTTTTTTTCCTCTGAAAACTCCTTATCTAATTCCTAAGAAGGAGCCTTGTCAATCAGATGCAATAGTTGAAATTAGGGAACTTTCATCCTATAAGGAATTCTTATATTTTGTCTGCCTTCTTTTCCCTTTCAAACTTGAATGAAAAGCTGGAATTTTCACAATTATTTAGCAAATCAGACACTTGGGAAAATTTTGAAAGACAAAAGACTGAAGTCTTACAAAAATACTTAGTTTGAAAGACAAAGTGATAGAGATCAAAATGATTTGGGCTTTGCTGAAGGGTAGTCCACTCCTAGGGCTTTTTTTTTTTTTTTTTTCCTCCTCAACAAACCAGACCTGGTAGAAGATACTTCTATGAGAGATGATTTTTGTTTCTTATCAGTTGTTCTGAAAGAGGACACTCATTCCACTGAAAAAAAATTTGAAGAGATTTTTTTCAAAAAATGTGCGGGATAGTGTTATTCCCTCCTGATGACCTCAAAGTCCTTCACAGAGATTTCGATAGTTCTGGATGCCCATGTGCTCCTCCTTGCAACACATTCATCATCAAATGCTGTTGCATAAACAGAAATTAGAGTCATTCTCTGAATACATCATTTCTCCCACTCATTATTGATGAGTTGGGGGTTATCAATAACTCAAAGAAATACAATAAATCATCATCTTTTGTCAGACTATTACACATTCTTTGGATGTCCTGTAGTTATAACTAATTTCTGTGACTTGCTGTGATTCTAACTTTTCTGCAACATGAATACGGCAATGAACTGAAACAAAAGAATACAAACAACTCTGCTTTGGGCTAGTCATAGCACACTGAAAAAATATTTAAATCTACATTGAGTTTTGATTAAAAAATATATATAACCAGATCCATAAAGGAAGATTACTGTGTGTAAGTTTGTGGTGAATGTCTACTTTTGAGCGCAGGAACAGAGAAATAGGTGCTCCTGCAGTTCACCCAGTCTACTGTAGATGTCTGTGCGGGGATGAGAAGAATGAACTGTCCCTTCTCTGGGAGCAATGGGGTCCTGTCTGAATACAGAGGGATCCCTGGGTTTGGATAATACAAATCCACACCTGGTGAGACAAAACTTGAATGCAGAAGTAGTGCAAGGTGCACCTATAAGGAAAGAGAATGACCCATTGTGAGCAGACACACATACTCTTAGTTAATATAACCTCAGTAAATCATGTAGTTTTAGTAGAATAATTCCTGGAAAATATTTTGGAGAACTTCTCAGTATTTTTTCCTTTAACTCTTTTTCCATAATATCAGGTTGAAATAGATACTTTCCAGAGAAAAAGCACAACATATTATTACCCATGAGAGCAATGACCTCTAGTAATTATAAATGTCTTTCCAAATCTCTCCCATCTCTTCTTCAGTGTGTGCTTCAGTATCAGAAAAGGATGCCATCAGATCCTTCTTCCAGTATGAAAAACAGGGACATGGGGATTTATAACAACCTCTGTTCCATATAACATGAAATGAACCTGTACATTTCTAACATCTTCAGCCCTCCCTGCTTCCAAGAGGTGCACTCCAGTATAACTTGTGAGGCTGTTAGGTGTCACCCAACTTACTGGTGTTGTATGTGTATGCCCGGTGCGGCCCAGCTGCCCAAGCCGTTTGCTGGATGGGGGCACAGGTTGCTGACATACTGAGTTGGAAACATTAACCAACCTAGACTTTTATTCCTGCTTCTCTTAACAGCAAAGAAGCATTTAAATCAAGGAGCAGGCGCATGCAGTACAGAGATGAATGTATTACAGAGGTAGACCTGAGACAGAGTAAAATCCCGCTGTGCTTGTCCTTTTTGTGGTACACGTGGAGAAGCAATGTTAAATCAGTAGAGTGAGGAATAATTAATGCTAGTTTGTAGGGGATAAGTAAAGCAATATCACTGCGATCTCAAATCGCACAGAAAACCGACTGTGTAGGTGGGAGATAAATAAATGTCTTCCTGTGCTGTTCTCAAAGAATAGAGCAGTTTTGACAACTTGACTTCACTTTCAAATGTCACTAATTATTTAGGAGGAGGAAATGTTTGTTTTTTCATTGCCCAGGAAAGCTGTTTTGCAAGGCTTGGATGCTGGAAGCATTGTAAAAATTCAAATCCCTCTTTATAATACATTGAAATATCACTTCCACACCATCACTGCTCAGAATCACACCACGATCTGGATCAGACACATAATAACAACATTTTCTGACTTTCTTAGGAGGAAAAGAAAGTCTTTTCTGACTTCCTTAATTTCTCTATACAGATTTATTTTGTAGGTCTGTAGGTTGCTCTTTAATACTACTCGTCCCCAGCAGAAAGGCTTTTGTCTGCTGAGGTTCTTCTTGTATTTCGTCTCAGTCAAACCCTTTCCTCCTAAAACCTACTGCTACCAGTCAAAAAAAGTTAATGTGAAAGTCAGCAATATTACACAGAAGTCATTGTTTCATAAGGAAAAAAGAGAGATTAACTTTAATAATTTAAGACACTCTCTGAATTAACAAAGAGGAAGTGGACAATGCAGCCATATTCTACCTAGACGGATGCCCTTTTCCCTTTAATTTTTTTTGTCAGATTCATAATGGTGTCATTCAAGCTTCAAAATTCAGCACTGACAATTGCCATCATTACCTATAGCCTCGTGTGCCCAGGGCGAGATGTTGCGTCTCGTGGCTGCGGCTTTGAGGATGTGGAGGGTTTGTGCCTGACTACAGCGGCTAATTGGAGACATCCCTGCACGAGGCAGAGCAAAACCAGCTGTTTGGAAACGGCAGCTGTTTTAGCAGGGAGTCTTGAGGCCGAGAAGGGAGCAGAAGTGCTTGCAAAGCACCAACCAGAGACTCAGTCCCCCTGAATCCAAATATCGGTTTCTGTCTATATCTATGTGTGTTTCTTTTTGTAAAAAGATGATGGAATTGAGGCGAGAGTGGACAGGCAAGAATTCCCTGCGTGTGTGTGAGCCTCTTCTTCACTCTAGGCCTTAATTAAATTGTGTGCCTCTATCCATACGTACCTTCCCTTGTCTGCAATACAGGAGCAGAGGTGGGGAAGGAAAACACCGCAACAAAGATCTCAGATTTGTGCTGAATTTTCTTTTCCATCATCTAACCCATAAATCTGTGAATGGGCAGCAATGCTGGAAATTATAGTATACAGCCAACCTGTTATAGCAGAGTGCTGAAAGAGGAGCTTTCCATTTGAGGTGTAACAGCATTCTGACAACTGGCATTTTACTGTTAGTTGAAAAATATGTCTGTGCTATTGTGTGTAAGACACATGGAAGTTAAGATGAATTCCTATTGCAATAAATACTATTGTTGTGCTGGGAAGAAGATGGCATTGCTGATTAATGTTAATCTATGACAGCAAAACACAGATTTGTTACCTAAGCTGAGAGCAGACTCCCTTGTGACAGCCTGGAACATTTTCCGAAGAGATCCAGTCATAGGGGTACGATTAATACATCGCTATGCTAAGGAGCAAAAAGAAGTACTGTACCTTATTCTAAAACTTTATGGACCAGAGGTTTGTTTTAAGAGAGTAAGATAAGCGTGGCTCACCTCTGAGGGAGCCGGCCGTATCCCCACTTTCTGAAGCGGAGTCGCAGCGGCTCTCTGCACCGAGCAAAGTTAGGAAAATAACAGACAGGATGGCAGCCTCTCCCTCTGGTTTACCTCTTGTTCAAGGACACGTACTTGGAAACTCTGAGGCAGAGAGCCAGTTTTCCATTCCAGCTTTATGTGCTGCTCACTTGGTGCACACGCGGTTTTAAATGCAGGTCTCCACCTTGTCTGAAGGGCAGTAATTAAGTGGGGTTTTGGTTGCCCCAGGCAGCCAGATAATAGGAACTTTCCTGTCTTGATGAGCAGTCCCAGAGGAGCTGAGCTTTTGGTACCTCTTGATTTGACTGCTGCAATGCACTCGATGTGGGGCAACCTTGAAAACCGCTCGGAAACACCCGTTTCTGCAGCAGGTCTGCTTGCTCAGCCATGTACTATGAGCATTTCTGGATGGTTGGACTCTGAGTTATTCAAGCTACTACCTGTCTCCTTCATCCCAGCAGTGGCAATCAGTTAATGATGATAATCAGGACGCGACCCTTGGGTTTGGTTTTAGAAGAGGTGGTTTAGGAAGTGAAAGCCTGTCACTACTGAAGACTGGCGCTTGGCTGCTCCAAGTGGAAAACTTCATTTCTTGCATGATGGTCACTGCTTCATCAGCTCTGCAAAGCCCCATATTTTGATCATTGGATGGGAGTATCAATTCTGGCTTTCTAAAAGCAAGTTTTCCGACACCAACATATTTACAATGATCATTTTTAATTGCTATTTTTAAACATATTAGGCTCTGTTAATTAATCTGAAGCGTATACATG
>JAWLRI010000998.1:210293-231522 GCA_034781795.1 Crypturellus tataupa
CATATTTACAATGATCATTTTTAATTGCTATTTTTAAACATATTAGGCTCTGTTAATTAATCTGAAGCGTATACATGTAGGTATATGTGTATATATATAAATCCTCTATCGGGGAAACCAATGGACAGCACAATTTGAAAAAATGGCTAGCCAAATTTGAGGAGGCAGCCTGGGACAGAAAGCTAAATGAGTTTAAATTTGGAAAGCGTGGAACTCCTGCCAAAGCTTCTGAAGAAAAAATAAAAGAAAGGGAAATCGGTATTTTTAGATTTTTTTTTTCTGGACATGCTTAATCTTGTCTCTCCACAAATGATTGGAACTAATGGTCCCCTGAGATCTCTTCCACCCATCCATGGTCCTGCTCTCTTAAGGTGCAAATATATGTGATCTGAAAACTCAGTTTAACTCTCTTTACTGTAGCATTAGATATTAAGAAAAATTAAACAAAAACCCCAATGTGTTTTCAAGATCTTAGTCTAAAAAGAAAAAAAGGATAATAAGAAGTGAGATACTTGCCAAAGTTGACACAGCTCATTAGGCTAAGAACTTTGCTCATTCTCCTGCAACAAAATTGAAGTTTTTGTTGAATTTACTTGGTCCAAAATTTTACAATGATTCCAGAACTATGCATATCTGCATAGCTGCAGTAAGGTACTGTCATACCTTAAACAGGGATTGTGATGAATTTGAAGATGCTACTGCATCAGTACAACAATCAGATTTTTTAATTGAAACTCAATCATTTCACATAATTTTCATCCAATAATTTGAATGAGGAGGTTTCTAAGCAGATATTGGAATTTCATATTAAAACAAACATGAGGGAAGGAATCTGAATTTTCCAGGGGATATAAATAAAAAATAAACAATAATAAAAAAGACTTAGCTCATTTCCTTTTTCTGTCTCATTTAGATGATCTGATCTTTTACCTGGACTTTCTATTCTTTTTTTTACCCTCTCTCTATCTATGTGTGTAATATCCATGTCCAGTTGTTTTACCTCACCATTTGAACACTCAAGTTATATTTACAAAATACAAAAGTGTTTTCATTTATTTGTTAGTTTTTCCACATGGAGTTATGGTAGCGATTGAAAAAAAAAAGGAATCTTATTCTAGTCAAGCTAAACAGAGATGAACATAAAGCATTAATAAACTTCCAGACAAGATCCCCTTTGCGTTTGTAAATGCCTCATAGTTTTACATTTACATCAGTCCCACTCAAGGTCCTATACAGCAAAACAAATTGCAAGGTGTTAATTGAAGATTTGACTCTTGTACCTTTTTTCTTAAAGGTATGTATGACAGTCATTATTATTTTAAATGAAAAGCTCAGTTTGATTTTTGGATACTCAAAATCACTTTATTTTTAACATACATTTTTAGATCTCTAATAGATTCAATGATTGGGATAATATGCATTTTTCACACTATAGGTCAGTATTTCTATCTGTTTCTGACTGCTTCAATATGATTTTATATCTAAAGGAAATAATCTGCACAGTCTCTTGTTTTCCTTTCCAAGGTTAAACTTTATTAATCTTACAGGTTATGTATTAGGAGCTGTCTGAATACTAGAGCACAGATCTTATTCTCACCATACCATTCCACTGGCAGAGCTGGTTAAAATACAACATATCTGAGGAGGTTTTAAATTAAAATTTCAATATTTAAATTTACAATCAAGCCATACATTTTTAGCCCTGAAACATGAAAAAAAAATGCTGGTAAATGATAGACACCCTAATTCATTGTCTTTTCTTTCACATCTGTTGCAAAAGACTGTAGGAAAGACATCTAAGAAATTCCAGGTGGCTCTGTTAAGTGGGTTTATTTAAATGGAGGCTTTTGTCTCCTAAATACAAGGTGGAGAATCCGGGGCAGCTGTGGAGCTGATGAAATGAGTTTTCAAGTTTCCACTACAAACCCTTTCAGGTATTCTGATTGGTGAGCGCCTGTGGTAGCAGGGACCTGGTTGTCACTTGGCCCTTATAGATAACTGGCAGCAAAGCTGGTGATCTCTGCCCGTGCCACCTGCCTGTGGGGCAGAGAGCCCAAGGTGCCAAACAAAGGGGTTACGTGGAACCGGGGATGGGGCAAATGAGGGGGGCAAAAAGACGAACAAGTGGGGAAAATAGGCAAATCCCCTTATCAGCTCAAAGGGAGATCTGCGCAAGTGGTGCCCCAGCCTGGCCCCCAGGGTCCTTGGGAAGGTCACCACTGCCTATCCAAAATGAGGGGAAATGAGGACACTGGTTCTGCAGGCGGAGTTGGGTTTGCTTCTGACTGGGCTTCTCATGTCGTCTGCTGGATCTCTGCCTCTTCTGAGGGTGGCCTGGGCTATGCCACCAGCCAGGGCAGAAAACACAAGAGCAGATGGAAGGGATGGAAGGTGCTCTTGCTGAGCTTGGGACATGACAATTTCTGATCATTTCTCAGAAAGGTGCATCTTTCTAATTCATTCAGTGGATAAACAGAATTAAAACAAAACAAAACAAAACAAAACAAACTGTAAGAATGATCCAGATTCTCCTTTCTGTAGTTAACTCTGCATCACGCTGCATTCTCAGTTCTTTTGGAAATGCTGCAGTAAAGCATGCACACTCCTCAAATGCAGCAGTGGAACATCAGAAGTCAAATTCACAGGTAGAATAAAGTACCAGTTTTCTGCACAAAGTTTCTTTTGTATAGAAGTAATATAATATTTCACTGGAAAAGTGATTTACCAGTGTATGAAAAGATCCATAATTTTATAGGAAACGGACTAGGCCATTGAGCAGTCAATTTATTTTTAAATAGCACTCTTCATGCAAAATTTCTGAAGACAGATGAAGAAAGAGCTACAGATGCACTCTTACATTTTAATCAGTGCAAGGAATGAAGGATGTGAGAAGAGGTCAGAGAAACAGGTGAATGCCACTGATGGCGAGTTTTACGAATCAGTCCTGAAATTCTCTGAGAGAAATTGAGATGTGAGAAAGGTAGCAGCCTTGTTACCCTGAAGTGATACCTCACAGTTTAGCAAAATAGCATAATGCACAACAGACAAAGTGGCAGCTACTAATAAAAAACTTCCCCTTTGCAAAATATCCCTGACCATAAGGTATATGGAGTGGGAGTACCCACTTAGAGGACGGTTATGCAAAATTCCTACTGATATCAGTAGTCCAGGATCAGGCCCATAATGACCATAACAATAGTGGGAATCGATTCATACTGAAAGACAATTTTTGCTATATTCCCCTGGGAGTTAAACAAAACAAAACAAAACAAAACAAAACAAAAGGTCACTGATCCAAATAGAAGGATTGAAGCCTAAAATCCAACCCCAACATGTTCCAGCATTAATAATACAACCCAAATCTATGGCATGGTTAAAATTGCATAAAGTTAACAAGCGACTTTAGTGACGATGTAGCAAAGGGGACACTGGAAAAGGCAGAACTTTAACCATCCCAAACAGCGAGTGTGAGCACCTGCAACCTGAGCACAGCCGCAACAGCTTCTCTTGCGAATAAAACTGCTTTTTCTTACGCGTAGCAGTAGAGCTGACAGGCCTCAATCAACGTAGAGCTTATGCCACCTTCTGGTGGTCACACAGATGACAGCTCCTCGCCTCTGTGGATCGATCGAGTCCTCAAGAATTCGCCTAATTCTCCCTTTGTGCGAAAGAGGAGACTTGCCACAAGTGCTACACACTTTTCTCATCCTTTTGGGCACATTTCATAAATGTTCCTTAGTGACTGCTTGAAATGAAATGCTTCATATTAGGGCATGAAAAAAAACACTTATAACGTAAGCCCTGTTTATTTCTTGGGAGTGCCACAGAAACGGGGTAGTTTGAAAATCTTTAATTTCTTCTACCACATTGCTAGTTTCCATGAAAATCTGATTTTTGTCTGGATGCTTCCTCAACTCAAAGTTGGCGTAACATCTGTCAACTCTTTCCAGCTAATGCAGCTGGAAAGGCTTCTATGATTCTTCAAAACACAGCAATCCTGATGTTCTAGTCCTGGGAGAAATGTTAAACATACTGTCCTCATTGAATTTCAAGCCAGATAAATACTGCCTTACTTGCATATTTTTTCTGTAGGCTAACTAATAAATATTATTTGTTAAAGATGTCAGGCAAGAATGGATGCTATATTTTTTTCCCGAGAAATTAAAACTTTTTTCTGTTCTTTTCCCTGGCAAAGTTTTCAAGAAATCTCATCAGTTTGAATTATCATTTGATAAATATCTTCAGGAGATAGTACGTTATGATATAGATTCCCTTTGCAGAACAGAAATTCTAGGGGTGAATCTTTTGTAAAACCTTTTGGAGAAAAATATCCCTTCTTCGAGTCCAAGCTTGGTAATTTCAGGACAGATTCTTCATACATTCTTTCAAACTGGAGCCAGATGAGACTGAAAATGGAAAGCCCATCAATCTTCCTTTCTCATGGTTTCTTTTCTTTTTCCTTTCTTTCATGCTGCCAGTCTCCTCGAATTCTACCTATTCTAAAGCCTTTCTAAAAGCCGTTTTATGAAGAGTTCAGCTTATAGAAAGCTCCTCCCTAGGCCTTGCAAGTCTCGATCTCGTTTTCTGCTATCATTGCTGCTCTCTGAGATGTGTTAGGACCCCCGGGGGAAGCCCTGTACCTATGCCTGTCGCCACTAATTGACTTCCACATTGCTTTCTAGAACTGCTGTCTTCAGCCTCTACTCTTACAGGCAAGGACTGCACGAACGGGTAGTTATTAACTCTCCTTCCAGCCAATACAGGGAGCAGATCTAAATAAAACTCAAATATTTAAATTCACTTGGGTAATTTGGATTGCATACTCTCAATATAAGTTCCCCAAACACATCTTTGCAGTACTTATTTCCCATTTATTTACCATCCTTCTTCCTTGGACCATAATAATGTAAGACAAGCCATTGGTCTGACTTGCACTGTTCTGAAACATAGCCATTGTTTTCAATTATTTTTTGCATTATAGCCTCTGATCATTTATTTTTTATGCTTAGTTATGCTAATTAGGTTAAAAGCCTCTAGTTGTAAGCAGTATTTTATTTCATAGTGTTTGAAAGTTATTTTATATGGGCTGTGACAATCCATGTGTTTATAAATTAACAGGATATAACATTCTAAAAGGTCTAGCCAGTTGAGAATAAAATAATAATGATAGGTATTTTTTAAATTTCTTTCAGTGGAAAAATCCTGTAAGTACAGAATAAAATTTGCATAAATGGCAAATAACAAATAATTTGAGTAAAATAACAAACTAAATACTGAAAAGATATTTAAATAACACATTTGTCACTTTTGTTAGACCTTTAAAATTGTTCTTACCAAGTCACATAATCACAAATGATGAAGCCATTCTTACAAAATATACATTACTGAAGAAATAATTCTGACTTTTACCATTCTTTAAGTGAAATCTGTACACAAATTGAGATTTCCTACTAAGGAAAAATTCGAATTATGTAGAGAAGACACTAAATTATGAATAGATTAACAACAAAGATGATGACAGCATATGAATAATAACTCAGTGATATCCTTTTTTTTTTGTATACCTTTAGCTAAGATAGATAGGGAGGTTTGCTAAGGTAGTCACAGATGGTTGTACAGGTGTGCACAATTTTAAATTTTATTTGGAGCTCAGTCTTGCATTAATACAAGGGTGCTTGAAGGTTCACCCATAATTTGCTTAAGCCATGAAACAGTTTCCAAAGTCTTTTAAAATGAAAAAGCTTAGAGGAAGCCAGAACATCCCAGTGAAGTGCTTTAGTTCCAGTTACCTGCACTCCCACGAAAGCTTCAGGTGTCTATAGTTACCCTATAATTATCCATAAGGATCTTGAGTCGTAACTTTTTAAGATCACCTAATGAAAAAGTCTCAGTGAATAAAAACATAATCACGTGAATACAAAGTGTCAGGACTGATCCTTGTAGCATAAAAGCGTTGAAACGAAATGAAACGAAAAAGCAGACCAGATGTGCTGATTTAATAAATCCTTGAATTTATATTATTCTACGGAAATGATACCACATTGCATAATAAAAATATTAGTGTAGCTGTGGTCTCCTCCAAGGAGATCAATAAAATGTGCATTGAAGACATTGTTTCAGGCACTTCACTTCTGCCTCCCTGAATCTGCACAGTTGCAGACAGTTCTTGGTTCCCAGGATGGTGGTGATGGGAGCAGGGACTGCAATTTCCACCTCCATCAGTACTACCTTGAAGATCTTTTCCAACCATTACGATTCTATAATAATTCTATGATTGTTTTTTTTTTCACCCTATCTTCTTTAATGTCCAAATGACCTTAAACCAAAGTTCAAAACATCAACCTGACTTGGCTGCCTTAGGTAGGAAGGGGTTCACAGACAGAAAGCTATGCAGGAGCAGACCTTTAACAACTTGCCTGAAGAAAAGCTACAGGATGCATATCCAGGCATCGCACAGGAAACCTCTTAAGATAACAGAAAGAGTTTTCAAGAGGGAAAGGATGTGCCAGTTCATGGGTCGTTTTGTCCGTTGAAGGTACCAACAGAACTCAGAACGCTGAGGTTAGTTAGCCTGGTATTTACGGCAGTTAAAAACTACAAGGTGGGAAAACAAATATAAAATCCCCATCAGAATAAAATTCTTCACCCAGCATCAGTTTTCCATCACAAATGAGATGCCATGGAGTCATTTATTTCAAAGTAAAACATGCCTGTACTGATTATCTTTGGTGTGCTCTTTTTTTTCCCCTAAAAACTGAAATAATTCACTTTTTTTTTTTTTCCTGAGACAGACAAAATATAAAATTAAAGAAAAAATAATGCTCTATCTTGATTTTAAGATTTCCAGGTGATCTATGACATCTGACAGAGCTCAGTAAGGGAAAGGCTGGAAAGCGTACAGGGATTAATGACACTTTTGTCAAGTGATGGATTCTCTCGGCCTAGAAACCTGACTTTCTGCATTCTGTCAAGATCAGAGCAGTTTTTAAGCTGTTTAAGCTGTGATTATTTTCTCACATCTGTTTCCTTGAAAACTAATTGTGGATCTGAATTTGCGGTTTTTAAATAATTCATAAAAACTTAAATGCAGAGGAAAGTGGCAAAGGTATACAGGAACCCGGGGAAGTACAAAGAAAAGGGTCAAGTCAGCTGTAGTTATCCGCGTGCTCCTCTTACTCCTGAAGTACTTAATTAGGCCTGTCTGACAGTTTGGCCTTGGGTTGATTTTTTCTTTCAAGAGAGTTGTTGACCTGGTGGTATATTAAAACACACTGGGCTGTAGCTCCGGAATGATTACTAAAAACATCTGTAAATGCTGTTATTTTGGCAATGTGGGCTAGCTTGGGAAACTCATGCATTTATAATTGTTTTGTTTTTTTTCATGCTACTGAATAGCCTTTTAGCTCTACCAGTTACACAGATCAGCTAGACAACTTCGTTTAATGTAGGCAGCAAAATGCCCAGAAGATCCTTATCTATGAAAACAAGAGCGTCCGCAAGTTTTGGAGGTTCTCCCAAACAAGACAATTAATTGAACTAATTCAGCGAAGCCTTTATAAAGTTTACAGCTTCTGGAATTATTTCTGAGCTTACAGGAGAGTTTTAAAGATTATGTGCACCAAATTTCTAGATCTATTATTTTACAATAGGAGTAGATCTCTTTCTTTAAAATGCGTCTTTGTGCTGATCTATGTTTTTTCCTAATATAAGCTATTTTTGCAGGACTAATTAGTCACATACGCCCTGGAGAAAATTCTATCTGTTGATTTGGCCTCTTCTAAGAATAAAAAAGGAATTTTTACAATTTTACACATAGGAAGAAACTCATCTTCTGTGAAGATAGGGAATTAGCAGGGAGAACAGAAAAATAATAATGGCAATAATAACAACACAGTGGACAGAGCCGTAGCAGGAGGAGGCACCGTTTTGTCTTTCTCGTGTGCAGCGGTCCAAGGTTTTGCCCCTGCGAGCCGCTCAAATGAGCATTCCTGTGACTATTAACACTCCCCTCCTCTTAATAATTCGGATGTGGCTTCTCCCCTCTCCCGCTCAGCGTGGTACCGAGGCGGCTCCTGTTTTATACGTTGTTATTGAAAGGGAGGCTGTCAGAGTTGACGGTCTGAAATATCCATCTGGCTCCTTAAACGCTATCATGTCTCTTTTGTTTTCCCAAGTCTCCGATGAGGAGATGTTTGTCACTTAATTGCTGCTGAGGATCACAGATGATGGTTTATAGGTTTAGGCAAATTGCAGGCAGCACTTTGTTAACAAACGGTAGAGCACAATGGTACTTCATAATTATCCTATAGAGCTCAATTGGCCCTTAACGGCACCTGCATGTACAGCATCAGGGAGCCTTGTTTCAACACAAAAGCTCCTTCTTGTTAATTAACCTGTGTGCACTTGTTACAAATGAAACCTATTTGTTTCCACTTAATATATTTGCAGCTAGTTTAAATATTCATTTATTATTATGCTTGTTAAGTGAGGAGTGGAGGAGAAGAGTTTGGATCACTTTCATTAGTATGCATTGAGCTTAAAAGAGGTAGCAAATAGACCAATATGTCAAGTGTGCTCCTTTGTGCTTTCCTTCTTCCTGCTCTGTAGGCCCCCAAATTAGGCTAACAAAGATGTATACCCATTGCTGATTGAAATAATACAAAAGGAATGGGAAGTACAGGAGGCTCTGTGAAAAATCAACAATTTCTGTGAAAGAGGCTTTGTACCAAATGACAAATAAAATTCATTCCCGGTGAAAAAAAATGCCTTTTATTGCATATTTAAAATGAGTATGCAGACACACACACACACACACTGCTTTTATTTGTATGGAAAAGCTCTGAAATGAAATCTAATCCAGGGCATTTAAATGTTCTGCCTTTATTTATACTGCACTAGTATGGATACCTTTTAATCTTTAACCAGAGAACTTACTTCTGTTTTACCTTTGTGAGCACAGCAACCTTTGCTCTTTATCAGATAAAAATCAGACAGAACTGATAAAATGATAAGTTTATTATAGGTCATTATAAATTCACATAAAATGCCATTAGCTCAAAGGTATAGAGATTTATAAACAATGTTTTGTGTTGGTCTTGCTGTTGTTGTTACTTTGCATTTTACTAAAGAATACTCTAAATGCTTTTATTCCTGGCAATGGGGAGGAGAAATTTTATTTCTTATGCTGATTTTGATGATTTGATCTTTTCTGGTCACTTTGTGGTCTGAAGGTTTCCAGAATTTCTTCTTGATGAGTAAGTAATCCCAAAAATAGCATAAATTGCAGATGAGATGCAGCTGAGCAGTGAGAAAAAGCTTCTGTTTACTCTTGCTTCTTGCTTGGCTTTTTGAAGTTATTTCTGAAGTATACTTCTGCGAGGGAATTTATCCAATACCACGTAGTTTCTTCTGAAAAGAAGCAGAAAGAACAGTAATTGTCTCTTGATTAGTCAGTATGAATCCTGAATAATTCAATTTTGTCCAAAATGATTTACAGCAGCAGCACTGGTAGTAGGACCAAATCCAGAGGCTTTACCCCTTTCCACCTCAGCATTAACATACAAACATAATAAAGCTACATTAAGGGGGAAAGGCACAAAGTAAAATTAGGCTGCAGATCACTTCTTTTAAGAGCATACTGAAAATTGTCCAAAACACACTTACCTATTGATGTAAGATACATTCCAACAGCTGCTAATCAATTGATTAGATTCTTCTGTTTTAAAATTGCTCCAATAATGCATTTTAGAATAGGTCAATACTGCCTCCTACATGGAGTAATATATCTAATTTGATTCAATTCCTCATGATCATATATTCTAGGGCATTTTATTTAAAATTTCAGCTTGCCAGGGAGAATTAATAACACTGAGTAAATTCTAAGCTACTGGTATGATGCATGCTTAGAAGCTCAATGCTGAAAGGAAAACTATATAGTTAAGCTACGTGTCTGTGTGTGGAAAGGGATATATATATATATGTATATATGAGGGAAGCGTATATATACGCACACATATATATACACACATATGCATACAGAAATATACAAACAAGGATAAATGTACATTTTTTTAGAAGGGAATCCAGTGTTTATATGAAATGCCAGATTGAGAATCAAGGGAATTCAATATTTATGTGAAATGCCAGGCTGAGAATCAAAGTGGTAGAAAACCTCCCTGGTCACAGAAGTATGATGTAGTTTGTAGCAAAAGAAGCTTCAGCATGTCACCTTTCTGAAACAAAAAATACGCCTTGTATAGCGAAAATGTATTTAGAAATGTTTGTATTGTATTGTGCTTGTATTCTCTTCCTTAAATTCTTTTATTGATGAGGTTGCTGATATATAAGTGGCAGCGGCCCCCATGCTGTATATGTATCATACAAGCTAAAGATGGCACTAAGTCAGCAGTCACTTCTGTTTTTTTCCAGTTCATAGTGGATTTAAACAGTGATCTTGAAGTAAAAGCGCTTATCGGATCAATGAACCTTCAGAGCCCTAATGAACTCTCGTTAAAATATCTTCTATCACCCAGGGTCCCAAAGCTTTGCAAGTCGCTGGGATGAATCCTTCAGTTCTATCCAGAGCAGGTGGGATGCAGAGCCATCATTTGTTCTACTTAACTGCTTTTTTGTCTGTATGATATTCTCGTGCCTCCTGGCAATTTCCACTGCCACAAAAGCACAGAGGACCCCACTGCACCCAGCATATGTGGAGCCTTTAAGAGTCCAAATATAATGGCTGTCAGTGTTGTAGCAAACTCCGCTTTAAACCCTTTTCATCTCTCCCAAGTGCATCCTGCTAGCAAGAGGTTTGACGACTCCTCTCTAGATATAATTGCACAGTTCCTAGGCTAGATCATTAGGCTATAGTCCTCTGTTTATCACCTGTAAAAAAGCAGCCAACCCAACTGTACTAGGCACCTGCAAGGCCACTTTCTCAAAACAGCACATTATTTATTCATCCCAAAGTACACAGCATTCTGAGAAGGGAGATAAAACAGCGGGGAGACCTATTTCTCACTCGTACTTGTGAGTTTTGTTAACTCACAAGTATTTTTAGAATGGGCACCCCCTTCTTCGAGTGGGACAAACAAAGAGCTGCCGCCTTCACAACGTCATTTTGTTGCCTCCCAGCAGCATCTTCTCCTGACTACCTGCTGCACACTCCCCCTGCCAGCGATTTCCTTTATGATTTAATTTTCTCTTCTCTCTGGCTTTGGTCAGGGAAGATGCACCTTCTAGGCTGATTGGAGACAGGCAGGTGAATGTCTTGCAGTTAATAGCTTCTCACATCCTTTCCTGTCACTTGGCATATCTCTGGAGATACCTCATCTCTGTCGTTGTTTTGTTTCTAGCTTGTTTTTCTCCTCGCAGCCTCTTTGATTTAATTCTCTGTAGTCAGGTGGAATAATATCAAGCTAGAAAGATACATACTACATTCAGAGAAAATAATACTGCTATCTCCCTCATTAGCCTCGGTAAAGTTTATGACTTAGAAGATAAAGGAAATGGGAAACGCTTACAGTAACAAGTGTGTTCCAAAAGAAAATTTTTGTAAGGCAGGATCTTGTTAAGGAAGTATCTCCTGCCCCCTAAGCAGCTCACTGAGATGTCTACCACTACTGATGATGCAACCAGGTTCGGTTTTTCCTCTTTCCACCTTCCCATCCTCTAGTCCTGCACTTGCTTTCACCAAGCTTTCTCTACAGCCATCACAGCCTTTTGCTCACCTTAGCTTTTTAGTTTCACATGTAGGGCACATGGAGCCTTTCCACCACACTTACACAGAGCCAGCAATGGGACCAGCTACAACCCAAGTCTCTGGGTTGAAAAGGTCTATTCTGCCATGCACAGCCTCATCACTTCACCTATTTCATCTCTGTGATTTCTCTGTTTGCCAACTTCCTTTCATGTTAGGAGAGGTATATACAGCATCACATACATAAAGCATTTTTCAGCCTCCTTTCTGTAGAGGATGCCCAGCTGCTACACAATAAGGAAGAGCATCATGCATGACACCACTGTAGTGCTTCATCACAGGCATAAGTCATTAAGAGGAGGAAAGAGTGATAAAATGTCACGTATCCTGTTGTGTGCTGGCTTCCTGACAACTTACACAGCCCTTAATCTCATTTGATGCAGCACATATTCAGGAATCAAGTGTCTACCTTAACAACAGAGCGCAACAACTCAGCTAAAAGAGACTTTGCATAGGCAAAAGACAGACACAAACATTAGACTTTACCTGCGCAATGGGAGACATGCTCCACATTCTTGCAAAATTAAATGGCATCACTAACTGCTACGTAGGAAAAATACCTCTTCCTTGCTTTTCTACACACCCAATGAACATGAATAGAAACTTATTAGGAACATTTGCATCTCTGGCTGCTAGAGGTGGATTTCTGAAGAGAAATACTTTTCTCATCACCCTACTCTAATAAGGGATCTTGATTGTTAAAAACTACTGACACTTTAGAACAACCTGCCATGAGAAGGACATTCACTGCAGCCAGCTCACCTAGGGCTGGCTAATTTAAAATCCTTGAAAGAGGAGCATGTTTCATATGCTCACAGCTCAGGTGCCCTGCACAGAAAACAGCTAACATTCGGCTGAATTCACTACGAGAAACCTTTCCATATCCAGATGAGTCTGCATTTCCTTCCCGAGAGCGGTCTTTCTTGCAAGATGTCTTCACAGTGCAGTTTCCCATTTCAGCAGTAGAAGATCCACTTTGAAGAAGACGTGGGTTTAACTCCCCCTCTGTTGGCAGTGGTTCAAACCCACGGCTCCCACCTCTCAGGGGAACCTCTAATCAATGAGCAACCATCTGTTTGGGGTAAGGGGTAGCAGGCTCGCTCCACCTCTCTTGCTGGTGTCCTCCTACTACACAGAAAGAAGATGTCACGATTAATTGGGCTCAGTAGTTAAATCACTCACCTGAGAATAAGTAGATTTTGCCTCTTATTCCTCATCCAAATGTCGCTCGAGCAGTATATAAAATACACTTGACCAAAACAGACTTTCATACCTTTAGTTAAGCTAGACACCATCTTAAGCATGGAGAACCCTGGATAGGCATTTACAAATGTGCATTATGTATGTATGCATATGGATATGTACACAAAAGAAATTAGTTTTCTGAAAACCATCTGCTGTATTGAAATTAGAACCAGTACCTAATTCAATTTTAAAAAATGTGGAAAATACTTTTTTTGATCAGAGAATTTCACTTTAAAAAATCCATATTTTTGTAAAACAAAAAAGCCAAACACAGAAGTAAAAGCATCAGATTTTAATTTTTTGTCAAGAAAATTTTATATAAAAATGTATATATGTATGACTATGTTCTTATTCATCATTCACTCATTCTATCATCATTCATTCAAGCCGATGTCAGACAATTAGCCACCTTGTACTGTACAAGAATGTGGGAAATGTGACATCAGCTGAAGTTGGGACACATTCTTCTCTGCAAGAAGCTAGTGCTGATCTGACTTTCTGCCTATAAATTCCTATAGATAAAACATTCAGAAATGTCAAACACAGGCTTTAATCTGTGATACGTGACTAACTGTTGTCTAATTAGGTAACTCTCCAAGAAAGACGTCCAAATGAAAATCCTTAATTTTGAAACAATTATGCATATTCTACCTGGAGAAAATAGTTCTAAAACTTGCCTATTTTTTCCGGTCATCACAGACCTCATTTCTAGGTATTAACCCGCCGTAATGGATGTTTTGTTAACCCTTTGTCAGCCGAGAGCTGTGACTATCTGTTTGGACTGTCACATGGCTGGCTTCACATCAGCAAGCGCTTTACAACCACAGATTCATTTTCCTCAGTTTGTTAAGTGGCTAATTATAAAGGTTCACAACAGCATTGACACGAGAGGAGGAGAGCGCCGCACTTCTATCGGCAGCCCCATGAGGCCCGGGCAAGTGTCGTTTGTAAAACCGAGTGCAAATTAAACAATGGCTGTGATAAGGGCCAGGAGCTGGTGGATAATGAAAGAAAACTTCCCGTGCAGATGCAAAGCAGCCACTAAATGGGTTGTTTTTATGTTTGACAACAAGGCCCTTATGTAACTCTTCATGAATTCAGAGTCTGCGTTAAGGTAATATTCTTAGACTAGACTAGATGGTAACAAGCTAAATAAAATGAGTACTATTTATTTTGTGTTGGCGCCTGTGATTTCCAATTTCATTTCCATATTGTAGTATATCAATAAGATTTTCTTAAACAGAGGTATATGCACTGTTTCCTAAAGAAGATATTTAGGAATTTGCTAGTAGATATAACTGCAAAATGAGCAGTGTTTTATTTTAAGAATAAGTGGAATCAATATGTTAACTAATCATTTGTTCTATCTACAGTCATCAACTCTTTATTATGAATACTTGAATTTAAACTAAAGAATAAATTTAAAATGCAGCTTTTTCCTTGCCTGCAAGATTTATATACAGCAAATTGGACTTACTTTATTTTGTCGGTTTAAGTATTTAATGAAATTGAATGAAAGTCTTTTCTGTGCATGTGCTGTTTTTACATTTCCCCATAATACAGCTACTCTCTGTGCATAGTGTTTGCATCATTATGTAAGACATTTGCAAATATGTATGATGTGTTTGCCTATGGGAAAACCCTCTGTTCTAATGTATTCATGAAAGATGAATTAACAGTGCTTTAGGTATGATAAAGAGATTCACAGTATAGTCTATTATAATGCTGATATTAAAAAGCAAGCTCATCATTTAATAAGAAAAATGTTAATCTTTTACAATGCTGGCAATGTGTTTTATTTCTGAGAATGTCTTCCATCATGATATTCTGATTCATTGTATTTTTTATCTATAATTTGTGTTAGTCTGATATGTAGAAAATAGTCAGGACCCCCTTGTACTGCATTATACAAAAAGAAACCTTAGCCAAAATATTTTTGTATCTATTTTCTTCCTTTTTCTGAGTTTCTTTCTTCTCTGGGTCTCCCTTCTCCTTCTCTGCTCCATAGTGTAGACCTCAAGCTTATCTCTTCCAGGATGCTGATATGATATGTTAGCCATAATAAAAATATATGTACACGTATATGAAGAATTTTTTCTTTAGGATGATGCAGTCTCTAATTTTCTCCAGATTCAAAGCCTAGGTATTTTCTTGCCATCTCATTAGATACATGATCCAAATCTACAGAAGCTTCCACTTCCATTCTCCTTTTGCATTGCACTGGCAGAGATACTGTTTTTTTGGCCTCTGCCTATCTTGTGGTATCATCCTTGAGGTTGCTTTGGGGACCAGACTCTTGGATTGTTTCTTCATGTTGGCTCATAGACCCAGTAGACAACTGCCCCCATTAGCGAGGGAGATGATTTCAAACACATCCTCACAGACAACACAGAAGGAATTAGCTTGAGCTGCTCTGCTTTGAGAATGGAGAGCCAAAGCAAGCAGTAGCTATTGAGCTCCAAGTTCTGCTGTAGTTCATGAGCGGGACAGGAGATAAAGACTATGAAGAAGGATTATTTCAGACAAGGACAGACAGAAATCCCAGAGACTGGATACCTCTTTGTCTGTTCTCAAACATGTAGGGTCCTTGTCGATTTATCCATCCTTTTATGTGAATATCTCACTGCTGCCTTCCAAAAGCTCCCTGATACCTTATCCCTACATCCATTCTTTATCGTTACAGTATTTCACGTTTCTCATTCACTTATTTGTAATTTCTTGTAAACTACACCAATTTCCTGTACATATTCCCCAGGTCATGAACAACACTCACCTAGAACATCTGTGAAACTGCCCTGCAGTTCAATACATTTTCTTATTGAGGCAGAAGGATTTTGTAAAAAAAAGTCCTATCTCTCACCGATGTGACTGACCTTTTTGTTATTAATAGATTCATATTTGCGCTATGTAGTTTAGGTAAAACTCAGAACCAGAACCTTGCACTGCTGCAGCCGAAGTGAAACATTTCAACTCGCATACTTTTGAGTTAAACTGGGGAGGGTTGTAATTTTTTCTGGCAGAGAACAATCTAATAAACAGAGTCTGATATGGAAACTGTACTTAAAGGCTTTTCTTTTCATAAATTTCTGAAAACATGAAGAACTGTTGCTTTTTTTTTTCTTGAGACTCTAACAACATTTAGAAATGTCAGTTTGCTGTTTTGTCCTTAAATCACGGCTGTTGTTCCAGAAAAAGGAGTACATTGTGCGTCATAAACATTTAGACACTAAATACTTTTTAAAGAAAATATAACAAGAAGAAACAGTGGGTCCTTCATTACATTGTTTTCGGCTTTGTTATATTTTCCTATTCGTTATCTGTCCATGTCTTTCTCCTGCTGGTTCCTGTCACTCAGCGCTCTTGGACACATCATTATGTTGTCCCCAGATCTCCTGGGTAATAACGACTGAAGCTCCTCATAGTTTGGAGGTTCCTTTGGTTCTTAATGCTACTACCTTTCCTGATGGACATTCTTTGTTTTCCAGATTTGCTTGAAAGACCTTTCTTGTTTTTTTTTTAAGGGAGAATATGATGGTAAAAATATGAGCAGGCAAAGAGGTGGCCCTGATTTTTAAGAAGCCAAGTCAGCTTAATTCTTGCTAAAGCAAGTCTTATTTTTATGCAAAGAACATATTCTTCTTAAAACACAAGGTCAATATGATATCCCAGCACGAGTCTAGATATATGATTCTAGGCAACAAAATTTTACGTCGTTTGTTTGTGTACATTAGGAAGATTTTTTTGGCCTGATCCCTTCTCAAATATTTAAAGGAAGATATTGGAAGAGATGGAATTACTGCCATAGTTTACTGTAACAAATCTTTCTTTTTCTACTAAAGCAAGGATGACCTAAGGAGAAAACACTGATACAAATTCTTGATTAAAAGTCTACACTAACAATATTTCCAGTCCTATTCTGCAAATTAAAATTATCATCATCTGTTCTAAAGTAGTTGTCAGAGATCCTTAGCTTCCAAAACATTTAGGGTAGATAAATAAATTGTGTGTGTGTAAAAATAGATAGAGAGATGTAGCTATACACTGTATATGCATTCATACTGTATACATAGTTTGGACTATATCATAGGTTCGTGTGATTAAAATGCCAGTCATAGGAGGGCAAGGACAACATTTTACTTACATGGTGATATTTATTTAATATAATCTACATTTACCTTAAAAAAAAAACGCATACCTGTACTTGGCATAAAGGCTAAACATCAGTGAGGCAAAGACCTCAATGTAAACAACTATCTAGGAGATCGTTCACAATTGCACGAGCAATGTAACTAATTACAGTTTCATGGGCATGTCGGACACATGATGGTAATTTCACATCTGCCTACCCGTAGAGCTCCAACAAAATCGTTTTAACTGAATGCACAAACTTGACAACTATATAAACACTTCTGCACAAGGTCCAGACACCCTAGAGCTTTAAGAACTGGGGACACAAGTTTTTGGCTGAACAAGATTTTGCCAGATATTTACTGCCTTAAGTTACATGGATTCATTTCAGTTTTGTATACATATCCACAATAAATGATTTTGTACTTTGCAAGGGTAAAATATCATCAAAACTGATAAATCTTTCATTAAAAATAAATTCTAAATATTCTCTGAATAGCTTTTGAAATCGTCATTAATGGCTTTTGTTTTGATTCTTTTTCGAAATGTCACTGCCTATGTTACCCATTTTAAATTTTAAGCCTAACGATGCTTCCTCCCCTGTAAGAACCAAACTATTATTAAGGGATTGAAGATTTCTGGTGAATAAAGCAGCCCAACTGCTTTTCATGACAAAGTTGGTAATTAGAAGGCCAATTTAATGGTGAATCAGGCAGAAATATTCAAAGCATGACAAATGACTTTAATAATGCAGCTTGCAATGCTTGAACAGAAATAAATTTCACTTCTGAAACTCTCGCCTTTTTCTGCCTGCCTGGAAGATAAAACTGTCCAGGAGGTATTTTGTACCCTTTATTCAGTAAAGCTTTTACTAGAACTTAAGCAGGCCAAATAGCTTGCAAATGCAAAAACATCATTCAAGTTTTTATGATTTTTTTTTCCTGAAGGTAGGCTGTGTGGAGAATTTTGTGTAAGTCAAAGATTTATATTTTGTACATCCTACTTAGCCACTGCAATAGTGCTTTATTGTTATATCTCTGAGCTGAAGCATTAGCAGTAGTCTATATTGGCTTCAAAACTGAAAGCTAATTTCAGTGTTTGTCATAAGTTTGTTAAGACCACATGCATTCCACAGTTTGAAAAATTTCATTATTCTGTCCATGCTGGGGCTTCGTAATTGGATAGTAAGGATGTTCAAAGACTAATTTAGTGAATTGCACAATATTTTAAATGGAATTATGCAGGTTTATGGGGCCTCAGGGGATTGAGCTAGGAGCCTCTTGAGAAAATCTGTTTATCAGTAAATGATATTAGCAGCTTTCACCTAGCTTTTGTCTTCATTAAATTGCTGCTCTCCCAATTGAGGGTCACATCTGAGGCCTGCTTTGATAATTTGTCATTATTGTCTTGTTTATTGGAGCATAAAGTTGATACAGCAAAGGTTGTGCGGTTTATACACAGTGTGGAAAGAAGTTTTTTTCCTACCAACTCTACCAAACCTTTATCATAGCAAAATATATCAGGATGGAAGTAATTGTAACTTGCCCAGGGTTCTAATATACACTAAATCAGTAAACCCTACGTGTTAATTTCCTAAAATTTTCTATGGGAAAGTTTAATCTTACGCTACCCATTATTTCAAATAATGTTTTTTTAAGGCACTTCTGACATTTTCGGCTGTTTTTATTTTTTTGGGGAGGTCAGCACGGTACATGTTTTTGTTTCTCTAACAGAAAGAACTAGTAGGATACAGGAATATAACAAAGTTTATACAAATTGAGACACTACTGAACAGGTCTGGAAATAATTATACTTTTGTCAGGTCTTCTGCTTCTGAATACCCTTTCAGACTATACTTATGTTAGAGATCATAGCATCATTATGGAATGATTCCATGTACGAATTAGCTTTAGGTTTATTTTAGTGACTTGAAAAGGTTAGGCTGTCTGCTACATTGATATTCCTTAAGCTTAAACTACCTTGCAGATTATCTTGGTAGTGAAATAGTCCTGTTGATATATTTTACACCATTTTTCCCTAGTAAGACTGTAAGTTGTAACTTCTGAATTGAAAATTACTCATTTTTCCATCCAAAATATTTCAATGTGGGGCAATGTCTATTGATAAGTTTGATTGTTTCTCTTAAAAAAAAAAGTCTTCTTTTAAAAATTACCTAAAGTTATCTATATGTGCTTAGATTTTTTATTAAAAAATATACTTTGGATTAGCACTAATTCTCAATATTAGTTGAACATACACAATCTGCAGCCCTATCCACAGAGAAGTTTTCCTGCACAAATATCTGTGGTTGGAAAGTGATTTCAATGTCAAGGCAGATGTTGTTGTTGGGTGAGATTTCAATGTTCCAAGCAGCCTTCAGCCTCAGTTCTATGTTACTGGATTCAGTTGTCAAAATCAGGGCCAAATTCTGGTCTCATGATGAAGGGAAATATTTTACTCCAAAAGGTCAAGACAGATCTATCTGGGGACATATAATAAAAGGCCTAATAGTTTTGCTTTTATATTCCTATGCTGAGGACCCCAAACTGCCACTCCATCCTCCGGATCAGCCTCCTTTCTCGTCACACACAAACACGGCAGTCTCCTTGGCTGCTCCTCACCCCTCCATCCCTCTCCTTCTCTTCAGGACAGTGGTTCTCCTTGACACATGACTTTTACTTTCTCATATTAATTACTTCAATCTCTTTCCCCGACTCAACTCATTTTGTCATTCAGGTCTCTGGTTTTTTTACTGTATTCATTACTTCTTTTCTACCCACTTTGCATATCATTCAAAAAAGTATCAGCTTTAGTGAGGCTAATGTGCTTTTAATAGAAAAAGAAGGGTAAAGAAAGAAAGGTAAAAGCATAGCTTCAATCAGGAGTTCACAAGGATTTTTATGCTCCTGTGTGCAGTTTTCCACCTAAAATATTTGCTAACTATGGTATTTGCTTGGTCTTTCCATTTCATGCTCTCTTGTTGCTGAAGAACCATTCTGAACAACAGAGGAACTACTTAAATTTCATTTTCAAGTCTCAGCTCCAAGATATATCTTAAGTAGCCACTATAAACAGGAAATATCTTGTTACTAAAGCTTTGGGTGTAAGTAGCAAGAACATGAACTATACTCAGAAAAAAAAAATCTGCTGTGGATGTGGATTTCCTAAGGAGATTTTTTGATATAGGGAGTGGGGAAATCCAGTCCTTCCATTATTGCTTTCTTGGTTTTGGATCTGAGTAGAACCAGTCCGTGTGATCCCCACTCTTGCATCTATTCAAAGACATTTGTCTCTCTCCAGTGACTGCATGAGGAACTGCAGCACATGCTGTTTCACCAGCCCGTAGGTATCAAACATTTAGACTGGGATTTGGAGACCCAGGTCCTGCCCACTGTTTCCACAGCTTTGCATTTCCTCGGAGACCCTGAGAGCTTCTTCTCTATTCCTTTTTTCCTTGTTGAGGCATCAGCTTCAGAACAGAGGACAGCAAACAAGTTGGGCCTCTCTAGCCCAATGAAAGTTTATGCATTATGCATTAAAACTCATTGTATAAATAGCCATGGGCACGTTAGCCTGTAGAAGCCTAATCCTTTTTCCCCTATGTTGCTTCGATGCTGTCATTGCTGGTCACAGATTTATGCTCGCTCACATCTGAACGCAGATTGACACGCACTTCAAATGTTCATGAATCTTACACATTTGGTGCAAGTTTCTGCACCAGGTGATCGTGTCAGCAGGAGCCAGGAATTAGTGGGGAGCTGAGGAGACCCCAGGACCCAGATCTTCTCCGGGTGGGTGAGTGTCTCAACTGCATAGGTTGAAGCTTCCTCCCCTGGGAGGGAAAGGAAAGAGCCACCAGCTACTACTCTGCCAAGGGACCTAAGTGATGCAGGACAAGGACAGCAGTGCCAGGTACCCTAATTCAATTCTTTGTGTAGGTGCCTTATTCCATGAAAAAAGCAGGATTTTAAATATTTCCTGCTCTTTCATATATCCTCTTGGCTATTTTAGGCATTGCACTCCCTGCTCTCTTCCCACCTTCTCTTCCAAAATGCTGCTGCTGAGAATCCTAACTCTAGGAAATTAGTATTTCCCACC
>JAWLRI010000998.1:231622-254594 GCA_034781795.1 Crypturellus tataupa
GAGTAATCTGCAGGGAGCTGGTATATAGAAAATAAGTATGGTGACATTTAACATGACACCATTACAATCTTTTTCCAGATCTGGTCCTCACTGAACTTATGGCATGGCAGTAACTCAGACATATTCGGAAACTGCTAATAAAACCCTTGTTATCACATGGAATATTTGACCCTGACAGTCCTCTAAATGACACCTTAGGCATAACATCTATACCACAACCAAAAATATGGCAGAAGTTTATGCAGGAGATAGATAGATAGATAGAGAGATAGAGAGAGAGAGAGAGAGAGAGAGAAAGAAACCTGTGTTAGGTAGCCAAGAGCCATGCCATCTTATGGCAGAAGGGACTTCAGTGCCAGGATCCAACCAACTGGGGACAAATTCCTAGCATCTAATTTTCCCTGTGCTGCTGTAGTCATCATTTAAATTGGTAAGTTTAAAGGTATCTCAGATGCTCTTAGGGACAAAGCCTGCATGAATATATTTGTATGTGGTGCCATCCCAACAAATGTGTGGGTAATCCACAGTTGGGAAGACCAAACAGATTTTTCTAATGCTGCAAGTGGAACAAATGTGCAACCAAGGTTATAACTATACAAGGTTTAATTTCAGTGGAACCTAAAAGATTTTGTGGAACCGAAAAACGCAAAGGGTTATAGTTACTTTGTGCCGTCTTCCTGACACCATCTTCTCTAGAAATGAATTAGTCTGGTAGCAGTTAGTAGGTGAAATAGTCCTAAAGAGGTAACAGACTACCAACATTGAATAAAAAAGCAGAAAAATGGCCAGTTAGGCATATCTAATTTTTAGATAGTTTTAAAAGATGTACAAAAAATCACTCAGGTTGATATAGTTTGAAAAAAAAAACAGGTCTTATATATAGCTGAAATTAAACTTATGTTTACTTTGCCTATCATTTTCATGAGAGGACTTTCACATAGGCGTGAGATTGCGTATGTCAGAGTGCCTTGTTACACAATAGCAATATGCAGAGAAATCCATATTTAGGTCTTCAGCAAAAATTCACTTTTAATTTTATTGACTCATTAAAACTCAGCTAAAGTATGTTTTATGTATATTTTGTCTTCATAGGAAAAAATATTCTTCCCACTAAATAGATTTACAAGCAGAAATAAAACACATTATCTGCAAATGTTCTGAACAGATGAATATTAGGGGAGATAGTTAGACATAGGTTAAAAAAGAATGAACAGTTCCCACTATTGTTTTGAGAGAATGAAAATATTGAAGTGACATTATCGCCCAGGCCAATGCAAAAGTATAAATCTCACAGCTGCGACAGGGGCAGCTCAGCCATTGTGAATACAAGGACACACTCTAGCTCTCCATGTTAATCTCCTCTGTGTTTATATATGTATTTTCAACTCTCAGGGGACATCAAAATGGTAATGATTTCCTATTTTTGTAAACAAATGGAAATACAGCCTTTCATGACAGCTGTTACTTCAAAAATGTTCTAAAATATTTATGCAAATTACAGTTTATAAAATCTTCTCACTGAAGGTGTTTTCCCTTTTTGAGAAAGTCTCTGTCAATTAAAAATAAAAATAAAAAAGCAGCGGAGCCTTGCGTGTTATTGTTTAGGCCACAACAAAGACAGCTGTATATACCCTTATTGTGAGTCTCTTTTATCCGAGCAACCTTGCTTAGTAAAATTGGACAATTTATCACCCCGGCGCCTGCAGCAGTATGCACTACATGCAAGTGATTAGTTTGCCACTTCAGCTACCAGCTTTGATACAGCACTGAGAAACTGGTAGTCTGAATGGAAAGGTCAGCGTGGAGCTTAAACTAACTCTTGGGGCCCAGCTGGCCCAGGGGATTAATAATGGGCTACAGCATCTTTTGCCCATCTCAGCAGTAGCTGAACCTGCCAACATCTGCAGGCTGTCCCTCGGCATACACAAAAAGTGGGTTGTCACACGCATCCAGACACAGAAAATACAAGGTATAATGTTGTCCTAATGCCATGGATGGTCAGTGGAGACTCAAAAGGGTGAATCTGCCTATGATTTCCTGGGTTTACCTCCCTGGTCCTCCTTTAATCATTTGGATGAACAAGAAGGACGATACCTCTAAGTTAGATACTTAGAGATGGAAAGAAATAATCTGAGTTTATTGCTGTGGTTTCTGTGATTACCCCCAAAAAACCCAAGGATTTACTCAATCTGAAGACCTCCTCCTTTGAGCTCTGAAGGCTCTTTCGGTCACTTAGGCTCACAAGGTGGGCACACCTGCACAACCAACGCTTGGTTAGCGAAGAGATAAGCAAATGATTGCAATCTCCAGCCTTGTCTGAGCTGAATATATTCTTCACAGGTCGTTGTATCTTTAGAAGCACAAGAAAAAGTCCTAAGAAACATTTCCTCTCTGAAAATGCGAAAAAGAAAAATCACCGGAATAATAATTCTGGTTGTCTTTGAGAGGTAGCAATGAAAATATCCTTGACTCCGATAGGACCAGCTGTTAGAATACATGCAGCTAGAAAAAGAGAAAAAAAGGAAAATTGATGTCTAGCTTTTAAATAACTGAAAATGAATAACGATACCCCTGCTCCTTTTAATTTGGCAAAAGAGTGTATTGTGGAAAAGGGGAACTCTACTTTATCTGCAACAGCAACAGGCCTAGAGTTAATAAATAATAATTATTATTTAAAAAAAAAAGCATAAAAAAAGAAAGAAAAATTCAGTCCACTTTTTCTCATAAATAAAATACTTGATTCCACATCTTCCCCAAATATTTTATCTGCTGGAGATTGCTAAGAGAGCAGTCAACAGAGGGGAAACAATTTCAGACCTATGCATGCATGGTGGATCCAGGCAGTATTAAGGCTCAGATTTTCACCTATATTCTGTGTTTAGCAGATAAATAAATTTCTTAACCCAGTTGCCTTTATAATCAACGGAGAAATATAAAGGACTAATACAGAGGCATCTCTCTGACAACTTCTCCCTGATTCTATAGAGGAATTCAGCCCTTATTATTTATTCTGCAGGTAAATGAAGAAAGGCAGCCGTGTCGTCAAGCTTACAGAGAAGGACCCTTCTGATGAATTGTAGCACTTACTTCACTGGCAGCACAGGGAATACAGGCTCCGACTTCAAAACATTCTAGCAGGTTTCTAACATCTCTGTTACGGCTCAGGTATCTCCAGCGCGGGGCTGCATCCTGTGCTGGCTGCCTAGCTGTTCATCGCTGTCTGCTTTGCATTTCACAACATGTTTCTTAGAAATACAGTTTATGTGAGGGAATTTCCCGGCTGCTCACCAAGAAAGCTGCCTGGCAGCTTAGATTTCTATTCCTAGAATCACTTCCTTCTGTTTCTGCTTGTGTACTTGCTGCAAGAGTTACTTAATTCAGTTTCTGAATAACTCTTCTCATAAGCACTGGTTGGATAGATTTTATATAGTCATCTGATATGGCAGTTTTGAACTTCATCAAACCATTATGATACATTGAAAGCTATTTTTCTTCTTTTTTTTTTCTTTTTTTTTTCTTTTTTTTTTTATGGCATTCTAAACAATGAAGCTTGTAATAAATTTCCTCATACCTAAAGTTTCTTTGGGAGATACTGTATATAAAATGCTCACTTCTGTTGCAGAAACATCTAATGTTTCCACATTTAATTTCATTAGAGCAGGAAATTTCTTTTGAATTCTACTCTTTAGGAAAAGGAAGTTTTAGCCCCTCAAAGACCCAATAAATTACTAAAACAGGGCAATTTATGATCTTCCATGTATCTCTGCAAAGAAAATTCTCCCTGCAGGTAAACTCAGGCTGTCTAAGATTCAAAGATATTAGAGGCAATTTTATGAAAGGGATCATTAATTATAGGCCATGAAATTTTAATAGGAGTCTTCTTTTTCCTGATATCTTGCAGGAGCCGAGATCAAAGTAACTCCCATATGTTGACCTAGTAAGCACGTTAACTGAGGGGATCAGCATCGCTGGATGCTTGTCCATCCTTTTTAACCTCAGATAAATCACACAGTAACTTGCTTTAGGAGAGTGTTCATTTCAGTGTCCTATGTGTAATCCTGCAGGATGGATAAATGCTGTTTCTCCTGCTTGAGAAGGCAGAAATGGGCTCCAGCAGTCATGGTTGCATGTATTTGTCACAATCAGAGCAAGTGTTCCTGATGCCTTGTCAAAAATGACCACACTCATACACTGCTTCTTGCTGCTTGACAAGGAGCCTAGGCTTACCCAGAATTTTAAAACAGGGTAATATTTAATGTTTCCTTTCCACATAACAGCCACAAACTGTCATTAATTAACCTCATTGTTATAACCTGAATTTGACTGCTTTCTCCACATATCGCCCCTTCGTAACTGCTTGTATTCAGATGCATAATTTCCCCTTGCATTAAGCTTGAGACTAGAGAGGATTTTCTATCATTCTGCAGCAATGATCTGCCCTCTTCATTATTTCCTACTCCCTCATTTTTTATGTCATCTGAAAACTTTATTAGTGATGATTGTGTATTTAATTTCCAGGTCATTGATAAAAATGTTAAATAAAACTAAACGCATTGGAACTCAGCTAGAAATGTACCCAGTGCAATACTTAGTCATTTACAATTATAACTGGAACACTATCAGTTAGGCAGTTTTTAATCTATTTAATTGGTATTGTGTGATATATTGTTCTAATTTCATAATCAAAATGTCATGAGTCACCAAGTCAAATGCCTCTCAGGAGTTTAAGTGCATTATATTCACACAATTACCTTTAGTAACCAAACTTCTGATTACATTGCAATACCATATCAAGACCAAATTTCCAAGAGTATATATTGATTTTCACTAATTACGTTATTGTGCTTAATTCTTTATTAATCAAATCCCATATAATCTGTTCTGTTAACAATAGGTTTATAATTATATCAGCCATTTACAATAGCTTTCTTCTCAATTCTTTTAAGAATTGTTGAAAGACGACATCTAGCCCAGGATCTCCTCTTTTAACTAACCATTTAGTTCCTCTTTTAACTAACCATTTAGTTTCTTTAATGCAAGTCACCTGCTGCAAGTCACATGCAAGTCAACAGTGTTTAATTCTGGTATCTGTGTTTTAATCAAGCTGCTTTTGGAGTGATAAATGTCATCATCCTCTAAAAAGAATGCATCATTTGGCTTTTTCTTGTCCATAAACAGATGCATTTATTGGAGATTTCTGCCCTTTCTGCATTATTATCGACGTTTGTAGTCCTGCAGATATTATTACGATTTCTTTTGTTGATTCACTTAAATTTTTCCTTTCTTTTGTTATTAATTCTACTGTCACGGATTTCCATTATTTTCTTTTGCTTCCCTTGTAATTTTTCCTCAGTTCCTGGATCTAAATGTTTATTCAAGTAGTATCAACTTTTTTTTTTTTTTAACATGTGATATATGTAACTTGATCTGTACTCAGATATCTCACAAGCCCATATATCTCACAAGTACCTAATCTTTTGAAACTAGTAAACAAACACAAGGTTATGGAAAACCAGTAGCCTGTTCATATTTGAAATTGCAATTCATCTCCACGGGCATCAGATTCTGGCCCTTACCTTCAAATGTAAGTTTAGGAGAAATATATTCCTTTCATAAGTGACATATGAGGTCTGTATCTGAGGTAGAATTTCCCACCAGATTTGAAAGAAATTAAACAAGCGGTTAATAAATTATGAGAGCTTAAATGTGCATGTCTTCATCAGAATAATAAAAAAAGGGCTAAGATTCCACTGAGCAGAAATGGGAAAGAGAGAGAGATAGAGAACATATTTTGTAGGATTCAAGTATATGAGATTTAATGCACAGCACAAAAATTTCACTGAGGAAATGATGACTTGTCTCCCTTGATACAGGCCGCCAGAACATGCTTATCCTCACTTGTTGAGACCTGATGGAATGAAGGAAATGAAAACACTATGGAAAGAACTTTAAGTAACTTTATTTTGAAAAGAAAGATTTCCTGGTACGATGATCCATAAATGAGACTTGGCGGTTCCTGACCTTGGAACTCGCTTTTCAGATGGAGGAACATTTCCCTTCTGCACCTCAGTGCAGCTCTTCCCCTGTCCCTGGGGCACTGTACTTGTACAATACCGTGTTCATGCCATGTGATGCAGATCTACCACATCAGCTAATTCTGATGGAGGCAGAGAGAAGCTAAGAATGCTCAGGACCACTGAGCATCTTAGCTTATCCATGTCCAAATGTGGTTGCTTCAACAATGATGAGTTCCTAAATAAAAACGTCAAATAAAATAATCAAGCTAAACCAAGAAATCAGCTCATGGACAAGGAGTTACTCAAGTCAGAACTGTCCCAATTTGCTCCGTTCTGTACCTAGCTCTTCCCAAGTCTAAGGTGGGATAAGGAGAACAAGTAGCCCTCAGCAATTCCTCTGGAAAGGTGAACTAACTGTAACTCAGTCATGTTCTCGCTGCCATGTTCTTCTTCCTTTCCTCTTATTCCTTTTCTAATAAATACTGAAAACTTTGCTGCAGAACAGGACATATTCAAGAGCACAGATGAAGAAGACCTATGTTCTTCTTTTTCTGTTTTTTCCACCCATCAGGATGTAGAGGCTGAAATCCACCAGCCAAACTGGGATTTAAACCCACATCATGCAATGTCTGAACACAGCATGAATTGAACACCATAATAACTATTCTATTATATAAAAGGGAGGAAAAACACTGGTTGTGATTTAGAATGAGACTGGTTGTAATTTCTGATTTCAATGTTGCTATCAGGTATCAGATGCATTATGATATCCAACTGGTCAAGCATGGGAGGGCTCTGAAGCACCAGCTGGTGAAGCCGCAAAGCCTCAAGGTCTTTATAGTACCTGGATGCTCAGCTGTGCCCAGGCAACAGACTTCAGGCCTCCAAATAATTTTGTGGCCAATTCACAGGCTTGTTTAGTATTTCCATCACTTGTGATTTCTGTGAGCTTTTTTGGATCACTGTCCTTTTCAGTGGTCTAACACAAATTCCACTTTATTTAAAATGTCTTAGTGCTGATTTGTATCTCCCCCTGACCAGACCTCTGAAGTCCGTGTCTGGAATCTGGTGTCAAGGTTTTTACTGGGTCTGACTTCCACAGCACTGTACTCCCTGCTGCACTGATACTGGCTCTGATGGAAAAGCTGCCAGCATTTGCTCAGCAGACACTTCTGCTGAGCTCGCTATAATTGGATCCTCCAGAGTATTGTATAGCTTCTTTCAAATGTAATAATTAGGATTCTTTGGACCAGTAGGACAAGCTGATTGCCATTAGCAGTGCCTATTTTGTCTCTATTACCACATGTGAGCTAGTGTTTGTTTTTGCTATTGTAAAAGTAAAGTGTGGCTGCATTTTCCTCCTCTTTTCATCCTAATGACTAGCTTTCCCCTGAACTTTTGCAATTCTCCTCCATTTCATAGTGTGCTATAGCTATCTAAGGTTAGGAAGTAGATATAATGATCACAGAATCCAGAGCTCTATGCTAGGAAATTATTTTGGAGAGGAAAGACCAGTCCTTTCCCCAGTTTTACCGCACCAGCATAAAGACAGAGTTTGCAGTGAAGGACGTGATTTAGGCTGCAGCACATCCAGATTCCATGAATCCCAGTGGTCCTCTTTTGGGAGCAATGTCCTGCCTTGAACTGGGTTTTCTTCCTCTGGAAGCCAAGGTGCAAATAAGGCAGCTGCAAACTTAAAACTTCACCTTGATATACAACAGCGGTGCATAGCAGCTGATACATTGGGATGGGGTCCATAGATATAACCTCATTTGAGCATTAGATATCCAACACGCTCTCAAGCTCTTCATTTATACTCAATACGCATAGGAAGGACAATAAAAGATTACTCTGAACTCTTCCCATCTAACTGACAGCATGGTGTGCAATCATCACCACCGCAGCATCTTCCTGTTGCATTTGGAAAATGCTTAAAGGTCTTTGATTTTAGAAGACTTAATATGATATCCATCTCTGATTTTTCATATAGGTACTAAACTGATTGCACTTTTCCTTTGCCCATATTATTAGCAACAACTAGAGAATTTATTATCTGCTAGATACAGTCAGCCATTAGACAAAGAAAATAATTTATTTTCTCACTTATGTCTTGTTAAAAATTACATATTAACAATGCTTGGTAAAAATATTCCGTTTTGTTTGAGTGTTAGTTTGTCCATTTTAATGTACCATACCACAGCATTTTTCTTGTGTCTCTTTCTTACAAGGAATGAAATTTTTATAATTAGATGATTTTGAAGAAATTAAAAGAGAAAGTGCTATGAACTAATGGCTCTAATGGCACTCTGCAATCATCAGTATTTCACTAAGTAAAACAAGAACACATAAAGATATAAATTTGTTCACTGGTCAGAAAGATATTTCTTAGTGAGCTAAGTAAAAATATAACAAGAATTATCAAGACATCATTTCAGAGAGCCTACTAAAGAGATTTTCTTCATATTCTGCAAATAAAAAATGGATAAATTTAATAAGACGCTAAGATTAACATTATATAAACGTTAAATGATGACATAGCTGGCTACTTCATTATCAGAGGTATAGTTATCACTGATATCAATAATTTTCTTGAATGAATCTGTCTCAAGTAGTAGCAAAATTAACAGTGAAAAGTTGTTGTCTCATGGGCATCACAGGTAAGGTTGATTCCTCCAGAGTATTGATGAATTGAACAAAGATTTAGCTTACTTAAATTAAGTGTGCCAGAGCCTCTTTCTGCCTTTGGCGTGTGGGCAGAAAATGGAGACTAGGGCTGTGTAGGACACAACATACAGAGAATTCATGTCACCTTGGGCTTGCTATCAAGGCTTGTTTTCTGTCCCTACAACAGAATAGGTACTTCTAAGGAGAAAATGATGCATGCCACCACAAAGTAGTTAGTGAAAATAGGACAGAATCATAGAAATTGGTCAATGCATTCACCAGCTACTTACTTACTGACCAATTTCTGCAACTCTGTGATTTCCACAGTGATATTTAATTTTCTCTTAAAAATAAAAAATAAAATCTCTGTGTTGATAATCTTGGTATATGAGCAGTTCCATTGACTAGAAAAACTCATTTGTGAAGTAGAGGGAAAACTGATGGGAGTTGTAATAATTTTAAACTATATAAAAGACATTGAAAGAGGTCAGGAATTAATGGGCTTAAACTAATGAGATTCCAGTTAGGCATCTGGGAAACATTTCTAATAGTAAAGTGGTGGGTTAAGTAGCCTAGGGAGACTCAAGAGCTCCATCAATGGAAGTTTTTAAGAAGAGGTTGAACAAACCTCTGCCAGGATTGGTGTACTTGTATAACTGAAACTGCCTTGAGGACCCTATTAAATTTACTTGAATTACAGTCTCCAACCTGTACTGATACCAAAAGAGCATTGTGATGGGAAGGAGCAAGAGAACCGAGGCTTATTCTACCTGGCTCCTGTCCTTCTGCAGCAAAACATCTGAGCACAGCAAAGCCTCTGGAGCGGAGGGCTGGACAGTGGGCGAGGGCAAGCCCGAAGGCACAGGCGCCGTGGGACCTCTGTGGTGGGACCCCCATCACAAGGTAAGGTGCCACCAACCCAGGAACTGGCCAGCACCAAGGGACTACTGAGAGAGGGGGGACAACCCATCCACAGGGCCCAAAACTCAAGGTGGAAAAGTTCAATACGGTTTGGTTTTCAATACTGAGGAAGATTTAAGTTTGTCCATTGCTTGTCTAGGTGAACTGGTCCTTCATTTATCTCTCTCGGACAACTACTGTCTTTCCCACTGTTCATGCTGGTCATATCTAAGTTTTGAGACTTGGGAAAGAACTCTGTTTCCCAGGTCTGGATGCATGATCCACAGCCACGTCCTTCACTCAATGACAGGATGAGACCAAAAACCTGCACTTTTCCTTCTTGCTTCCTCCAAACCCCTCACTCGGGACACTATGACTCTGGGACTGTTGTGTCCCTCACAGGGAATTCAGTAAGGTTCGAATTAACACACAGATGCCAACATCCATCCATCTATTTAATTAAAATATTTTTGTTGTTAAGTTTGGATTTTTTAAGTTATTATTAAACACTTCATAATACCAAGGAAAAAGGTTACAGTGAAAGATAGTTCATGCATTAGAGATCACTAATTTTAAAGTTTGTTGCCTATATTTTCTATTGTTGAAATTTAAAAATTATCTCTGAACTTGAAATAATTATTGTATAAGCATGGTACATATATCTCAGCCTAAATCTTAGTTTTGTAAATGCATTCTTTGTTATAAAATATCTCACTTCATTGCCCAGTAAAATATTTCACAGAGTATAAATTAGTGACATAAAGGTGTGCATATACATACACATACATTTGTATAACCTTTGTTTAATAAGTATATATATAACCTGCAGACTCATTAGGAGAGACAGAAAAAAAATATAAAGGTAAACATAAATTAAGAGAAATGGTCAGCCGTGGTTGGAACTGTAAAATTTAGAGAAGAGGTAAATTAAATAGTGTGGAGCCTGGGAATACTTATTAAGCCATCAGCAGGGAGCAAGATGATGATGTCACACCTAGCAGAGGGAGGAAGACTCATGTGAAGTTGGATGAGATCCAGTTTGTGCTGTAGATTTATGCAGTTAATTTTGTCCCCTGACTGCATTCAGATGAGCATTTCTCCTCGACATACACCAAGAAAATTGCTGCATTATAGCTGTGTTAATGGTAATCAGCATGCTAATGAGCACCAGAAGGTCGTTACAGAAAAGAGAGGTTCAAAGATGTATAACCTAGAGGAGAAGACGGAGTAATTCTTCAGGGAATGCAAATGCCTTGTTTGTAGGTCATAGATTATTTGTTTTGGTCATTGTAGAGTACAGGGAGTTTAATTTAAGGACAAAAAAAGATTAAGCTTTTTGAATCTTAGAAGTAGCATAACTTAATTAAATATATGCCTATGAAGTAGACAACAAAACAGTGCTGGATTGTTTTTATTCTGTTCTAATGTGTTCTGTGATAGATAATGTACAAGTATGCTTTGTCTTATAAAGCATGAAGCTAACACTCATGGTTAAAACCACATCAGAACAAAACTACACTTGCAGCATTTTGTATTTTGCTAATGATGTAGAGAAGGCTTTCAAAAAAAGAAAATCAGAGCATGTACGTCAAAACGGGAAATGAAAGAGCAAAGTGAGTAAAATGTAGGGAAAATAAAAACACGTCAGCCAGATAAAAGAAACTATGTAAAATAGTTATAAAATTAATATAAAGTTGCATATCAACTAAATAATCATAGCATGCAAAATATTAAATTGATAAATATCTTTCTGCATAAATATCTATTTCTGTTTTAAAAGGTTTATGATGAGCTCAATGTTACTCAGTGAAGAAAAAAAAAACACATTTATATCCATTCAAATATTTTTCTTGGACCAAAGTAGGCAGAATAAAGACAAGATTTTTTTAGGGAAGAGCTTTTGACGGAGGAGATATTTACAGAAAGAGGTAGTGTGAGGTTTATGGTCCTATAATCTAGGCAGACCTATAATCTAGATTTTCCAAAGGTTTTCAAAGAACTAAGCACCCGCATCAACAACTTCCTGGCCTAACTGGTTTTCAAAAGGGATACAGAACTTCCTGGCTCCAGTGGGAAGACTAGGACTGGCATTTTTAATGGAACATCTGCACTTGAGGTTGTTAAGCAGGAACAGTTGCATACAAGGCTTTCCAGAAACTCTGAAATCTACCAACTAGAAGTTGGTACCTTAAATAAACCAACAACAGATCAGACAAGATCCTTCTCACAATCACCTTTTTTTTTTTTTCCCTCCTAAATCTTAGTAAGAAGAAAGAACTTTATATGGGAAACTGTTCGCATATCTAAGGACTGACGATATGTTTGCCACACCTGCCATGTGTCTAATAATGCTGCCCCTGAGGAATGAGGTTATTTTCAACAAATATTCTAATACAATTCTAATTAAAGACTGAATCAGAAAAAAAAGAACTGTATCAATGAGAAAAAAAAAGAAAAAAACACACATTTGTCACAGGCAAGGATATGCTGTAACACATAGCCATTCAAATAACCTACTTTCACAGTACGCATCTCTAACTCTCAATTCTTAAAATTCATCTTAGGCCCTGCAGCAAAAAGGTTTTAATCCCTTCCAAGTGTCAAGTGTGTTTTTAAATGCATCAGGATGATTGTGATCCTTCTTTCTGAAAACTAGGGCTCCCTGTCTATTCTGATGCTCTCCTCGGGGATCGGTCGCGCAGGCTAAGTGTGGGGGCCAGCCCTCTTCCTAACCTCATGTGCTTATTTAGGCCTCCATAAACAGAGAGAAATAGGCATTTGAGAGGGGTGAATGCCTTGAAGCAGATGCCGAGGGCACCATAAAGGCTAGAGGACGCCACAGAGAGGGTACCACACATAGACAAGCATAACCTGCATGAGGTTGTTAGGCAGGAGCTAGGAGATACTCAAACCCTTTTGAAATGACAGCTGGAGGCCAGCTGGGCACCCCAAAACATCTCAGAATCGTTGTAGGCCCCTAGACGTGGGCAAATGAACTGATCACCTGCCAGCCAAGGTGAACTGTCTTCTAGGACTACCTACCTCCTGCCCTTGACTGCAGAAGAAGCTCCAGTATAGCAACCTACCTATTAGATTGTTTAAAATAAGGGGAAATGTACTTCACATTGCAGGGGGTTTGTAAAAATCATATTTTCTTTTTCTTTGTCATTTTCTGTTTGAGAGGTTTGGACTTAGTTTCCTCAAATACTTTTCCAAATTGTTAGAGGACCGAACTTTCTATGTATTTCCTAAAGAAACTATGCAGTACTCACACCTACAGTTTTCTTTGTCTCAGAAGTAACCAGAACTCAAAGGTGAAGTGAAGGATTTCTCAGGAAAACTGCAGTATTGACTGAGACAGTGTGTGCAATTTATATTCACTGGTAGAAGAGAAAACAAGGGAATTAAAGACAAAATCTACAGAGGAACAAATGTAATGATGCAAGGAAAAGATGCAAGGAAAGATGCAAGGAAAGATGGAGGGAAAACAGCCATAGATCAGTGAAAAAGAAAAGCGCAATGGACATGGCATCTGGTATGATTTGAACAAAACTCAAGGCTCAGAGTAAAAAAAAAAAATATGCAAATAAATATACAGTGGGCCAAGCAAACAGAAAGGTGCCTCAGGTCAGTACTAATTACAGAAACTGTTGAGGCAGAGTCAAATTATGCCATGGTAAAATGCCATAAATGGTTTACCATATGTCAAATAGCCTCCCAAAGGCAGACATCAACTCAACATAGAAATGAATTCAGTTGCATAAACTTGGTCTTCTACAGCTATTTTAGACCCCTTTGGGTATTAAAACCAGAGCTGCCACAGCTGACGGATATGGCACAAGACCTGTGGGAGAGCTGAGCCTGCTCAAAGTGCAGCCCAGCTGGTAACACATGTCTGTGCTGCAGCTACGGAGCACACTGAGCACAGAATAAAGGCTAAAGTCACGATCCGGGAGGTTTGTCACATATAGTTTTTTAAAATATTCCAAGCTTGACAAAGGAAAGTTGAAAGAACTGAAGAATGACATTAGAAGACCTGTTCTAGTCACCTGAAAAGCCAGAGGACTGAATTATTTCTTTAGCAAATTTCTTTAGAAAAATGAAGATAATTTTGCTTTTTGATCCATAACATATCCCCAGGTGAGATAGTGAAGTAGGACTATTTCTGCTTCCTCATATGGAGATAATATCTCCTGAGCTGTAAAGGCCTAAGTTCTCTGGAAAATTGCACATGTTGGTAGGATTTTGGCAGATTTCCACACTGCATTTCTGCAACTTCCTTTTGAAATATAAACAAATTAGCTCCTGTAGTATTTCATCAAACAGTCTTATAAAGACACCTTTCAGGAAGAAAACTTTTTAAAGGCATAGAACTTGTGGCAGGAAATATAATTTTCCATGAGTGATCATGGTGAATACTCAACATTGTAAATATGATCTGGAAAGAAAATAGAAGCGTGCAATTTCTATTTATTTATTTATTTTTAGTAAAACTCTAATCATTATGAATGATATTAAAACTTTAATGGAACATATTTTTTTTTACTGCTTCCCAAAGCGGGGAAAAAAACCTTGATCTAACAACTGAAAATAGCCAGTGTTCTAAAAAATGCCAAATGGCTAAATAGTCATGAGTAGGTAGAGGTAGGAGATACAAAGCAAAAAGATGCAAAGCAGAAGATTACTGCTTCTGAGGGCAAAAAGCTAACAGGATGACGTATTGAGGAGAAAAGTACATTTCAGAGAAATGAAACTATCTCATGTTAGGTAGAGGCAGGATTCAGGAATCCATGTAGTTGTCCTCACTTGTGACCCTTGAGGTGTCCTGGTGCACCTCACCTCTGCATGCTTCTTCAGAAGAGGGACCCGTCTATTGTAGATTCGGTGTTATATCTGCCAGCCCTAGATGCATGTATGATATTTCCTATGAATCTAGAATGATTTGAACCTCTGCATCTGGGCTTCAGCTGTCCCAAAATTGGTATCTGGTGCCTTTTGGTATACCCCAAAACATTCTACCCAGACTCTCTGTTCTTGATTCGGATGTCCTTTACATCCTTATAACAAATCTGCAAGTCTCGTGTAGACAGTCTCAGATGACACAAATAGATGGTGTTTAGGCAACTGAAGTCAACCATAACTATACTCACTTTAAAATGAGACTAGGGATTTAATTTTTTTCTTACCACACCTAATGATAAGAAAAAACTACTACTGCAGTTTCTGCTGCAGTTTGACATGTCTTCAGGCATACGGCATATCAAATAGGGCCACCACAGATGACACAGAACCTATGGGACACCTATCTCCTTCTGAAGCACCTCTTGGAGGCCAGACAGAACACAGCAGGATGTTTCCTGGCAGCACAAATCCTTATCTGTTGCGCAAGTGATGAAAAGGACAAAGCATAGAACCAGCAACATTTTCCTTACCGGCTAGATGTTTTGTTCCCTTTGAAAAAAAAGAAGCTTTTCCACTGGCTCATCATTTCTTGAATCTTGGAAATCCATCTGCAACCTGTGTGGAAGTCCTGGAGCAATGACCACAATGGTGTAGAGATGATACGTGTACGTATAGAAAGTCAGATGTATCCAGGCACATCTTACTGCACATGCACAATTCATGCCAAGGACATTTGGTGAGTCCAGGAACTGCATAACTCACCAAGCCATTCCTTCAACAAGCTTTCTAAAACATGACATGAGTCCTAAGAATGGAAAGAAATAATACTTTTTTTTCTATGTAATGTATTGCTAACATATTATATGTGGTCTGGCTTGGAAATTAGTGGGGGAATAGGTCCTCCCATCTCAAGAAAAGGACTTTTTTTGTGATAAAAATACCAAAAAATAATAGAGAAATTTTACATTAAAAAAGATAAGAATAAGATGTGACACTTTTGAAGTCTATAAAATAAAGAATGATAGAGAGAATGGATGTGAGACATGTCTATTTGCCTTATATCTTAATGCAGGAACCACAGGACTGTCAATTAGAGTCAATAGTGGCAGATTCTTACCTGACAGGAGGAAATGTTTTCAAGCACTGTATAATTACATGTAGGAACTCATTTCCCCAGGATACTCTCACTGCCCAGGATGTAACAGCAGTCAAAAGGAGTTTGGATATCAAGAATAGCTAGATTTGCTATAGTCACGATAGCAAAAAACTTGAAGTGAAATTAATCCTTATGCATCAAAATTTAGCTACTTCCTAATTCAGAAATGTTCATACTGAGGATTGAGGGTCGACTTCTGGTGCTGATCAGTATCATGGGAAATTAGAAAGAAAAAATCTCAGACTGTCACAACAATTTGAGTTGACAGATGAAGTGGTATTAATCCCACTTGACTTTAGATGTCTGCAGTTTGAGCATATAACCTGGCCTGTGTATGTTCCTTTTATAGGCAATAGAGGAAAATAAATTCTCTTTTAGAATAATCATTTGACCTGTATGCTTCCTTTAAGGATGCTCCCTTTAAGATCAAGTTAATTTTGCCCTGGAATTGTCTATTTCCTTCCTCTAATGACAAAACCATGCTAAAGCAGCTAGTTCGCATGCAGACCTCTTCTGAGCAGATGAATCCCAGAGGGCTCCTAATGTGTTATTGTTTTTTGTACTGTAACCCATAGGCCAGCAAGTTGGGGCCATCTCTATAACTAGTAGTAGCCAGTGTAGGAGTTTATGTTAGAAGCACCTGAACCACATTTACCATCCAGAAACTTTCACACATTTTTCTTTTTTTTATTGACCATTCTTACAGATGCTGGGTACTGGAAAAAAAGATCATTCAGCCTCGCTGAAATTAGTAAGACTATTATATCTAATATATAGCCCAGAAGTTCTATATGCACATATATGCATGCATATATGTGTGTGTATGTATTACTATATATCACTATATTTTGGTATATATTATTCTCTGTAGTAAGTCACATAAAAATATGGTATATTGCCTAATAATGACATCATTATAAACTAACATGTAGCTTCAGCAGAAATACTGGTCTTTGTTTTGATCTTCTCAGAAACTTAACAATTGTTGTGCAAAAGAGAAGGCAGTAGATTTGGCAGTGAAACTTGTTTGCCTGTTGTTATAAACAGGTTTCTGTGCTTGCTTCAACAGTTATTTGTAGGCACAATGTAATGTATATACAGCATCACTATGCTGAGCTTCCAAATTCCCTGGAAACATGTCCTAGCAACAAATATGTTCTTAGGTACAATTTATGTGTAACAACTGAAAATGACATTTCTTCCACTAAAAATAACCTTTAGAATAGAATCTATATAGTAAAAGCTTTATGGATATCTTCTATACTTTGAGGATGTACAAACCAAAAAAGGAAAATTACTGGCTCACTGCAGGAATTTTAACCTTTATTTTATATTATCTTCCACCTTTCAAAGAAAATATTTTGATTTGTCAATGAATCCTAATTCAGAAAAGCACTTAGGTGCATGTGCAAGTCCTCTCCTACTTCGGGCACACACCTAACCTAAGAACTGAGAAAACACTGTAAAATGGATCAATGAATTAGAAGATAAGGTAACTCTACCTAAAAAGTGACCCCAGATTCTCTTTTTTTGGGGGGGGAGGGGTTGGTTCCAAATAACTTCTCTAGAAATACAATTTAACTTTTTTTTAAAAAAAGTCCCCTCAAGAATTCCAGGGATGTCACAGACAATATTTCTCCATGACTAGAAAAGGCATAATGTTCTAGTTTACTGCAAACCCAGGAAAATAGAGTATAACCAGCAGCACTTTTCTTATTCTTTCGTTGTGGTGAGGCTGAGTGCAATGCCCTTAGGTTTTTTTCACTATATATGTAGATGTGGAGGAAAAATCAGCTACTTTCACACAGGTTCAGACTGCTTAAATTAAAATGGTTATAGATAATTTGTTGATCTTTCTTTATACGGCACTTATGTACTAGAAGCATCACCCCAAATCACCCATTTAACATAATGTTATTCTACAAAATATTGGTTTAGTCACAAAGAAAATCTATAGAAGGAAGCACACTGGATAAAGTATTACTCATAGTGTAATTTTAATTCTGAAATATCTTGCTAAGAGGGCTTATTTAAATAGGTTCTCTCTGAGATGAATATTTAGAAAAAATTCCTACAGGATGATTTATAGAAAAATTATATGAACAGAATGAAGGACAGAAGAATTTTATTAGAAAAGAGTCTCATTTCCACAAAATATAAATTATACCTTTTAGAAAATATATTGAATTTTATTAATATTCTGTAGACAGCCTGCAGTGTTAATCTCCACCTCTACCTATAAGATTTTCATTATGAGGTACAAGGTGTATTTACCCTTTAACCAAATAATTTTTGAGTAGTTCAGTGTAGCCTTGACTGCAGTTTACATACCTTACAAAATATTTTCCTTTCAGAAGCACAGATTATTTTATGGCAATATTTAGTACGAAATACTTGGGGAAACATTTGCTATACATGAATATATAATATATATATGTATATGCATCTATGTGAATGCATTTGCTATGTATGCATAAGCATGCAATTATATATATATCTCATGTCTCCATTAAAGGTACAATCCTTACTATTTCTACATAGTTCATAGGATATTTATGTTTGCTGCTTGTATATACATTGTGTGACCTCCATTATCTAACCAGCCTGGCTGACACTAAATTTATTACTGCCTAATTGGGAGTCAATATATAGAGAAGCATACTGACAGTTTATTAAGCAGAGAGATTTGGATAATCTATATAATTTTTTTTTCAATGATTTCTTGTTACTTATTCCACAGGACCTCTCCATCCTTTGAAGCTCAAAAAATGAATTGAAGTTGTTTTGGGGCTGAATGAGGCTCCTCTCTGTGGGGAACCTGCCCCAGTCATTCCAGAAATATGAAGATGAGTTGCTTGCGAGAAGAAGAGTGGGTAGGGAATCTCCAATAACACACCTTCCAGAGCCGTTTTCTTAGAAAGCATTTGAAGATCTACACCTATAACCGTGTGGGCTGTAGCAGGCAGTGCCAGATCCACGGATCCCTCTCTTTCCAGGACAATTTTTTTCCTACCTAATAAGCATGGGTTTGGTTCATGGATCTGTACTCCCCAGACTGCCACAGAGCAGTGTGAGTGTTCACAGAATAAATCTGTGCCCCACTCCCTTAGATCTGGCTGGGGCAGATCGCGTAAAGTATTTCGTTCTCAGATAATCCCAGAATAATTTAGGAAAGTGTGTCTAATATGAAAGGGGAAGAAACTCCACATGGTTTTAACACAGGCAAATCATACCACACATGTCTGATATCTTCTTTGACAAAAATCACATTTAAATATTTTGGCTTATATCTGCAACAAAGGTGTCTCCTCAAAAAAAGTAATGATTTTTATAAAAAAAAAAAAAAGTGACAACTAGCTAAATTCTGATATACAAGAGATAAGACATAGACATTTAACTATTTTTAATCACTTTTTCCACAATATAAATAGAATTAGTAAGTGAAATAATGTTCTTTTTTTAATCCACCTATTCTATTTGTCTCCATTGTCTCTCTGAAAATGTGCTTGCTTTGTAAGTGCTTGCTTATAAAGATAAGAACAACCATGAACAACAAAAAAAAGATAGTTATCTTTAAATTTTGAGAGGAATTATGCAGCTTTAAAAGAAACTTTGCATATTTGAATAGGCTATCAATCTTTCTTTTAAATATAGAAGTAACATGAATGTTAATTACAAAGCTCTCAGTTCGGAGCAATTTGCAGAACTCCACAATTCTGAAAATATAATTTTAGCAGCAAATGAAATCTTGAAGTGTTTTATAAATATAACTGGTATTGTCCAATAAAAAGTTTAGTATCTTTCTCTCACTTTAAAAAATTGAGATAAATACATTGAGAAAATTGTCAGATACATATCTATATGTATATATAATTACTGTTTTTCCTGCCCCCTTTGAAATATTCATTTTATTGCAAAATATGTAATCAACTCGTATCAATACACTTACAGTGATTTTATATAATTTATATATGACTTGTGATTCACCAGAACTGATTATGCAAAAGAAATTTATTAATTTTTGTGAACAGTTATTCCATGAGAGAATTATATAAATATATAAGGAACTTAGTATACTCTTGGAAAGAAAACCCCTGAAATAAAATATGAATTATTTAACAGCACCAGTTATAGTACAACTGGGGTCAGATTCTGGTCTCAGTGCCAAGCTTGAGTAAAACAGATTTATTCAGGAGAGTTCTGCACACAACAGAGGAGCTCACAGCAGTTGTCCTTTCCTGGACCGTGACCCACTTGGAGGCCACACTGAACCTTTTGGGCAGCAATGTTTGCTTTGGCTGGTGACCCATTTGCTTCATGGTGTTTGATTTGATGTTCATCATCACATCCTATCACAGAAGCAAGCTCTACTCATCCAAATCAAAGGAAGAAATCAGCTCTCATCAGGAGTTACATAGCATATGGACCTGATTAAGGGCTGCACAGTTGAAGCTGGGGCTGTTCAGACAAGAAAACATAGCTGGAAAGTGTTGAAATAAGGAGAGATAGGCAAGCAGGATGGCCAAGAGCTGGAAGCAGAAGGAAGGTGGTAAATTGGGCAGAATGAGAAAAATAGCAACTTATGGGGAATACAAGGTTTGAGAAGAAGACAGAGAAAGTGTGAAGTGTTGGCCAAGTTATAAGAAATTGAGGAGTGGGCAAGCAAGCCTAATGCTGGTGAAGACCTGAAGAAGGAGAAAGAGAAGGTGCTGGAGCAAGAAAAGGAGGAAAGAAAAGAAGACAGATCCATATAGGAGCTGATCACACAAAGATGCAGTAGAATGGCACTGTGCTTAGCATATACAATGTGATAAAATGCTAAGTTTTTAAAAACAGTGGGTCATGGGTATCTCATATTAATGGATGCTTTAAACAAGACTGCCTCTGAAAAATGTTCCTCCATTCAGAAGGACCTTAAAAAAGACAAATTAATGTATGCTTCTGAAGCATGTCACAAAGCAATGATGAGCAAAATAACAAAACTCACAAGAAATTTCAAAATTCCATGTTTTGAGCCATGCATATAGCCTTAAGAAAACAAAAATATGGAGCAGGTCTTCATTGGCTGAGCACTACTGGACTGTGCACAGAATGAGACTGGACTTCTTAGAATTTATAGTAACTGATCATATCTTTACGCTTTAGCTCTTAATAAGAGGGGATTAATTGAGATAGCACAGTGTTTTTTAATTTTTCTGAGGAAAGTTTGGTTTTATGACATTCATCATAAGGAAGCTTTTTTAATGCAGTCATTCTTTACTCGTGGCAACGTGATAGAGCCCCACTTGTGACTTTTAACCCTAACCTAGCAGTCAAGATCAGCAGTTTAGCAAAGAAAAGAGAAAGACTTTGCCCACGCTTAACACAGAAAACAAGTGTCACTTTGCAACGGGAAAATCATGTAACGTAGCCTACATAAATTAAATGCAGAGATTTGACTTCACATCTTGAGTTAGGACATGTTTGGACATGTATGTACCAAAGAGATGTTACAAGACAAAAAGGACATGAAGAATGAAGGAAAGAGCAAAACTGATAAAAAAAATAATAGAGCACAAATACTGACTCATGAAAGAAGGCGATAGAATTGTTTTGGAAATTTGAATGTTCAAGTTAGACAAGCCCTGAGGCAGGGCTGACTTGCATAATCAACCTTTACTAAATTTGGCAGGTACAGAAACCGGCTGTGACAGCGTTAGGCGTCACAGCTTCGCGAGGCTGAGTCGCTCTTCAGCAGTCACTCCGGTGTACTGAAGTCGGCACAAACAAGTGTTCCTCCAGCCTCCAGTGAGCGTGTTTCCATTATTAGTTATCATTCCTGTCTCCCAGGCAAGGGGAAGCACGTTATTGACTTTGGCAAGGAAGGATCCTCAGCGCATTTCTTGCCAGACCCCCTCAGAAAGCCTGTGTAGGCATTATAAGAAGATCAAAGGAAAACAAGATTTAAGTTGTCAAAGACAGCCATTTAGTACAATCTAATTTGAAGAATTTCCATCGCTACACTTTAGAACTAACTGGCAGCTTTTCGTCGTGTTATAAATATTTTTACTGGGAGATTGAAAACATATGAGCACAGCTTCTTTATTAATGATGTCCATGTGACCTAAATGACCTTTTAATGCCTTCATTCTGTCTTTTATTTAGCTACTTATTGCAAGGAAATTTAAGACTTCAGTGGAGATTTTATTCTACTTCTCTTTTAGACAAAGTGGGTTATGAGCTTGAGAGTGAATTTTAAATTTAAACAATATGGCCTGCAGCTTGTTAGATTAAAAGAGTGATAAAGGCCAATTAGATATTTCTTTTTTAGTTACTGATCTAAATAATCTTATGATAACTATTGCAGTTCTTTTCAGAATATCGTGACACTACATCTAAGAAAGAACAAGACACAGCTGCAATGCCCTTTAATTCAAATCTTTAAGTAAGCTTTCCAAAGACCTGGCAGCTCCCATACTGATAATAGGTTCCTTATTTGTTGTGATAGAAACAGAGGGGTGGAGGTTAGAGAGTACTTCTGTTGAGATAATCCTCTCTGCTCTCAATATCTAAATCTTTCTCCAACAGTATGATTTTTACATGTATTTGTAAAGTAAATGCATGTAAACATGCATTTGTGAATCCACTGATTACGTACATTGGAATATCCTCAATATTCACTGGTTATCATTATAGCACCAAAGAGGTAATATTGTCAAGGATTCCCTTGACAAATATCTTGGAAAATTCACCTTGATTTCACTAATATCTTAGTGAATATTACTTAGATATTGCTAATATCTATAACTAGAAGTTTTTACTACCTACGTTATGAACATTTCAAACTGTACTACACTGTACAGTTAATTGCTCTTGTTACTCTAGTAACAGTAGCAGGGTGTTATTTGTCATGAATCTTTAAATATTTATCTCAGTCTTATGTCTTAAGTTCCATATACTGTTTTATCTACAACAGACAAAATCAAAATTTTAATAGGATTTTTAAAAAAATACATATATTTTTAAATTTTAATTTTAATATTAAAATTTTTAATAATATTTTAATACTGTTTTAATATGTTTTAAAACACATGCCAGTTTCCATTTGTCATTTCAAGAATGTAGCCATTTCAAGATGCTTACACTAAAACCCACAAATATCCCAGGATAAACAGCAACCCTGTCTTTTCTGCTTCTTCCAATATTTTCTCACATTTAACAATGAATTGGAGCTGTCAAATGCTAATCATGACATTTTGCTCTTTTCCTTTTTGTCCCAGAGGAGTTTAAAGCTCCGTAGTCATGCTCTGAACTCTGTCCCCAAGGGACCATCACCACATGCAGAAAGATCAGC
>JAWLRI010000998.1:254694-267775 GCA_034781795.1 Crypturellus tataupa
CCCTCAACATTGACATCCCTTGGAAGCTTGTAATATTATTATTTTTTAAAGTTAATTAATTAAAACAACTGTCCGCAGTTCTATTTCCATAGTTTATGACACCTGAACTATGCACACAGGAAACTATGAGCCTATAAGAGGAGATGGCATTTGCCCTAACTCACACAGAGTAGCTATGAAACAGTGCCAGCGTGGAAGTCATCCTTTATTGTTTCCTTTTCCATTTCTAACATCTAAAGAAGAATATCAATCTCCTTTCTATAAAGTACCATTAAAAATAGATCCAAAACAAAGAATCAAAATAGTTTCTAAAGATGTCAAACATGAAACTCAGTTTGATTTAATCTTCTTTATAGATACAAACAGATGAGGAAAAGGAGACTGCTGAAGGAAACTTTGTGTCTGGGGAAGGCTCCTCGAGGAGGTAAGTTTAAAGTCTTCAAGTAAGCATATGTAAAATTCTACTAACTTTTCAATGTTTACTCATCACAGCTATCATGTTCATAAATGGAATTTTGCAGTTACTAGTGGTTTCCTTTAATCCCAAATTCTTACAGCAGCCTTATCTGCCTCAGTGACACTTACAAATGTGTATACGTAGGAATAGCTTTTTAAACAAATACCAAAGAAATGGGCTTGGAAGAGCACTCCTGGGTCACTGAGTCCAATTACAAGGCACACTTGACAAATTATTTTGGAGATGTTTTTATGCAGGATAGTCTCTTCCCAAATGTTTTGCTCCTTCCCAGGCGTTTGAACCCATCTATACAAAATGTTTGAGAGCAACTGCCATCTAGGCTACTCTTCATGAAAGCGGTGGTAACAGGTCATATATAGATGAGCTCTAGCTCGTAATGGAGAGACTTCAGGATAGATTCCTTGGTGGGGAAGTCTCAAAGCACGGAGTCTTGAAGCAAAGAGTATGGTTGCTTTTGAGATGCAAGTCAGCTACAATCAGATCTGGACCTGGGGAAAGAGGAAGAAACTGGCACTAACAGGTCATCTCTCACCAAGACTGGGCTTAGGGAGGTAGGGAAGAGGCTTGTTCTCCTTAGCAAGTGCTGTGTTCTTAACCCTCTTTTATCCCCTTTTTGTTTGTTGTTGGGGGAATGATGGTGATGATGCTTTCTGATAACTGTTACACTCTTTCATTTAATTTTTTTAAATCAATTTCTAATCCTTAACAGCAAAGTTAATAAAAGGTACGTTTCCCATGGCCTTGTCTGCCACAATAACTTTTTGGTGTACTTTTTTCATTTTGAACTTAACTTTTCTGAAAAAAAAATATGAATAATCAAAATAGTTGAAGGTATTTCAGATGGTTTTTATGTCCTTTTTACACAATGCTATAGCCTCTCTTTTATCTTTATTAAGGAAGACCACGCAGGTATATGTAAGGATTGCATTTGTCTTTTTCATGACCACATCACCTTTGTAGCTAATTGTTCACTCAAATGAAATTCATTTCCAATAGCTATATCTAAGTAGTCAACCTAGGGTTTCTTTACGATCAATTTAAAGAAATGGGCACTAAGGAATCACTAATCTTGCCAAATCTATTTCAGAATGAAATGGACTATGTGATAAAAGTGCTGCCCATTTAGCTCAGTTGCCTGTAACTGCTGACATCTATCTTCGATCATATGAGTTTCCTCTCTTGTAATCAACTAATAGGTCTTTCTCATCTCAGTAATATCTAACCTCTAAACTCCAGGAAAAAAAAAAAAAAAAAAAGTCTTTTTATATCTTTACAAATGGTGGATCTGAGCCTATGTTGTTAATTTTGGTCTGATTTCTGTCTTTGTCCAGTTCTCAGTGCCACCTCATGCCTTTATGGCATCCCAGCTCCTTCCCTCAGAACATGTTCCACAAATTCCAGCAATTAGTGTCCGAGTTTCAAAGGCAAATCAAACCCAAAGTTTTTAAATAAGATCCTTCCAAGATGATCCTTGATATAAAGAGGAATAATCTTCTCAGAACAAAGAATCTCTTATCAGGAGGTACTAGATCTGCTATATTCACTGCAATATGCTTTCTAAACTTTTTTTTTCCTATAATATCCTCAAATTAATAAGTTTTAGACAGCATCACAGCTAGGTAGATTAGAAGACTATGTACTGAAGAAGTATGCAATGACCTCCACACCTGCCATTTTTGTATATTTTTTTGTCTATATTGGAGAATTTTAAACCTTCCATATTGATAGAAATATTAATAATATTTCTATTTCAAATAACATTATAGATTTTTATACTCAAATTGAATCTAAGTAGATTCCCATAACTGTATCAGTTTGATATTTTTTGCTATTCTTTTTTGCTGAGACTTTGACTAAAGTGAATTAATGATCCCTCTTCTAATTGCTCTTGTATGTAGAGTCAGATATGTAGTATAATATATACATAGTACATATATATATGTAGTGCCATATTATTTCCCAACTATTTTGCTCTTCCTTCACAATTTCCTAAACAGTCAACACCTTTCACTATTTACTTTCAGCAATGAATAGTATTCCGTCACATTTCTATTACTGCAAATTTCCTGGCAGTTCATTTTTTCCATATTGTTGAACTATCGCCTTGCTTCAGTAAAGTATTTAATTCTTTTTCTCAAAAATGCAATTTTGTGAACAAAGAATAGGATTCAGGCTGGTCCCTTTCTTTCATCCGAATTTCATATATTAAGTGCATTTGTCTTTTTAAAGGGCATGCCAACATCTTCTACACAGTAACAGGACAAAGACTATCTTCCTAATTTCTATGTCCAAAGAATGTAGTTTTACTGTTATATACTATTTTTGTCCTCTGTCTCTAAATTGGAAGAAAATCACATCAACTACACTTCCACTTCTCGGATCATCTTCTCCAACATGGAAAATTAATCAATGGTCCATTCCAGAAGGAATCTGCAAGTAACATTTATTGTCATACAAGGGACTGGTGGAATTTTCTTACCAAAAACATTTTCAGGGGAGTATCTGTTGAAGACAATGCACTCTTTAACTCTGAATACAACAGCTTTCTGATGGCAGGTGCTGTAGGTTCCTAGCAAAGAATTCACAGTCACATAAATTTGCTTTTGTGGAGTGTTCAGGTAGATCTCAGGTTTATTTCTCTCACTCCATCTTCTCTCAATTATCTTGTTTTCTTTTCTTTCAATCTCCTCTTTTTTTCTTTTTTTTTTTCCTTTTCAAATATAATCCATACTGTCCTCAGAAGGTATATTCACTGTTTCTCCCTTATCTTGTGTATCTAGTTAGTCTTTTCTTCTTTTTCATCTGTCTGTTATTTCTGTCTATTTCTCATGCTGCTCTAAATGAGATTCTATTATTCTGCAATGCAACACACTTGTTTAATTCAATTTAATCTCTGTTGGAGGACTTTAATATCATTTTGTCCTTGTAGTCACATGCTTATATGACTACCTTCTCATCTGGTATATGACTTCAGATATTCTTGTACAGCAAGTGTCTGCAAATAATGGCTCACTTCTGAAGTATTCTCTTGACTTTATTTATCTTTTTTTCAATTACTTTTTCTTCACCTCTTCATCAGACATCCCATTTCCATCTTTCATGAACAGTACGGTATGAAACACTGTGTGTAATTTATTTCCTTGAGATACCTTTATCTCTTCCAGCTTTGTCTCCTATTTATGCTTCTTCTCCTTGTCTCCTTGTCTAGGTACTATTACCTTCTTCATCACTTTATTTCATTATGTCTTCAGAGGTAAAACAAAGGATATGTATTTTGCAAACTCTCTTTCTGAGCCTCTATTTAGACATTCTTATTTTCTGTGTTCTGGTAATTGAGAGTTGAATTTGATTAACCATAAGTTGATGCAGTTGATGCATATAGTGCAGATTTCTATATCTGAGCTTTTCACTCTCAGCTCCTTGCCTATCCTGTTCAGAGAAATAGACATTTCTTAATTTCTCCTACATACATAAGAATTGCTGTGATTCATGGCACTGTGGTGACCTAAATTATTTTTCTTCTGTATAAGTCAGTTCTTTTTTAAGTTTGTCAGGTAACTGTTCACTGATAAAGATATTCAGAGGTGAATGTGATAAATGTGGTATTTTCTAAAAATCGTATTTCAGAGAGATTTCAGAGTTCTGGAGTGCAAAAATATTTTAGGAGATTTAAATTTTCATAGAGAAAAATCTACTGAAAAAATATCTGAATTAGAATGCACAAAAATTTGTAAAGTAAACCAAATGTGATTTTTAATTATGTTTAGTTTTAGTTAGGATATATGAACAAATATTTTTTCTGTGTATAACAAGCTCTAAATCCTACAACATGATCAGTATTTTGCCAAGCTGAACTCTGAATCAACCATAAAATCTTATAACGTTTATTTTTTTCTTGATTTTCTTTTCTAGATAAATACTAAGATCAGTATTATTTAACTTATATCCCAATCACACTCAAAATAATATGAAGAATTTACCTGGCTAATATGTAGTAAGTTATTATTTCATTATTTACTGAAAAAAATGCTGATACAGTTGCCATAACTATTCTTCATTTCTATTGTTTCACAAGAGTTTCTTGCATCTGAAAAGCATAAAAGGCGACCATAAACTAAAATGCATTTTAAAATTAAGAAAGAGTTTCTCTCCTGTTTCTCCAGAAGTATAGTCCTATCTGATAAACAGATGCTGTGCTTGCTGTACTCCTGCATTTGTTTCTTTTATTTAAAGATGAAAAACACTCTGGTGAAAAACTGGTAAAGATTTTAAAAACAGAAAGACTGAACTTCTTAACTATACAAGTCCAAAGGTTCACAATATGAACAACCATTTCAAATGATCTGAAGCATGTTCGAGTTCCACTGATTTATCCTTCCACTGGCCCTTCCAGGAAAGTATCTTTTTTTTTCCCTTTTGCCCCTTGTCTTCTATATTTCATTTCATGTGTCTATCGAGGCTATGAAAGATAAAGCTATCTGCTTTCTCCTGTAGTAAAGAACTATATGGAATCAGTTCACCTGTCTGTCACTCCTCATTAAATTCTTACCCTCTTCATTCACATTCTGATCTTTGCAAATGAACATTTGCTTAATAAATGTTCCCAAGACTAACAGTGCAGAGTGAAAATCCCACACAGCAGTAAATTATTAACTCAGTCACAGGGGGAGTGCCATATATGACTTTTCAGAATGAGTTATTATGTGGATCATCATGTAATTATGAATTTTTCAAGCCATGATAGAGGAAAATTGAATATTTAATATTTTATGGACATATTCTGCACTGAAGACATCTTTCAAAATTTTATGATAATTTTTAGAGTGAGCAAAGAGCAGAACAAAAGTTACAAAATAATTACAAAGTGGAATATTTAATCACCATGGACATTGTTGGTTATTTCTCAAATTGCATAATATAATCAAGGTCGTGAACTTTTAATCATGATGTATTCAAACGGAAAAAATATGTGCATTAAAATTAATCTAGAACTATGTTTTGATTGTTTAAGAAATGAGAATATGAGGCTTCATATTTTATTGTACAATAGCTAGAAGGATGTAAATATTCATGGCAGGAGAAGAGGCTGTAAAATGCTCCTGAGCAGCCATGGATTGCACCTACAAGGGGCATTCAGGAATACAGGAGAGTGAACGTAAACCCATGCTGTGCACCCCAGCAAGGCTTGCAGTCAGCAGAGAGCATTGAGGGGAGCAGGGCAGGTGCCCAAGAGTTTGAAACGTCCTGGGGTATTCACAGCATCTGCACAAGACCAGCAGACATAGCACAAGATCCATGGGAGACTGGAATTCTTCTGGAGCAGCAGCTGGATGCTGCTCTGCAGGTCCTAAGCTGTCTAAATGCTATTAGACACCTATGATCAGGTGCTTGGATCTCTCTTCAGGAGCCAAATCTGAGATCGAGGGGGTTTTAAACGGCACTAGATGCCCACGCATGGGCAGCTGGATTGAGCAGTGAGCTTTGAAAAGCAAAACTCACTCAGTAAAGGAATTTGCTTTTCATTGTGATAAACAGGAATGTGTGTAGAAAATATATCTAAGGCTGAGTTTCAAGGAAAAGAAAATAGGTTGACAGCCAGCCAGATCAGATATCAATTTTTGGCAATTTGATAAGCAACTTAGTGCAAATCTACCATTAAAAAGCACAAGTAATGTACTTTTTCTGAACAGTCATTTACCCCTTGGCGGGAAGCCTGCTGAAACCCATGCTGAGGGAAGTAAGAAAGCCTAAGAAGCCCAGGGAGCCAAACATAGTATATACAGTAGGTACACAGCATTAACCTGGAATTTCTTGTTGGCTCATTCATATTTCCAAATGTCTTAATTCTATTTATCTGTTTAAATAGTCTGTCGCAGGTCCATTACTAAAAAGTACCACACTTTTGTACTTTGTCACACATAAAGTAATTCAACAATTAAAATACAAATTGTGTTCACCATTGCAGATTCCCAGGCATCAGCCTTCATCTATCCAAAAGGATGAATGGAAAAAAACAGAGTACAAGGCTAACACAGCCCGACCTTGGCAGTATGGTCAATTCTTTAACCTAGTTCCAAAGGGCATATTAATAAAACACAGCAGAGAAGGTATCAGTAGGCACTATCCAGATACTGAGAAGGTCCCCACCTTCTGAATATTGCAGATAAACTCTTTCCCTAAGAATTCTCACATTGTTTTGCTTTCTGATAACTACTATCTTACAAACCTGCCCTTGGGGAGCACCTGTTATGTCCTTGCAAAGTGAATGAGTGGATGAAAGCAGGTCCAACAACATGGTTGGCTGAGAAGAGCGACTCAAATAAATTTCAGATGATATATTGGCCTTTCTTTAAATTATGAAAAATGTTGTAGAGGGCCATTGACGTCTCCCTTATTCCCTCCTCACTTTTCATGAAATTTTTCATGACTTTAAAAAAGTGAAAAAAAAGGATCATTTGAGCTTCTTAATATCACATATCTGTTTTTGGTTGTATGTTGACTTGTATATAACACACACTATAATGTGTAATTTTCAATGCTCTTTACTAATGAACACGAGTCCTTACTCCAAGGACATCTCTCAGCACCATTCAGAATGAAGCTTTTAATGATCTGGGCATTTATGGGGAAAGCGTTTATGTTCAATATTAATTAATGTCTGAACATTTACATTCCTGCTGAGTAATGCTGTTAAATACATGATTAGCTTAAAGCCTGGGAATATTCCCGACTTCTCCCATTCAAGATTACACGTGTGATGGAGTGCCTTGCTGAATGAAGACTAAAGGGTAACGCATGAACTACCACTTCTAAAACCTGATATCGGAAACAAAGTTATAATGTAAACTGCAGTATCTAGGTGAAAAATAAAAATAAAACATTTCTTTTGAGCCACAAGCAACCCAACATTTTATAAAATGCTGGAAGTCATAACATCAAGAGCACGATTACAACATTATATGAGAATGATATTTTTTGATATTTTTTCTTTTCTTTGGAGATGCAGAAACTTCATTGATAAATGACCTGGCTCAAATCCTGTGGTGATGTCAATAATAAATAATAATTCCAGTCCAGGTAATTACAGTTTTTCTTTCTGTATTTCTTGCAATTTCTAATATACATAGTACCTTTATCTCCTGTTTAAGATATGTTTTTATGTTACTGTATGCTATTAAATAATTTCTGGATTTTTCTCCTAAAGTAACTGTTAAAGACAATCTCACTCTATAGGATTACTCAGGAATGAATGAAAATGTATAATTGTAATTCCTCTTAGCATTTTAAAATAGTATACACTCTTTTTTAAACTTCATCCAAGGAATTTTTTCATATATAAGTTTACAAAACTAACTAAATGGTATTAGAGGCAGAAAAACATATCATCCATTTTCCAGTGCAGGATTTTCAGGTCTGCCTCAGTGATAATGTCCAGGCATTTTATACCTTTATACGAGTACATAAACATCTAGGCACTCTTCTACAATTCCCTTGCAGAAGTGAAGTTTCAGATGTTGTCACTGTCAGCAGTCTCTGGCCAGGACAGACTTTATTTTCATGTACACTTCATGGCACGGCGATTTGTCGTGTTACAGTGACAAAAATAAATCATTCTGCCCTATGCCAAAATTTCAGAGCCACAGGGTCTCTTAGGTTCTGATGATTATTTCTAGATACATTCAGTAGAACAGGAGTCACAGACATACAAAGCTTCATTTCCTTTAATAGTAAGCAGGTGACCAATCTAAGGTTAAGCAGGAAAAATCCATAGGAGCAACCTATCCAAAAAACCCAATATGAAGGGAAATAACAGGCTGCATGGAAATGGCCCAAAGTACTCCCATACGCGCACACTTGCAGCAATTGCAGCCTGCAGCCTGGTGGGGAATGCAAATTCAGTGCCTAAGCCTGAAACTTCTCCTATTGGAATCAAAGCCCAAAGCTCCACGGGACAAGCGGAATACCAGCACTAGGTCCCTGAACCTTAACTTCACCAGGGTCGGATCACCAACCAGCGAAAATGGTGCATACAGCACTACAGACCACTATGTAGAGGACTCTAGAAATCTGACCTAATGTTTTAAGTGGGTTTTAACTGGGAGACATTGACTAACAAAGTGAGATGGATGCCCTTATTTTGCAAAGACTTGAAATCCCAGAGCTTTGTTTTTAGCAGTAAAAAATCCTGCTCCCGACCACAGTGAACGGAACAAAGTCCTGGCTGACGAGGGACGAGCACAATACCCGCCATGCCTTGCTTTGAATAGTAAACAAAAGGCAAATTTAGCACTTCCATAGCACTTTATATGCTCAAAGGACTTCGCTAACCATTACTGACATATCTAGATGCTTCTTATATGCAGATGAGCGGGGATATAAAAGCAGGCGTTAGGAGGCAGAATATTAGAATGCATTAGCAGATGGACCACAGGAAAGAGCTCGCCTGAGTGGCTGCCCAGGATCCGAGTGGGAAGGATAGTGCAATTCACTGCTCAGATCATGGAAGGACTCGCGTCGATTATCTTCATGGCTTAGAAACTCATCGCTTAATTAACAATATACATATTTTAAAAATTAACATTTTATAAAACCACAATAAGAGGTTCCGCAATGAGAATGGGGAGGGATTAATTCTCAGCTGATTGGACCAATGGCACCCAGCCTTCAGATTCTTGCCTTGCAACAACACATTCAGTGGGAATTAATACAAGACAATTCATGCTCTGTCATGTCTCATTACTTAATTATGAAATGTCTTTCGTACTTTGAACACTATGGAGCCTGTCTGATTGGCTGTGACTGATGTCATACCCACTTGAATAACAGCCAGGACATGCATGCATAGGCCTGTCCCCCTTCTCACCGTTTTCCTTCTCTCTATTCATGAATTCTATTTCATAACAGTAATAGCATACTGCAGGCAGTGCATTTCTAGGGAATTTTTGCATTTCTCAAGTGGGCAAAGTCATTTGGCCTTTCGGCCTTATGCCTTCCAACACCTTCCTAGGCATGATATAATTGCCCAGAAATCTACAGTCTTGAGTATTATAATTCTTACGTGTCATTGCTTTGTCTTCTCTTGTCCAGTCCAGATAGACTCCAATAGGAAAAGAGAAGTTGTCAGGTGTTTTTTGTTTTGTTTTGTTTTGCTTTACTTTAAGCTGTTCTCTCAGATGTATCTGTAAGGCTTAGAGTGTGTCATGCACATATAATTTAAATGCATTAATTTACAAATATTAATCATTTAACATCCTGTATAAAATATAATGGCCACATTTTCATGTCCCTTGATGATTCCAGAGCACTGTCTCCTGTGTATCTAAGGTGGCAGCAGCACAAGATGGCACACTTGATTTAATAAGAGATGTGGAGCCACATGCTGGGATATAATACAATACTTAGATATATTCTAGCTAAGATGTTACAGTGCTTGTTTATGAAAGCTTAAAAGGAATCATTCTTGTTGAGCAATCTTTGAGTCTAATGATCGAAGAAAGTACAAGCCATTCAGTCCAGCTTATGGTGAACTAGTTAAGTCAAAACTTACGTGAGGTAGGAAGAGAAAATAATTCAGGCATCAAAAGTATCCTCAGATTTAAACAAGTCAAAATCTTACAAGGCTGATTTAGTCACAGAAGTTTGAAATACACACTTTGCCGCCTGTGGATCAGCAGGGTTGGATTGAAATCTGAGTAAAAACTGCATCTTTTTCCCCAGAGGTAGCAGGGTTCAGATTAGAAACTAAGACAGCCTGCTTTGTGCTCCTATAGTAATTTCCATCCAAATATCTCTAATAACTCCATGAGCATTTAGAATCAAGCCTTCTGGCAAAGTCCAAAAGGAAGGCTAATTTACTAGAAGCTAAATTATGTCACTTGGCTACATTAGCAATTTTTAATCTGAAACTATAAAAAGGGAAAAAAACTCCCCTACCGAAGTCAAATATTTTTCCAGTAGTTCCATCCTTACTTTACCTTTTGCTTCCTTGGGTGGAGAAACCTTCCATCACTTGAAATACTTTTACCTTTTAAAAGCTTCTACTGTCAGCACGTGGTTAAACCATTTCACCCACTTCATGCATCTTCCAGCGATGAATAGACAAAGATTAAGAAAAAGAGAATTGCTGCTTCTTTCTCTTCAGGAGACTTGAGTTTCATCTGATAACTCTTTCTTACATAACAAAGACCAGACTCTAGTTTAACCATCATGCAAGGAAGAATGGAGGATGGTTTTGCAGTAAAAACACAAAATTGTGCTTTACAGCAAAACCAACCTCCAACACACAAAATACCTCCTCTGATGCCAGCCCCTCTGATGCCAGCCAAGGGGCTGATATTATGACCTTTCCCAATACCAATGAATGGATAAAAAAAAAAAAAAAAGGCCAAAACCAGAAGCAAAACCACTTCAATAGCTGTAAAAGTGTGTACACACTTGGGACATCTATGGCAAAGGACTTAGAATTCTGAAGAAACTGTTACTAAAATAAATGGGGCAAGAACAAGAAAAAGATTTTAATTTTGCATGATATGGAATGTCAAGGGTATAAATAAATAACAAATAAGAGCTTCCTGTGGTCCCCTTTGTTCTGTTTCTGTATACCTGATGTAAACCAACATGGTCTTGGAGAAAACCAGGTGTAAATCTAACCAAGTTTACAGCCCTTTGTGAAAATTAAAGCAAGGGTAGGTGAGCTAGAACAGCCAACCAGGATTCCTTCTATGACAAGGTATTCTATTCAGAAGTGAAGTGACTTTAAAAAATGTGTAAAAGTTAGAGTTCAGAGTTGGGAATAAGTCTGAGTCTCATCCTAAAAATTATTGTGTCTCTTTTAAGATGGAAGAGCAAAAAAAGAAGTCAGCATTAATGTCCAGAATAACAGAGAGCTTAGGAAGAATGAGATTTATTCCTAGATATATATGTGTCTGGCCCAGTTTGATCTTAGGTACATTCACATATATGTCTCATTTTTTTGCTTGTAAAATGGAAGCAACATGATTCCTAAATCAGCTGATCATCACCTTTTTTTTCAATTTGCTTTCAAATTAGCATTTCAGAGAAATGCTAAATAGTGTGTTCTGGTCCATACATTTTTATTCTGACTGAGCTCCATGTCATATGCATTTATTCTCTTAATTCTTGTTTTTGACAGCAGCAGTAGAGAAACTGCAACACATGGAGACATTTTCTTCCTTGTGAATAAATACTTTACTTGCTTTATTAAAAATTCTAAATTAGAATGATGCATATCTATTAAAAAAAATTAAAAAAGAGAGAGAGATTATCTTGATTACATCTGTACTAAAACTTTAAACAAGGTTCAGATGTAGATGCGTCATGTTCTGCAATCACTCATCTAGTTTGGTTTAGTTTAGCTTAGTCACTGGCACAATCCACAGACATGATTTTGGCTCATTGTTTTCCAGGGCAGTGACCAGCATGGCCCAGGGGACACCACATCCAGAGGCCACTTCCACTAGCCCACGGTCACTTTTAGGCATAGTCATATCTGATGTCAAGGTCGGAGAGGAATTTCCTACCTCCAAAACTATTCTAAGAAACAGCCAAGCTGTGAAGGGAAAGGTGGGAAGATAGTCCTCATGTGTGTGCATAGGGAGATAGTTGCCTGGCTATTTCTGCGCTTCATGCACACAAACTTTCCTTTCATGATCCCACTGGCATGTAGGGAAATGGATCAACTTAGCCTAGCTTTGACAAAACTTTGGCAGATATACACACCCAAACGTAGAAATTTTAAAGCTTTCAGCAGCTCCAGGAGCAGACAGGAGTGTTGTGGTAGACTAGTGTTGTGCATATTGGATTTAGATGCTTGAAGAGGCATGCAAATACCTAAATTTCCCATGAGAATCCAAAAGTTAATGTACAAAATATTAAACTGTGAAAAAGATTACGAATTATTGTGATTGCCATCAGGTAGGTAATTAATATTAATTCACTATTTGGTATTGCAAATTTATATTGCTAGAATTCAACAGGTGCCTGGAATCAGTAACTTGCTCTTTTGCAGACATGTGGGTAACACATAGTTAGAGTTATTCAGTCCTTAACTTTAGGATAGGCTTTGGAAAATGCAGGAGGAACATGTGGTTTCAGAGAGATGTGTTTTCTAACAATTTTCTTCAATTAAAATATTATCGGGTCATAGTGGAAGATTTTTCCATTAGTAAAGAAATATTTGAGAAATTAATTTAAATATCCCAAATATGCCTAACTTTGCCAGCCTTCTTAAATGATACCAATTTCTCCACTATATTTAGAAGAATATTGATCACTTTTGGATCTTCTCTATTATTAGAGTAATAGTAATTCACCTGATGAAACAACAGCTACCAAACTGACTGATTACACCGAAATACAAATAAGTAAATAATAACTAAATCATAAATTAAAGTCTGTGAAATGCTAATAGGTGTGTAGTTGTTTGCCAGAAACTCTTAAAGATCTGTCAGTGACAAACCGTTTTGTAGAAAGACAAACTGTTTTAAAGAAAGACTGTTGTGTAGAATGGAAAAGATCAAACATAATTTGTAAAGTTAATCTTACTACAAATAATTTGTTAATAATTCTTAAAGATATATAGGA
>JAWLRI010000998.1:269090-299289 GCA_034781795.1 Crypturellus tataupa
CTTCCCCAGCCAGCAGCACCTTTCAAGCTCAGACTGCCTGAAACCTGTATACAGCAGCACAACCCATCTCCATACCTATATTTAATTCAGGTCACTTCCACCCTGTCCCTGATGTCTGATCAAAGACTCTTTCTACAAAGGAAATCTGTAGACCTACCTTAAAATCAAAAGAACTGACCAAACACAGGTGTATGCACAAGGCAGTGAAGAGCGTGCAGGGACAAAGTTTTGGGGATGAATGGCTGTTCTTTGTGTGTGTGTCTGTGTGTATGGCAGAGTGACTTTGAGAAGTCATATCTTCTCCACACTGACAGCGCTGCAGCTCCCAAACAAGGTATGCATCAGCGTTGCATACTTTATTCCCTGGCATAAGCCAAAAATATTTATTTTACATAGATAAAACACATTTCTTACCGATTGTCGCTGAGACCACAAGTAAAAGACATATTTCACAGCCAATGTTTAAAAAGAGGTGCCCAGGAAGTGACCAAGTCGCAGGGTCATCTAGAAGCCATTGAGCTGGAGAAATGTATGTTCTCTCCAGAGTGCTCAGAAATCTATCTGTACTCATCTATGAGACGAGGTGAGAATAATATCTCAAGGTTTTGGAGGGACACCCCATGGGCGCACAATTACCTTTCAGGGCATCATGATACCAATGAATCTGCATGCCTTGTGTGTGCAGACACAGTTCCAGAAGGGACACCCCAAGAAAATGAAAATTGAGGGAATACTTGAAGACATTGCCAGAATTCTTAACAGTGCGACTGAGGAATAGTGAAGGTTTTAAGTGCTGAAACACTGGGGTATTTGGCCTGAAAGATTGTGTCAGCGGTGTTGTAGTAGAATGACACAGTATGTTGTGGTCCCAGATCCAGGACTCATCTACTGCCAATGTTGCTGTTCACAGTGACAAACAATTAGGGGAAAACCTAGCAGGAAACATTGTGATATTGTAGATCAAAGGAAACATGGGATGTGGAACAATTTCCTAGGAGCAGAGTCAAAAGATGGCTTATGAGGAGAAATATCCATTTGGAACTAAGGGATACATTTGTGTTTTCATACATAGGGAACATTTTACTTACCAAATGTCCTGCGTAGCAGGAGTTGAAAAGGACAATTTTAGAAGGAAACTCTTTATCAATATTTTGGTAGCACATCTTTGAGAAAACTATACTGTGTCACTTCGTGCTTTAAAAGAAAGGTCTACTTCTATGTCACAATAACTATGTAAATATTTGAATTTAAATCTGAAAATACTAAAATAATGGCTAGGAGTTCTTGGAAAATAATTCAAAGGAGTGTTCAACACGCACATGCACAAAATCAGGCTAGAAGAAAATTGCATTTTTTCCCCCTTTGCAGTTCGACATACTATAGAGCATAGCCATTGTGTCAACTTCTGAGAAAAACTCCAACATATAATACCCTCACATAGAAATCTGTGCTTGAATGAAAGCCTTACAAATGTTGTGCCTTCTTTCCCTCTGCTTCATCAACTAGAAGATGTATCACCAGTCTGCAGATACAATCCCCTCACACCAAAGAGAGTGTTGATTCAAAATCTGACAGGCTCAGGGAAATATGAAGTTTGCCTGTAATTCTCTCTGATATTCCACCTGTACAGTGCCAGCTAGAGCACATCTAATCTAAAATGTTATAGCTAGTGGCAATAAGGGAAAAAAATCTTGCCTGGTGTTTCTCTTGTCAGAGAATATTAATCTCTAGCTTTATGCAATGTGAAAAGAAATGGTAGATTTCTGTCATGTATGAATGCAAGGTTTGTTTTCAAGCTGTCACACAATCACAGAATGACAGAACGGTAGAGGTTGGAAGGGACCTCTAGACACCATGTAGTCCAACCCATCCTGTTCTAACAGGGACACCTAGAGCACGTTGCACAGGGTGGCATCCAGGACCTGGAAGATCTCCAGGGAAGGAGACTCCACAGCCTCTCTGAGCAGCCTCTCTGTCACCCTCACAGGAAAGAAGTTCTTCCTCGTAGAGAGGTGGAACTTCCTGTGTTTTGATTTGTACCCACTACTCCTTGTCCTGTCACTGAACACCATGGAGAAGAGTCTGACTCCATCCTCCCTACAATCACTCCTCAGATACTTGAAAATGTTGATCAGATCTGTCAAGAAATTCTTGTCTTTTTCAGTAGCAATTAAAAGAATTTGCCACTATGAAGCTTGTGGTACTAGTGATGGCTATTGGTGAGTTTAGATTCCTAATATATGCAGACTGGATATCTCTAGAGAGCTTTAAAAAGCATTTACTTCTTTTACCATACAGGTACCTCAAGCATCTTTATAAGGACTTCTGCTTCTCTAGGTACCTACTTTTAGATATAAGAAGTTGAATGCCTTGCCTACAGGGACCTTGGAATTTACTTCTAGCCTCACTCTTAGGCTTGGCTTTGACTGTGAATGATAACCCCATGTTATGTAAATTTATATTAAAAGATGCATTATATAATGCCATTTAAAGTATAGTACTAACAAAGATTTTGTTCCTGCCACTCTGCAGATATATGACTTTGGGCAAGTCAGAAGGCTTGCTTGGCCTCAGAATACCCATGGGTTTGATTTATGACAAAGACTATATGGTCAAAAATGCTAATGAAAATAAATCATTATTATAAAGCCCTATGAAGCACTCAAGCAATTTAAAAACTATGTGTAATGACTTCTTATCAGTTTCAGCTTTACCATGAATTCAAGAAATAAAATCTTCTGCAGGTTGGAGTGAAGGAATATGGCTGGGTTGCTGCTGTCCTCAGAGGAGGAATTGACTCTTACTACAGTTTATATTCATATTACAGGAACAAAGGCTAAAGAAATATAATCCTTTTCTTTTATTTTCAGAATAACACAAATTACATCCAATTTGGTTTCCACTGACCATTGGAAAAGGGATGCTTTTACAGAAATTGCCAACACTAACAACCATAGCAAAGCTTGAATAAATTGTCTCCACCCTGTTAAAAACAATTTATCAAGCTCTATAAATGTATAGAGCTTATTATCAGCATATTGGAATGCAGTCTGTCTGACCTGAAGATTTAACTTAATAAAGTGTATTAAATTAATGACATAATCAAGTATTAAATACAGTCTTATTTTTTACAGACATGTAAAACTAGAGAGTAGTCTTGATGCTTCCTAAATCAGGATGTTTCTCCTAAACCAGAATCTCTCTCAGCTGAAGATTTGGTCAGAAGCTTTTTCTTCTCATGAAAAATATATTAAAAAAATCAAGCACCAAAATGTATGCATTAACTAACAAACAAAAGAGAAAAATAAAATAAGAAAAATATTTTCTTAGTTTGACTTTCCTCAGGTAATTTTTACAGAGAATTTTATCCAGAATTGATCTGTAAAACTAATTTAAAGATCTATATGTGTATGTGTTTGCATTAATACCACAATATTTTCAGCTCCTGATAATAGCTATATAGCAAGAAAAAAAAAAAGATAATCATTCTTTTCAAATTTTCTTTTTTTAGAAACATACGCTAGTTTGTTACTGGACAAGTAAGCGTGAAGAAAGCCTAACGGTGAACCTCTTTCCCTTCGCTGAAGATGTCTGTGAAGAGTCAAACATGTTGCTAAGTGGAAAGATTCTCCAGAGAGCAAAACAGCTCTACAGAATATGGAGTCCAACTAGCAATAGTAGGGAAACACCTATTAAAGTTGCCATAAAAGTGTATCATCTGTAGATGCCCTCTTTCAATTACAAAGGGAAGATCAAATTTCTTTAATTCTAATTGAATTCTGTATTTCCACCATAATTATCTAACTTGGTTTCCCATGAAGCTCTCCACTTGATCAGCATGAAAGCCTGAGGCTTTCTGGAACTGATCCACAGGACAGATTTGCTTCTACTCTCTGTATACTAGCAAGTGCTACAGCTGTAGAGGAGCAGGTTGAAGGATGAAATGGCCTGGAGACCTTGGCATCCACACTATATGTACTTCAAAGGAATCCTGACCTTCATTTCAAACTTTGTTTTTGTTTCATCCAAAAAGAACACATTCAAATGCTCAGAGGTTTCTCTGAAATATGAATCAGTTGGAAATTGATTGGTACTTGGGAATGACTGGAAAATTTATTTCCTGAGCACACAAGTAAACCAACCTAAAAACAGATAGAGAGTGATAGAGAGCCTTTCTCTTCAGCCCTTGGACAGCACTTTTGAGAAAAAGGGCTCCTTACTAGTATGAAAATAAGCAGCATTGTTTCTCATGTGGAAGCCATATATGAAATGAAAAATGAAATTCTGCTGCAAATACACTTTTGGAAGGAAAACTCTAACTAAATATTTGCAGTGGCAAAGAAATGCCTTTTCAAAATAAGACAGCCATCGTTTTTATTGTCCAAAACACTACACATAGAAACATTACTTGTCTATCATTTTAAAAAAAAATATATATATTAATTTGAAATTAACTTTTACAACTTGGCAGGTAACAATATGAAACATATTTCTACATACTTCCTTTTTTCTCCATAGATAGTAACAACCTTTTAATTTCCTTTTTTTTAATCAATAATTTCAAGTGTCACAACAACCAAGCACACAGTAACTTAGATCTCCAAACAATTATTTGATTTTTGCTCCACTGCACTGTATATAACACTAAATTTTTGTATTAGTTCTTATTGGAAATTTTATTCATCATTCTGAAAGACTGACATTATCTCTATCTTTTCCTTGTGCAACACCTAACTTTTGTTTCTCTGCTTTTCAGGGGATGAGAAAATGAATAACAAAAGCCATCTTAAGCTCTATTGTGAGTTTTATACTAGTTTTGTGGTGTTATAAAATGATAAGGCAAACATTTCTGTCACCAAAGGAAAGATGTAATCTTTCTTTCAACTGTTTCTACAAACTTCAAGTACAGCTTTGTACCTGCTGTTCATGTGACTCTCTACTTTGGTCACTTAGCAGCCTACAACTTTCCAAACCAACAGACTATTCAGAAACGTATATATGTGTGAGTATCTGAAATTAGGTGATTGTTCCCTGGGAGAACATTGACTTGCTCTCATATCATGAAGTTCAGAGGAAAAGAGACAAAATCTTTGCAAAACCGTAGGTGTGAAAATTCTACATGAGGAATTCATGAGGAATGGTTCATGAGGAATACAACTACATATAGACATCACTTGAATGAACTCTGAGACTGTATGAGTATACATGCGTAAGTATAAGTATATATTTATTTTGGCCCCTCAAATATCACTCACACCACAGAGCGGTTAATGAAAAGCACATTGGGCAATCAAAATGCAGAAGCAGGTCTTGAACACTTTTGGTTTTTTCTTTCTTTCCTAATCACAGCAAATTCTCTTCAATGAGAGCTAAAATCAGAACTGAACTACAGGATCTGTCTCCATCTTAAAATCTTTCTTGTCAGAAAAAAATAAACATCCTGTCTTCTCTCTTATCAGGGAATTTTATTCATAGTCATTGACAGGCCTGAAAGCCGGAAGCTTTATTAGACCTAGAGACTGAAAAAAAATGGCTTATTTTAATTTGTCTTAAAGCCCAGAGCTGTCAGTAAGAGCTTCCCTGTCTGAGGAGGTAGCCTTAGGACATCTTTTGTCTGGGTGGTAAGTAGAATATAGATGTACAAGAAGAATGTACCTATACCTAAGGAGTATACGGTACATGTCTCATCTGCCTATAGATCTCTTTGTTTAGGAAGATCTGAGAATTATGTGCAATCTGCATTAACAACCATTAGCACCCCTGAACAGGGAAAAGGAACCTTTACTTAAGTTTGCAGTAGAAAAATGTGAAGATAATAGAATTGCTAAGGTTATACTTTTGGAAAAATAAAATAAAATGCTGTTTTAAATTTCTTCTACCAAGCTCTTTAACTGATAGTTGAAAGATTTTGTTATTCTAGGTGGCATGTAGAGTTTGAGAGTTCACTACAGGTTCAAAACCTCTTGAGGCTTTTCAGACTCTGAAACACTTAGCCATCCCCTGAAGATTTCTTTTTTTCCTATAAAGTTTTCAAAATGACTGATACAAAATTCTCTGTTTTCTTTTCCTAAAGTCAAAACAGTCTCTTTGTTTAGAAGTGCTGGTATTGATAACTTTCTTTCAACTCAGTTTCGAAAGATCCATAGTAAGAAAGGTCTTAATTCCTCTGAAACAGCTTGTAGAACCATCTTACTTTTCTGGCATACATGAAGTTTGTCCTCTGCTGTTAGGGAATAAACATCATCATCATAATCATCCTTGTGTCTGAGAAATAAATGCCATAAGTCTAACAGCTTAACAGATTTTGGTGAGGTGGTGGTATTCATGCTGCCTCCTGGAGACATCTAATTTAGATTGCACAAAGCCTCCAAATTCACAGTAGAGCCTGGGCCAGGCTCTACTCCTTTGACACTGGATGGACTGAGAAAAGTGTTGAAGGAAATACTGCTGCCTGTCTTCTGCATGATCAGCATAACTGCATGTTCATGACTACTGCACTCTCGCACAAGGAAAGGTTTAGTCAGGTCACTGCTCTGAGGGGCCTGGGAAACATGAACAACCCCGGGACAAGGGAGGTCACTTCTGCTGTGTCCTTGTCTTGTGAAAGAAGAGCTCCTCAGAAAATAAGGGTGCAGAAGACAGATGCATCTGGAAGAAGCCAGGCCTTGCAGTTCGCCATGAGGAATTTCTCAGAGAGATATTGGAAATCATCTTTACCTTCTCTCGATGATGCTTAATCACTTTACTTGTTGACCCTGCAATGTAAAATTAAGATCTAGCCTACTTGCAACCTGGCTACTAAGCCCTGAGTATGTCCATTTCTTAGACACAACTCTTCCAAGTGTTCAGATCCAAAGGACAGGTAGTGTCATTAATAGTACTCAATAAGACTCCATAGCTCCCATAATATGCTCCTGTGCAAAAGCCATTTTACACTGCATTGACTGCCCAAAGGCAGCTGGTAGTGGGAATATAATGCATTTATATGCATTTCATATTCATGTTATATTCACTTTACATTCACCTTTTCATTGCTGAAATATGTAAAAAGGCCTCAGTATAATCAAGAATGACGCCAATTTTTGTTTTACTTTCCCACAGTATTTATTCAGAAATTAGGAAAAAAAAATAGCACACAGATACAAAATTACCTTTTTAACGCAGTATCTCTAAGGAGTTTAATTAGCAAGCTTGAACTTCTAAATACTCATTTACATGCTTTAAGGTGAATTAGGTAATCAGGTGTGAAAATAAGCTCCAAAAGATTTTCATACAAGTAACATTCATCGAAACAGAACTTGCATGTTTTGCACAGGTTTTTGTTGCTGTTGTTGTTTTCTGACATTGCTAAGCTCTTTCCTAAGCTAATTTCCTCTTACCATGACCATTTCTTCATGTATATATGTATAAGACGGGACTAGACAATTAAAGTGGAAACATCTTTTCTCCCTATACAGAAACCCAGTTTCATGCTCATTGATACCTGAGGTTGTTCTAAACCAGCATCTCTCACCTAGATTGTAAGAGTCAAATTAATACTCTCCTAGCATTTCTGACTTTCCACTGCCATCCTCTTTCCAAGTACAGTCTTGTAGCACAAGACTTTCTCTGTCCACATCCTTCGATAATTGCTATCTTTTACTGTTACTGAATTGTCCAAAAGGGAATGAATTTCTCTGCCAAGGCAGTTCTGCTTCTGATCTGCTGTGTCTGATATATCAGGATGCTCTGACATTCACAGTTCTAAACTTTAGCTATATAATTTGACATATGTGAAGCCAATTATAAAATCTATGCATCCAATTATTCAACACATGCACTTTTATAACCTACTAATCCATCACAGAAAATGAGGCATTTGCAAGAATATCTGGTAATATATAAGAAAAGATTTGGACAGACATATATATAGACAGAGACTGGAATAAGAACCTAGAATTTATGCAAACGTTCTGAGTATTTTCCATCTCAGAAAAACAGTGTTTTATCCAAGTTAGTTAAAAATCTCTACTATGTGAATCATATCATCGCTTAAGTACAATTCTATTTATTGCTTATAAACATACCCTGGCGCCTACTTCCCAGAAACCTTTTATGAAAAGGATTTCTGTGTTCTGTAAGTATTCAAAGGACATTATTTATCCACTATTGTGTTATACAAGTGTTCATATAAGCCTAATTTATGTGCAGGACATGATCAGATGCCCCTTTTGAGCTAACTCATTCTTTGAGAATATTAAGTGTATTTCACTATATCCCATTGGAAAGCCTGTCTTAAATGATGGACCTTTCCTAAAACAAGATATCATGGAGTAAGGGTGGGTCTGAATTAATATTAACTAAAGTTACAACCAGGATCATGCCACTGATTATCAACAGAAAAACAGTAATAGTTACCAAGCTCAGGCACAGGAAGGTTTCCTAGTACCTCAGTCCCTAGAGAAATGTTATCCATTTCAAGACCACAAGGCTTCATGGAGCCCTTCACAAGCTTGAGAGAAGACCAGCGCTTTCCTGAGTATCAGTTTGCCATCATCATGCTTCACCCATCACTTTACACTCATTTTCTTATTGAGGAAAAACAGTCTCTTACTTGTTTGGCTCTTTATTACAGCTCTGGTGAGGTGCAGGCCTGCTACATGATATGTGTCTGGAGCACAAGAATATTGGCAAAATCAGAAGTTATTGTAATTCTATTTACCTGTAATTATTCACTTTCACTGGATGAGACAGAAAATGTCCTGCTGATTTACGTTGCCTGCAACATTTAGACTTTCTTATTTTCTTCTAGCGATAGCCTCTGATTTTCCTGGTAACTCCATTAATATCTTCAATACCTTTGTATAGCCCTTGTTGTTGTCTTTTGTTTTGTTTTGTTTTGCAACCAAAGCTAAATAGCATACTATTACAATTATGGTTGTATTTCTATCAAGCATCATGATTTTTTTTATCATCAGCACAGGCTACAATGGGCATAGAAAAAGGTCAGCCTGAGGAGAGGAGTTAGATTTTAGGCGAGTTTATGCAGAATTATACAGAAAACAAATTTAACATACTAGCAGTAGCTGAAAAGAAGCAATTTCTGATTAGGCAGGGGCAGCCAGACAGATTGCCCATATCAACTGACTCCTATTTGAGAGACTTGAGTGTTCATGGAAAGACAAAATAAGACTAAATGCCTTTGACTAAAATCTGTATCAAGAGCTTTGATCTGGAGAAATTGATTCACTCATTTAGTGAGTGTTTGGTTCACTCTCTCTTTTTACTGTTATTTCATGGCTGCATGCACTCCATGAAATAAAAATGGTTTAGAAAGCAGAAAATGTCAGCAGATTTTGTTCCCACAGCCTCTACAATACATCAATGACTGCCTCAGAAGGCAAAAGGCTGTAGATGAATCAGTAAGAAAACATGCTCTTAAACATAGAAGACTTGTCTTCTTAAGCCAGGCCCCCAAAAGTATGATATTTCCCTTTCCTTTCTAACTATTCTGTATCCAGAGTTTGGAGGTTGAGGCAGAAGCCTGCAACAAACTTAAAATGTTACAAAATGAAACAAATGGCTTTCCTCCAAATGAATCCCAGATGATGCCAAGCGGAAGAAGATTTATGTATATGTTGTATAAATATTTAATGATATGGCCCAAAACCTACCGCCACTTGGCAAAAAGGCATTTATCACCCCTGTGAAATATGACGGCGGAGCCAATAAGACTAAAGGATGTTAATGACCGCCAGTGAGTTGTGTTGTTAGTCATTAGGCGTTATTTCACTTCTGATTGGCTGGGTCATCTCTGACATCACAGTCCCACCAAATTTTCTCTGAAACAGACTAGAAATGGGTCTTTTAAAAAAAAATCTATAAAATGGAGGTATGAAATACCTGGACAAGATAGGTATGGTATAGATCTAAGATAAACCTCGCACCGGAATTTCACAAGGGTGGTTCTCTTGAAATTTTTGATGAAAACAAAGGATATATCCGTAGCACTACGAGAGAACTACAGAGAGCTTCACGAGCTCTCCAAGGCTAACGTTTGAAAGAAATTTCCTTTATCTGCCTGAAAAGTCCGACTTTTGCTGAGCTGACCTTCAATGTGGCGTGGTTTTGATGAATATTCTTCCTGGAAAGTGGTTGAATTCAAAGTCTTTTCATGTCCATTGAAATCTGTGAATAATAGATAAGCATCTAATGGGAAAATATGGCTATTCAGTTAAGTCAGTAGGGTTCGAGTGGACATACAGTGGGCTTTAAACTGCTACTTAGAGCTGAAATTACTCCTTGCAATTCTCCTCAAAAGGTAAATTGCACCAGAGTTGCATACCTATACTGAGTTTATTTTCTTGGAGCATATATTCCACACACCAGACAAAGCAGAAAAAGGGAGCCTCTCATTTCCTATCTTCAGAAACAACACAGGTATATCAACCCAGACTCCCAAAGCACCACTGCGGATGGCCGGGGGCGAACATGTGTCCCTTGCATGCTGTGCAGGATTGGGTCTCTCGGGTCTGCTGAGCTCAGAGGACTGCACACATCTTAGCCCAGGACATTGCCTTCTGCTCTTCCCCCATTGCCACATTCTACATGACAGTCAGGATCAGGAAACTTGTGCCAAAGGAAGTAAAGTAATTAACAGAGTATTAATGGAATTTCATAGACCTGGATCTTATTCTCAGTTCTAATATTCTGACCAGGACATATTGATAATTTATTTCTATAATACAGATTTATTTTTAAGAACTACCCACTGTAGATACTACCTTTGTTTCCAAGTGTCTTCCTTGTATGTCCTTCCACTTTTCTCCCATTCTTTAACTTTCCACTCACCGCCGTTTGGACTACAGATTGGTTGATAAGTTGTCTCAGCCACTCAGGACATTAACAAATTCTAATTGGTTGTGTAATAGGAGCAGACAGCAGTACAGTATTAAACCACTTCTGAAGCACCCATTTTCTGTATGCAAATCAGACAGAAACAAATGTTTGGCCCCAGCTGGGTGAAATGTCCCATTTAGAATTCTTTTCCTCTTCTTTGTTCTTTGATGTTCTGCAAATGAGCTTTAGAACTCCACTCTTCACACAATTCAATTTTACAGGCCCATTATCTGAGATATAATGTGGAGGTTAAATATATCAGGGCAGCCATTATGTGAAAATAATTAACAGTAATGAATAATGCACTAATTCCACTGATGAGAGATGGTTATATGTGTAATGAAGTGTTGGGGCAGCCCTGACAAATGAAATTAAAATATTTAAACACTGTTTTATGATATTACTTTGCTCATATAATTTCCTTTACCTACAATGAGCCACTTCGATTATCGTCATTATCTTGACAGCTCTGAAGGATGAAATAGTGCAGGTTAATGTGACAGCGATTAGTCAGCGAGAAAATCCATCACATAAAGCAGAAGAAAGTGAGGGAGAAAGGTCTCTACACTTTCCTGTTTCAAACATGAGAAGAATGATACTATCAACATCACTTCAATATTAAATGGATAGAATTATCTTGTCATTCATTTACAACCTCTGAAGAACTACCTATTTGTACCTGCAAAGGAAAGGTCAGCCTTTCTTAATCATCCATAAAAATATGTTGATGGATTCCTTATATCAATAATGGTGGCAGAAACAGGGACAGGAAACAAGCTAGGAAATTTAAAAGGAAAGCACTCAAAGATTTGTGTTCAGATCTTTTCCTACTTTTGTATTTTTAAGTTTTGCTTCACATGATTGCATGATCTTCAAAAAATGCACCGTTGAAAAAACTGGAAAACAGCCTTATGATTCCAAAAGCTAATGGAGTCGATTCAGAGGCTATTTCACAGTCCTCATTTGGATAGAGAAGAGTTGAGAGTTGAATCCCTTACTCTCAAATGAAGTCTGAGATTTATTTCTTCTTGGGAGTCTTAGTGAAGACACAAAGAAATGCTCATTAGCTCTGGCATTCTCTTCTGATGCAAGTCATTCAGGTTCAACTCCTTTCTTGAAGACACTTGGACTTCAGTCACTTGTTTGAGGGGAATTGTACTGGTTTAGGGGACTCACGACCAGAAAAGATAGGGCAGAGGCACAGAGGAATTCCTCTTTTGAAGTGCTACATGAAGGTCTCAAAAAAAACTGTGTAAAACTCAGTTCACTGTAAATGGTATCTTTAATCATTGGGAAAAAAATGATTAGAGAACTAAGGACCCACTCAGTCTAGGGCTGCAGGGATGCACCTTGCTGTGAAAGGACAAGGTGCATCCACTGTAGCAAATCTTGGTTTAACCCAAATAAGACTGCAACTTTTCTCTCTGTCACTCTCAGGTAGGAACCTGAATTTTAGCAACACTGAAAAGTAGAAGCAGTAAGCTGTTGTACTTAAATCTTCCCCAGGGCATGTCTTTGCACCCAACAGTGATATCAGTGCATGGAGGAGATCTGAAAGGTGAGCAAGGCACAGACTCTACTTCCAATGGAAGCTGGTTAAAAGGGGTAAGCAATGAAGAAAGGGAAGAAATGAGCAGCATATCAGAAAACTGAAGGGTCTGGTCTTGTATCCTTCTTCACAGTGCATGTCAGTCCCGTTGAAGTGCACGAGACTGCATGCAGAGTAGAGCGCAGGATGAGCAGGAAGAACATCCTCCCTCATCGAGGACGACGGCTCTGCAGCACCTTGCTCACACCATCCCGGCCTGTTTTGGCAAGGTTGACTCGCATGGTTTTGGGAAGGTAACACACACCAACCTTGCATAAATTTTTTTGTTTATAAGTTATGGCCCATACAAGTTATGCACAAGGAACTTTTTTGAGGTAAAACACTTGAAAAAAAAATCTCATTCAAATTCCAATGGTTCTTTCATTTTGCTAGTTTTAAAATACGATTTACTTCATTTATCGGACAATGAAGTTCCTCTGTAATAAATCTAACATTAAAAAATCATTTCCAGCAAATTACTCCAATAAAATCAATGAAGGTCAGGCTCAGCTGTAGAAACAAATAAATTACTTGCTATTGATAGGGTAGGCAGACTTAATTGTCATTTAGAAAGGCTAAGAGGGATAAAGAAATCTAATAGAAGAAATACATCTATACAGCAAAAATGAGAAAACGGTGAAAGTTTTACCCTGACAGCTCCCATCCATAGGATTGACTCAGTCCCTGAGCAGCAAAGGCAGTTGTTTTAATTCTCAGTAGGACACTGGTATGTGCTTTGGATCTGTCAATATTTACCTGTACCTGTGTTACCTTCTGATCTTTTTACCTTTCATATATTGAAACTCCCAAACAGGATTGCTGATAATAGGAAATGAGGAATTGATAGAATTGAACAATCTCATCCTTAGATTTCTTAGCCAGGTTAAAAGCAGTTTGACCTAGATCAGACTTTGAAGTACTTCCAACTATTAAAGAAATACAAAGCTGTACATTTGCTAGTGGGATTTGCCATTCTCTGACAACAAAATAATGATTTTACAGTTAAGCTCCCTTTGTAAAACAACATTCTATTTATTTGTTTTAAAAGGTGCCCAGATGTTGCTGTGAGGCATGTATAAGCGGTAGTACCCTGATGCATTTCAGCTCTAGTAGTGCAATCCATTGTTTTAGTTTTCAGCCTGTCTTTTAAAAGCATTTTGAATTTTTTTTTTTGTGCTTCTTTGTATTTTTTTGCTCTCTAATGAGGAAAACTAAAGAAAACACAGTGCCCAGAGAAGTCCAGAAGTTCTATATTTTGTGAAAGCTTATGACAAGGAAATTTAATTTAATCTCCTTGGGAATATGAATCCTGTCCAGGAATTAACCCACAGATACAACTGGATAGAAGGGCTCGGCCTTGGAACACTTTAAATGCTCCTGCGGTGAGAACACAAAATGTCCTCTGGGAATGCAGCATTTCCAAGACCTTGCAGAACTGAACCCCATACTCTTGGTTTGGAGTACCTCGTTACCCTAAGAGAATAGATGACCTTATACACATCAATTCTGCGTATTAATGAAGCATAGGAATTTCTCTAAATAATATAGGAATACTCTAAATAAAATGTGCAGAATACATATTTTTTTTTCCTTAATATTTAACTATCATGAGAAAGGCAGAAACCAATGGAATTTTGACATGATCAAACACAACGAAGAAAAGGAACCACTTTGTAGAGTTGGTCCAGAGGTGACTACAGTATAACGAATGTGTGACAGCAGCAATGTTTGCAGTAAGTGATGGATTTAAGCGTGTCATCTGTTGACAGGATCTGTTGACAGATTGCTAAAATACAAAAGCAGACTGGACACCTCCTTGAAACAATTTGTTCCTAGAAACACTAATATGTAGCTACATAAACTCCTCCTACATGAGAAAATCCTTAGGAAGATTACCTGGCACTTTGCCCTACTGAATTAGCCTATTAAAATCACATGCTAATGAACCACATGTGACCAACCTCTGAATGGAAGTGAAAGGTCTTATCCCTCGTTTAACTCTCATGAAATTATTATGTTTTTTCTTTCTTTTCATAGTTATAAGGACCATTTCTCTCACATTTAAATGGTTGCACATTTTTTTTTTTTTTTTCTTCAACTTTATGTGAATTCTACTCAAATGTGAGCTTATTTCATTCACGGAAGTCCACTAATGCTCTCTCATTCTCTCCAGTAGCTGACTCTAAACAATACAGCCAGTAATAGCCTGATGCCTACTGTAAGAAATGCAAAGATCACTTTAAAATATATTTTTATGTTTGTTTGTATTTCTCCCTCAAAAAGCAATGTACTTTCAGTTTACAGTTGGTTTTTTTTTCTTTTTAGCCCCGAAAGGAATTAAAACTTGTCTCAAGGTATTATGTCAGTACATGTTCTAAAGCTGGTGCGATCTGCAGCAGAGGATGTGAGGGTATCTATCTATCTGGAGCATCTATTTCTCCAGTGACCACAGTAACTGGATCAGTTCTCGTATCAGACTGATTAGAAAGTTATGAACAACCTGTACAATCAGGTCTGGTAGCACAGAGTCCTTAATTCATAGTCTGACTGATCTAAAAGCATTTGCATTACAATATATCACAGAGCAGTTTTCAGGCCTCAGATGTTTCGGGAGATCTGAATTTTACCCATTTTCCTGGGAAAGTCATTTCTCCTTTCTAAGTAAAAGCTAACCCCCTTGTCACACCAGAAGAGCATGGACTTCTCTGATGAGACTTTTTACATCTTTTGCTGAAAAGAACCGGGTAAATAGTCCTTATTTAAATAACTTAGTCAATTTTATCACCAGTCATACAATTTTTCTAGTCCAGCACCATCTATTACAAAAATAAACCTCTAGGTATATTTTTCAATGAATTAACAGATCAATTTCTCTCTTCTCTCTCTCTCTCTTTTTTTTCTTTCTCTCTACTCTCTTTCCTAAGTGGCTGAAGGTTTCTTATAGAAAAATCACTTAAGGTTAGCCGATAAAACTAAGAACTGTATTTGATGCCCCAACTCTTGATGCTTGTAAAGGGACTTGTAAAGAATGTCACTGCCACCTGCACCTACACAGGATTAATGAGGAAGACAACCATCTCCTGGCATTTTTTTTTTTTTTGATTCCACAGCCTCACAGTGTAGAATCCTTTTCATACAAGCAACTGGATTTCCCTTGATACATCTTTTCTCTGACTCTACCTTAGCTTCCTTCATAGTAAGCAGAGTAAAAAGACATTTTTAGGGTATCATTCACCCGCTAAATTGTAAAACTGGTTTCAGATATATTTGACGAGTCTACAGTTACTATCTAACTCAGATGTACGTAAGTGATGTCCACATACGACCAGAGGAGACCCATTAATGAGCATGCTTAGCTTCATGGTGCTTCTAGTACACTATGGCAGAAATAGCAGGATATGTAATTCTACAAACAAGTTTTCAAAATTACTGTACTCGGCATCTGAACACTAAAACCTTGTATGATATGCCAGCCCACATGTAGAGCCTCCAGTGGCCAGAGAAGATAGATATGTTTTCAAGGAGGAGCACTGCTGAGTGATCAAATTTAGTGAGGAGTGACCAGAATAATCTAGAAGATGGAGCCTGCCATATCCTGGAAGCTTCAACTGAGGAGTGACAGGGAACCCATCTATATAGTTGAGTTTGTTAAAACAATAATCCTTAGGGTGAAGAATAATTCTTTAAAGATCTGTGCATTTTGAAAACACAGGGGAATATCATGGTCTACTGAAATGAAGAACAGCAAAGTAAACCTAACCCAACATTTCTGACATTATGCGACCTTCACAGTTGACTCTGGCTTCATTATGAGCCTCAATTTACATTGGAAGCAGTTGAACAAATTGTGAAAATGTCACCAGAAAAATTATCCCAAGGAGCTCTTTCTTTATCATTGTCCTGCCTATGTCCCAAGAGACCAAAATGGAGGACTCTCTGTCATCCAGAATGTCACATATTAAATTAGAATTCGTTTTTGAATTGGTCACAGAAATTTGGATGAAAGTCCAAACAGCAGGATGGAAAAACATGTAAAGAATATGTCATTTTTTTTCACACATTACTGATGTCATTGGGGACTAAGCATTCCCAATGCTCTAGAAGCTCACATGAGCAAATCTCACTTAACTCATGCTTACTCCCCTCTTGTCTGGTGTCCCTCTGAACTCTTACCATGTCAAATGCCACTGCTGCTATGGCCTCCTGAAGGATCTCGAAATATCAAGATCTTTTGCTATTCTCCTCTCTGAAGGTCTCGAAGGATCCTCAGAGGTCTACTCTCCCTCACCATCTCCTCTCTTATCTAATTTCTCTCAAAGCATTACAGTGAGGATCTTACCTGAACAGGCATAGATTATCATAGTGGAAATGCAAGGAGGGCACAGAAAACAATTCCAAGGAAAGCAAACTCAGTTCTTCTACTGATGGACTGGAGCATAGGGTTTGTTTTTATCAAAAGTGTCTTCTATTAGAGCAGAAAGTTGCTCCTGCAGAGAATTAGCGTGCTACTTTACAAATGTGTGTGCCCCACGGGACCAGCACGAGCACCGAACTCCCTCTCAGAGGTCAAAAATACCAGTAATGCAGTAACATTGCTGCGCAAGGAGGAATAGTGCATGTATTGATTTCTGCACTTGATGCCAATACCCTTGTGTGGTCTGTAAAAACAGTAGACATCCATTTAGCAACAGGCAAATGCCTTCACTTCCTAAATATAAATAACCAATACAACTCCAATCCTGTTACCTACAGTATAACGCCCAGTTGACTGAGGAGTAAAGTATGAAGGCACAGACTGGCCTCTAAACAGTGCACTACTTAAAAACAAATAAACTAAAACAAAGTAAATTACAATTATTGCAGAAAAAAAAAAAAAACATTCTTGAAGGCAGGAATCTTTTTTCAATCTCCAGCAAATATTTTCTCCACAGCAGCTCTTTCTTGCTTTACCAGAGATGAATGATGAATGTGCCTGGTGAGAGAAACTGTCTGATTTTCCCTTTTTCAGAACAAACTATGTAAAGACATTGAACAAAGTAAAGATTTTCTTTGGAATTATTTACGTTGACCAAAAAATTTGTCAGTCAAAGATAGGAAATGACAATACGGACATGGACATTTAAAAATTGCATTTAGCTATGAAAAAAGTCCTTTCACTAAATAAACATTTTAAAGGAGTTCTCCATTTTAATTGTGCTGTGTGAGTAAAATCATAGTTGACTGACTCATCTTAAGCATGGGCAAACATTTGTTAACTCTCTTTCCTTATCCTAAATTTGGTTAATCTCTTTTCTTTAAATAAAGTCAGGTCTTTGTTGACTCATGTAACTTAACTGTTATGTGGGTGTACAAATTTCTAAAGTTTAAGTCAATGAATATGCAGTTATGTGTATGCAGACTTTTTAGTAGCTTTTGCTTTACAATAGATGTGGTTATTTCTATCCCGCACGGTCTATAACCAGCTTTCGTGTCTGCAGGCTGGTTAGGGAGTAGCTCCTATGGAAGCATGGGCATGTGTCCTACACAGTGCTGGTAGAACCTGGACACTTTGGTAAGAGGAAGAGGAATGGGGAGCAAGAAGCACCCGTCCCCAACACTATCTAGCTGTTAGCTCTTTCCTACCTCTGTTTTGGACTAGTACAACTGGAAAAGTCTACTAATATCAGGGTCAAGTCCTAAGTGGGGTGGCAGTGAGCCTGTGCTATCCACTTGGCTCAGGGACCAAGGGTCAGAACCCATTTGTCTTTCACAGGGCTGTACAGTCATAGTCTTAGTGACAATCTTGGTTAAGCTTGGGATCTCCCTTTTTTATTTTGTTTATTAATCTATTTAATTAATTATTTTTTATTCTTCCTTTTTTATTTTGTACTGGTTCATGTTATGTTCTTTGATATTTTTACCTATGGAATTGGATATATTGTTTGTTGTAAAACAGATATTTATTTTGATTATATTCTCCAGATGTGATTTGTCCAGTGCACTCAAAGCCTTAAAATTAACATTAGTAATTATTATAATACAATAAATAATTAATAGTTTATTAATTTACTACTCAAGCATCTTATAGTTCAACTGGTCATGTCAAAAAGGACAGAAATCGAAAACTGTCGCACTGGCTAGGTCATCTGGCTTTTCATGAGTTGTATCTTGTACCTGGTGGTAATTAGGAACAGAATTTTAGGAAGGAGTGTAACATATGGGACATGTACGGAACAGCTTTCCCTCAATATGTTCCTCCCATCTTCTTGCAGCCAGTCATTTGGGACTTTTGAGCTGCTTTTGAGCTGCTGAGAAATATTATGCAACCTAACATGTTAAAGAAGTCACAAGTAGTCACATGAGAGCAGTAGCGAGGATAGTTTCCACTTACCTTTAGGTGTCTGCAGTGTAGATGCCTCCAATGTACCTAAATAGGTAGTTCTGGAGCATTGCTCTTATCAGCTAAGTCAGATTTCTGCCCTAGGATGAAATGAATCTAGCCATGGAAATGCCCTTTCTTTCTTTCTTTCTGTTGGTTCAACGAGGAACTAGAGAGTAGATCAGATGTGGATATCTGTGGTGAATCCTAGTCAGGTTCTTTAGCCAAATTGTAGTTGTAGTTTGTCTGCTTGCCTGTCTGTCTGTTTGTAGTTCACTTTCTTTGTCAGCTAGTGGCAGATATTAAAAAGTTGAATGAAATTTGCAGGAGTCATTATTTACCACATATATCAATGCCACTGTAGTATTTTCAATTATTCTTCTCTGCGGTAGCTACTATGAAGTTATGTGCAAAACAGAGTGGAAACGTAAATTAAACCTTGAACCTGGTTGTTCTTTAAAACAGCTCTGAATAATGCTAATGGGAAAAGCAACCAGAATTAAATAGATTTACTAAAAAACAAATAATTGGCATATTAAGGCACATTATATTATATTATTATGAATATTAAGACACAGACCTATTAAGGTGTACTGTGTATGACTGTAAAATAAATAAAATACTGGACATTGTAAGCTATTGTTCATTTGCTCTGTATAGTGTTTCAGGTAAAAAAAGTACAGAATGGTACAGATAATCTCAGGTAGGATCTGATCGTTCTGATACTACACTTGTACCAGACCAAAAAAGCTTTAGTCACAAGATCCACTCTAAAGCAAGAATTATCAAGACCTATAAATAAATCAGTAAACAAAATAAATTCATGAATTTAACCACAGCTGAAATTTTGTAAGCAGAAGACTTACTTAATAAATGTGCCTTCCTGGTTTTCAGTAAAATCATAAGGTATTTTCAATTCTACCGCTAAAATACAAGTCATAATATAAGAGATGAAATGCTTAGAACTATTTAACACTGGAAAAATGTGGGACACTTGAAATCTTCTAAGTCAGAGTAGAAATCAATACAAAAGGAGAATCATAGCCTGGTAGGTGTGATTGCAATAGTATCCTCTCTTTTTGATTTCACCAATTTCTCTTTACTTCTTTGCATTTTCAAGATCAGATTTGGCAGGAAAGCATTATTTTCACTGCTTCACACCAAAGATCTAATGTTCTATAACTCATTTAAAGAATGAGAAATTAGGTAAAAAGTAGAGTTGAGTGAATAATTCATTACAAAACAATGTATATCATGAATTTAACCCTTTTTTTTTGGTTTAACTATGTTCTCAAACATATCACAAATGTTTGTGAGTGTATTTGTTATCAGTAATAGTTGATCCAAATTTAAACTTATGGACTACTATTCAAAGTGTAATGTTAGTTTCGTAGAGGTGATTGGTAAATGAGTTAAGATGTTGTTTCTGTAATTTAAACTAATTAGTCCACTTTAAATATTCTTTCTGCTACGAAAAAAATGAAATGAAATAGGAGTTTTGCTTTGTATAACCATATGAGAAAAAAAATCTAAAATGAACATTTATGAAAGATTTATTTATTTCCCAGAAGGACTTAGGTATGTGGGTTTAATTTTCATTTTCATTTAGCACTCATGAGAATTTGGTTTAATCCATCAAAGATGCAAAGACATAAAACACAGGTAAAAATATAACAATAGATGTCTTCTGAATTTAGAGTATGCTGTACAGTGCTTTTTGCAAATATAACAGATTCTGAATGTATTATAAATGATTCAGTTGAAGGAGGGATCATGTCAATTAGTTTGTTTTTGGTTAAATGTTTTGAATACATTAAAATGTAAATAATTTAAAAAATGGTAATATTAGGACAGTGTATGTAGTATATATAGAGTTATACTGCAATTATATATCTATATAATTATAATATCAGTTTTGACTCTAATTTTGCTGTGGTTTTGAAATTCAGAGATTTATTCTTGCTTTTGTTCTGTGTGACTCCCCACAGTAAAGAAACAAATTGCCCTTAGAAATCAAACAATCACTCCTGAAATCATTTTGTCTTTGTTCTACTTGTAATTTTATAGTATTTCATCTACTTAGAAAGTGTACATTTTCTTTTTTCCTGTGGAAATGAATGATCCATCAGTGATCTGGCAGTCAGACCAGCACTGCTTATTCCTACAATTTTATTGGCATTCTCATGATGGTTTTTCTTAAAGCTCAAGTTTCTGAAGTCATTAGACAAGCAATCTTGATTTTCTGTTTCTAAAATAAATGTGCTCCTAGTTATCACATTTGCATAGAAAAATTTGAAGACGAGAACCCTGAAGGTTCAAAAACCACATAGGCAAACAAAAAGAATATATGTCATTTTGTTCTATTTTATACTATGTGGATATTTCAGCAAGTTTCCTGCTTTTGATAAAAAGGGATGATTCAAGATTTTTAAAAATATTCTATTCCTTACATTAATATGCATTATTTGCATTTGGCATAGCTTGTATTGCCAGATTACCCTTTAAATCGTGAGAGTTAAGAGACAATGACGACCAAAATGTGTTAACACATTAGTATCTGAAAAATGTAATGTACAATTTCTATATGGAAATATATAACATGCATATTTCAGAATATAAATTTACATTTGACTTTAAAAAATAAGTCATAAAAATGCATTTTTATTTTATAGATAATGTTAAAAGGTGTTGTTAAGTAGAGATAAAAAAATGAATCTTCTGTCCTACATTTTCTGTGAGTTCTGTGAGGTTGGGAGGTTGATCTCATCACAGAGCTTTGGCTTCCTCTCAGGAAAAAAGTTTCCCCTGACTGTCAAAATGTTGTTTAGACCTGCAATGACCAGCAAAATTACTGATGTGCTACTTCAAGTAACATGGGATAAGACACAACCAATGATTCCAGTAGTCTTGTGCACAGATATACAATCCCCTTTTGTAACTAAAAAAAGAGTCAATTGAACGTAAAATATATGATTTCTTCCTCTAATTCACTTAATCACTACTCTCAGATTAGCAAATGTACTTAAGATTTTCATATCTGAATTTTTTTACCACAATTGAGTGATATACTTTAATTACATTTTATAACCTTCTCAGGAAAGAAATCCTCTCAAATTCCCACTGTTCACCCTTTCATTATGTTTATAACATGACCTAGGAGTTAAAATTAAAAATGAAAATCTTCCTTAAAAGTAATTAATAAGCTTGTTGCAGCCAAAAGCTCCATTACCCACAAACAACCGTACGCACACATGCAGAATTAAACAGTCGGCAGGATGTTGTGAAGCAGAGACTGTTATTGATCCCCCAGTAACAGATATGTAAACGAGTTATACTGTAGCTATCGGTATTACCAAATACGATACACTAAATCCTAGAGAGCTGGAGAAATTTATAGCCAAGTCGAGGAAGATTTGGGCGAACAGAAGGACAACTGTGACATCTAAAGGCACGCTGCAACAGCCGGAGTAAAACAATAAGGTGACAGGTACTCAGTGAAGATGGATACAATAGACGGCTGCAATCTGTGCACAAAATACACTTTTCTAAGTGGGTATGTTTTATTGAATTCTGCTGTTACACAGGGCTCCACATGTAGCAAAAATTTGGATCTCACTTCATAAGTAAATGTGTCTCTGCCTCAGAACAGTCTTAAATCTGTTTTCAGTAACTTAAACATCATGAAGCCACAAGCGCCACAAACCTTATCCTACGATTACCTTGATTAAGGCACAAAACATTAAAAGCAAATTACTATGAAAGTATGAAACAATTTGCCCTTAATGTTTCAGTCATATCTGTAAAAAATATGACTTAAATCTAGTTTTATTAATAATACATATTTTAATTAAACGGCTAGAGGTGCATCTAGCAGGAAAAATTGAATCTTCACTGGATTTCACATACTTGTATGATTCATGGGCAGTAAATATGCAAAGCTTTATGCCCATAAGGCAATCAAACTGCAAAGCTGATATGCGTGTTTTTATCTGAAAGAATGAAGTCTGGGAAAGGTTAGAAATAAAAATAACAACAATAATAATAATAACAATAAATGCTCCAAAAATTAATCTATTTTTGCAGACACGATCCGTTTCTTAATACAACCCTTATTTTTGCCAGCTACATGCTATTGAAAGCACATTTATTGTGGTTTCTATTAATCTCATTCTACAAGGATTGCCTATATGCCTACATACATACACACATAATAGCGCAGCATTAGCAATAAAACCATAGGATTAGAATTATTGTGCTACTGCAGCATAGCATGAAATGCTTTCATTGCAGAGCGTTTGGGGATGAACAGTTCGGCAATCTGCTGATCTGCTAACAAAGCCTCTGCTCATTTGCATCAAGATTGTTTTTAAAGGTCTCACTCTGTGTGCTTTCTTGGCTTTCTCTCTTCTGCAGCTACCAGCCCGCACTTCATCAAACATCCCGCTCGGTTATTTTTAATGACAGCTATGCTGTGCACACCAACAGCACCTCTCACCTGGCGGTGTCAAAACACAAAAGCAAACTGAAAGTAATTAGGTTTACAACACCTCTCCGAGGTAACTCGATGGTGCCAAACTGCAACCACTTCTTGAGTGGAGCGTAGCAACTGCTTATAACACTCTGTAGTAACATAGTGCAGTAAGTGGGTTTATGCCAAGTATATTGAACCTCGCTGAAAATACAAACAGGATGAAACTGAGTTAAAAAAAATCGTCTTACAGATTCAAATCCTTGGTAAAGACAGAACCATCATGATTGTCATCAGCTTTTGCATCATGGTGGTAATCAAACACTAATGAGTGCCATCTCACATTGCCATGATGAGAAAAAGGACAATCCCATTTCTCAGACAGAAAGCTGATGAGCCACAGGACTTTGTGTACAAACTCCCCCTGACATTGAGGATCCAGTTGGAGGATGCTGTATTTTTTTTTCACGAGTGCTTGTCATTTTAGTGTTGTATTGACCCAAGGCACAGCTTTGATTCTTCCAGAATCTCTTGTTTGGTGACTGACCACTTACAAAAAAAATGAGGCAAATGATTTGTGATGACTTCACACAAACATTTCCAAGAGAGCATCAAAAAGCGCTATGGTCCCAGTATTACTTCAGCTCCATAAAATCTTTTCTGTCCATGGAGAATAGTGAAATGTTAGATGTTTAAGGAATTATATGAGGAGCCTCAGGCACTAAAGTAGGTGAGAAAGTAAAAAATGTAATTCATTTCTTCTTCTTCTTCTCAACTGAAATTTTTGTGTTTTGCTTAGACAGTATTCAAGTTGCCCAAATGTTTTATCAAATCCTACTTTACTTCTGAAGAAAGGTCATATAGACTTAATGAGGTAGGGGCTAACTCTGACACTGAGATACCTTTTGGTGTTTATACTGATTTGCTGACCCGTCTGCTCCAAATACAAATCTAACAGAGAGCAAAGAATTTAAGGGAAATATAGAGAAGATAGCACACTGAAAAGGAGATACCTAAATTAGTCAATATAGAATAGGGAAGAGAAGGATGTATCAGTCCTGAGACATTCATGGTTAATTCTAAGGTGAAAGGAGAGATCTATTTCTATTCCTTATTTATCATTTTGAGCTCTTAATTTGATTGAGGCTCCAAATCAGTCATTTCTTTCTAGAAAATTGAAGTGAAATGGTACTATTTTATTCTGTAGGTCAGGGAGAGCCGAGTTCATGCTCTTCCTCTGTCTGATTAGAAGCATCAATTCTAAGGGCATCTCCTCTAAGGGAGTGGCCCTATACACTGGTCATAGCAAATTTGCAGATACCTTCTCTCAATTTCCCATCTTCAACTCTTTCTACTTCATTTTTTTTTATAAATGTCTATATTCACCTGACTAGGAAGTAGGTAGCAGATTCTGCAGGTAAGTGCTTGAACAAATACTGTAGTTAACAGAAATGTGAATCTCCACATGAAGGTTGCTTCTAAAAATATAATTTAAAAAAGCAGTAGGAGGATTGGGCAACAAGGTGGAACTGAATATGTAAATAGATCCTTGACATTTTAGGCCTTTTCATCTTCCTTTTATTTTCATGTAGCTCATGGCTTACTCTTGGGATGTAGGGAAGTCGTAGAGCACATGAATGCACTCAAAGAAGCTCGTCTCCACTTTAAGCAGGGGAAATGTTGCCTAATTCTGAATGAGATAAATTCTGCCATGCCATATGCCATTCTGTGACACTTCCTTTTACTCTGTTTTGGTCAAGAGACCTCAGTGATTTCCATCCATTAGGTTTGAATCTGTTTCCACCAGGGACAAGCCAATGTTGTCCCTCTCCTGCCATTCAAGCCAAACTCTTCCATCTGTCATGGTGACTTTTAGCTGAATGAAAGGGAACTTTGACTTAGAGACTCTCAGCTCATCTCTTCAATTTCACTGAAAAATTTACATTTTATGTCACTAAGATGCCAATTTCAGCACAGCAAGGAAGATTCAGTGCTGCAGTCTGGGCTCGAATACACCACTTTCCTACCTTATCCAAGTATCAAAGCCCTTTTACTCTTTCTCTTGTCTCAGTTGCACCACCCAAACTTCAGCCAAGTTCAGCTATGGCGAACTAGTCACAGTGTATTAAGAATGGTCCTATTGATTTTCATTTAAGGAAGATGAGCTGTAATCTCCTTACCCAAATTGCCTAATCTGAATTTTAACAACTTAACCAGGCGGCATGTATTGCCAGGGATGTGGAGAGAAGCATGAATATGAACTTGTTTTTTCAGTCTCTTTAAAGACCGGACCAACAAACAGAAGCACAGAGCTCTCATCTTTATGATTTCTTAGGTCATTCAGCTCCATCTTGATGGATGCTCAAGATCCATTTAGGATGTTCCCATTGAATCCTGTGAGACTCATGAGTCAAGTTTTAAGCGCTATGTTGTAACATTTTCTGCTGGGTGGAAGAAATGTAAATATACCCAAAATGTGCTTAAGTATTTGCCAATTAAGTCAAAATAATGACTCTAGTTTCTGTTAATAATATTTCAATATATCAATTCAAATACCATTAATGTGTTATTATTGTTCTTTGAGTTACTTCAGAAGGAAGTGAATGCTCTATGTCTTCTTATTTTGAGTGCAGTGCTAGAAACTATGAAAATACTTCTTGCAATACTAGTATTTTAATATGTTAAGAATTTTTTTTTACTCTTTGACTTATCATGGTTGAATATTGGTTTGATTTCCATAAACATCACTAGCAAGCACTTCAGACTATGATGTTCATTGTATTAATCTATATCTTCATGCACTCAAGGGAGTACCAAAATAGACTAATGACCAAAACAAAAAAAAACAAAAAAAAAACAAAAAAAAAAAAAAGAAAAAGACAATGCAGCCTTTAACAGACAGCAAAAATAATTTATAGATAAAAGTGGTGATAAAAAGACATGGTCATCATTATTTTTTAAACTGCTTTGTTGTAACATTTCATGAAGATAGTACATAGTGTCTTCCCAGAGGAAGAAGTAAAACTGTTATGGAAATCAAGCTCATGAACAGACAGCAGAGGCATTTAAATATGTAGGGTCCAATTTTCAAAAACATTGAGCTTAACATTGAGATGAGCTTGAGCTCTTCTTTAAGGGAAGTCGACCATGAAACTGTTATTCACTTCTGTGGGAGGAGAGTCGTTCCTCCACTGTCTGCTCTTGCAAAATCCTGTGAAATCTGAAATACATTCAGGTCTTTGTGAGCCATGTTCAGCAGATCTGACACACGTGGAAGAAATTCAGGGCAATTCCTTGCAATTCTTGCCTATCAGAACCAGAGGTAGAACTGCATTCGACACCCAACACAGTTAACACCCAAAAATATGTTGGCCATGACTGAAATGTTCACTGAGGATGCTATGAACATAACTAGTGTTCTCCGGTGCCTTGCAGAGGTAATTGGCCCTTTTTGGTCATGCATAGTTGGAGTAAGAGGAAGAGGGTCATAAAGATATCTCAGTTAAATTTCTATATTGCCTTCAAACAGAGTTTTTGCTCTACATGGATTGCAGAATGAAGCAGTGAAGGAGACTAACCAGAGACTGTTGTTAAATTGTGGAAACACCCTTTGGATTTTCTTGCAGAATTTCGCCCTTGAGGGGAAGATTTGTATCTTCTAAGTCAATACAGAATAAACTTTCCTAGAAGCATTGAGAGGCTGGGTTTTTTTTTTGGAGGGCACATGGAAACTAGTTGCTTTGCTGGTCAAAGGACTTCCAGTTGTAGGGGAGAGCTGTCAGAGGCTGTGCTACTGTTGTGGATCCTCAAAACAGTCACTGGGTCTGCACCTACTGCAAACAACAGAGGCTCATGAAGAGAGCTTGGGCAGTGGGTCCCTGGCCACACTGCTAAACTGACATGTTTTAACCTGTCTCTCTTGCAGACTGCTTCAGCTAGCTGTGTCCAAGAGATATTGGAAGGCAGTCTGATGGATAGCTGACCCCACAGAGAGTTCTGAAGAGTCAGTACCCACCGGCCTTGGTTCCTTTCTCCCTAGAGAATCCTCTAGCATTACCCCCAACAAACATTGTTTTTTTTTCTGCCTCTTTTTTAGAATCATAATATCTCCTCTCCAAGACAAGATTTTAGATCAAAAATGCCACAGTATGTAGTTTATTTGCTTTTAATAAAAAAATATCTTTTATAGAGAAGCAGTTGGAAGGAATTGCAAAAGATAATGCAATATGTTCATATACCTGCAGCCCTGATAAGGATTGGATGAACTCTACTTAATCCATCCCTGACAGCTCTTAGCCTGACTTTCTCTCAAAATCTCTAGTAACAGAAATTTCACAACTTCTTTGGTTAGTCTATGTCAGTCAACAACTACTCCGGTCTTTCCATCATTTCTTGTGATTCCCTCTATTACAACCAATTAGATGCATAAATCACTGTTGTACAGTGGCTATCATGTTGAAGTGCCAATCCTCCGCTAGCAATTAGAATAATGCAAGTAAATAATAAACTCAAATAAGAGAATATGATATTTTTATCTCAAAAAAAAAACCTGTATTTGTCTGTGTTTTTTTTCCTCTAGGAAAGCAAGTGTTTCTAGAGTGACTTATTCCTATTTTCAGTGTATTTGTTGAATGTGACTTCATGTCCTATTATATCCAGTCACAGCAACATAATGTGGTCATCAGACTCCACACAGATATTAGAAAACCCTGTTATTATGGATCCTGCAATGGACCACAAAAATAATATGCTTGAGGAAGGCTAGATGGTACACCCTGTGATCTGTTGGAATTGTAGACTGAGAATGATTTTCAGTCACAGAAATAAGATGGAAATAAGTTTTTATTTCCTTATTATATAAGCAAATAGTGAAAAGTATCTTAAAATTCAATATTGTGTAAATTTGGATTTGTGTGAAAAGCATATTTCTTAAAAACTGGTCAGAGATTCTATGCTTTCTACACGGATCGCTATTCTTCATAATAAATTGCGTTTTAAAATAGTGGAAGACACAAAAATGGTATTAAAATAGTAAAAGTGCTCTCTCACACAGAATTATGAATAACAAAACATCATTCCATATCTCTAATAATCTTTGCGGAATATTTGGAAGTACTTGATCTAATCACTAAATTGTTATTATGGAAAAAGTTATATTTAAAATAACATTCTCAAAAATATATGTATAAGACAACACCCCAGATGTAGGAATAACTATGTCTTTGGTGAAGTTCTTCCACTTTCCCCAGCTTAAAAAATGCTGTAACTTAGGATTTATTTCACAATTTAAAATCTATTCATTGATATCTAAGCCAGTCACATAGGTTTCTGTTACAGTCAATAAAGAGAAATGATCAATTTCAGACTTCAATTCATTTTTTCAATCTTAGACACCTATAGGTAGATGATATTAATTTAATCTTTCCTTACAAAGTAGACTTCTACACCTCAAAAGAGAGTTAGCACTACAATTAAAATACAGAAAAGGGTTGTAAGTGGATTCTAGATCTATCTGAGGTGAAGGTGAAATTCACAGCTAGCATGTGTATCCTTGTAATGCTACCCCCTCCCAAAGATTTGTGCACAATCAAGTGAATTTGGAAGATAGTTACTCCTAAGAACCTGAACTTGGACCTAATAATATCACAGATTTTTTTTTTAAATGGCTAAAATATTGATATCACATTAACTCTAGACACTGTTTCCTATAAAATGAATGCTGTAAAAGAAAAAAACGGATAAAAATTATTCTTGAGGAATGTTATTAGCAACATTTTCATTCAAAACGGATTTTGAGGGATTCATAATAAAATTTGTTGAAACTCATTTAGAGACAGGTTTCATTTGCCGTGTCTGCTCTGGTGTTTTACTTCAGATAAGGCATGTACTTTGGAAATGCCTACGCCGGCTGGGGTTCTCATCTCGGTGCAGTCTCCCCCTCTCCGCAAAACTGGGCAGGGTGGACACCGGGTCCACCAGCTGCAACAGCTCTGCCCTGCAGATCTGCTCCTGTTGTGCCCAACTTTTCCCAATGCAGAAAAAACCCTGGTGAACCTCAAAGAAGGACTGATCTTACCAAGTAAATGAAGATGACTCACTTCCAGTGGAGCACAATTTTTGGCAGTTTTTCAGAACACCTCACTGGTGTCTCTATGGCAGAGATCAGAACTCAGAACAGGCATTGACTGCTTTTACTGTTTTCACTGTGGACTGCAGCAAAATGTATCCGTTTTCTTTCATTTCATTTGAGGGTTTGTTCAAAACCAAAAGCTGGAGGATTCTATACCTAAATCAACAAAAATCATTCATGCTTGCTGATGGTGGACAAAATTGCTGAGCTGCTGACAGCTCTAAGTAAACTGGGTCATTTAAAAGATCTTATCTCCCCTGTGCACTGCTGCTCTTTACCACTCTTATCTCACTATGAACAGAGGTAGTTACACTGATTCATGGTTGGCGACACCATGCCACAAACTCACATCTTACAGAAATAAAAACAAATCAATAATCCTTCTGTGGGAACTAGAAGAGCACTGCCCACAATGAGATTTGCATCAAGTTTACAGATAGCTTATTAACTACTCGAATCAAGTGCTTATTTTAAATAATGTATAGCAATGTGATCAAGATGAGAAAGTTGATGAAATTATGCCATTTGTTTGCTTCGTACAAAAATTGGGTTCCATCAACTTAATGCCTTTTTCCTCCATCTAAATTTAATATGTTTAATTTCAGAGTGTGTTTTGATCAATGTGTCCAAATGACTTTTAAATGCTTAGATAAGGCTTTATCAGTCTTCATTTTTATCTTTGGTGTCTGGGTAATATGTTGAGTGAAGTATAAAAGCTGTAGATATTTGTGGTTGAAAGTGAGTAAGCAAATGAGAAACAAAGTAAGAAAGGGAAGC
>JAWLRI010000998.1:299309-366200 GCA_034781795.1 Crypturellus tataupa
GAAGGAAGGAAGGAAGGAAGGAAGGAAGGAAGGAAGGAAGGAAGGAAGGAAGGAAGGAAGGAAGGAAGGAAGGGAAGGCCTTATTTTTATTTTTTAAAGTGTCCTAAATATAATACAGTATAAGCATTCTTTTCTTATTTCAATTATGACTAGTTACTAGATTAATGCTATTACCCATCACTAGTGTTTTCCATTTTATTATGCATTTTTCATATTGAATAGTCCTTTGTTTCTCAACAGATAGTTTAGATTTTTTAATATTGTTAGTGTTGAGAGATAAACACTTTGGTACATATTGGAGGGTAATAAATTGTGTTGAACATTGATAAACTAACGCAATTACTAGCAAGGTCACAGAGTCAGCTAATTTAGAAATATCAGTACTCAGATTTTGAGTTGTCCCCTGGAGAACTGCAGCCACTTTATTAAAGCAGGAGGGTAAGGAGAAAATGGTACATTAGGATTGATCTTTTGATCTAATTGTGGACCTCTGCCATTCCTTGTTTGACCAAAAGTGCTTAGCAAGCAAGAGGAAGCACAGCTCAACTAATTGAGGAACATCCCTTAAAAACCAAGGGGATCATGGGAAAGAGAAACAAATTGCAATTTGTACAGTTTTATGGTGTTAGTTATCAATGAAAAGGTGTAAATACGGTACAATTAATCTTGCCTTTTCACATGGGAACTTCTGGGGCTTGCAGACATACAACAATCTTACTGGGAGTATGTTCAAGCAACAAAATTTTGTACTGCTGAAGTCACATTATATGGTATTAAAAATGTAAGTAATATTTTCTATGTTAAGACTTATTCTTAAAGAATTAATGTAAGACCCATACAATAGCACCCTACTATCTGACAACTTAACATCAGAAAATCTACTGGTGTGCTGTTACTACACAAGGAGAAGGAGAAAAGTCAGTGTGCTTCAGAGAGTTAAAACAAGGTCCATAATTTAAGTGCATGTTCTTCAATGAAAAATACTTCCATTCACCTTTTTTGAACTGTCTAGCTGACATTTATCTGCTTATCATGCCATGTGGGAATGAGTAAAATGATGCAGCTTTAAAAGATGCATACCAATTAATGGATCAGCTTGCCAGAATAAGGGGACTGATAATGGAAGATGTGCCTTTATCTCTATAGCACTTGCTTTAATTTGATCCTAGTCAGTAAGCTCTGGGAATCAGTGTCTTTTAAAGGCAGTTAGAGGCTTAATTCAAATGAACAGAGAAAATTATTTATTAAAAGGCATATCAGCTCCACCAGAATAGTAACATCATAAATAGCACATAATACTAGTTGGATTTTTTTTTTTTAGCATTTTCCCTTTCTCTCTCTTTCCCTTCTCCCTTTCTCTATTCTTTTCCTTTTCTCTCTGAGCTGATTCAGCAGAAATAAAAAAAGTTGCAGAATCAAAGCACTTTTTTGATGCTAATAATATTGCAGAGTTTCTTAGTTTGGAGATTTTGTGCTTCTCTATGGTTTTCATGTTTGCATTATTTCATGGATAAGCAGTGACAGTGAGACTCAGTTGCAGAGTCTGACATCTACATTTCGGTGTCCACAAGGCATGCATTCGGTGACAATTAGTTTCCTAAGATCTTGCTGCGGCTGACTGAGGTCAAGCCAACACAAGCAGGGAGTCAGGAAAGCCATTCAACTTCGCGTATTTAGAATAAGCAGTTGAGTTCTCCAGACCCCACTGATGGTCCTGACTAGTCCCTTGCCAATATACAGACCCCTGAGGCAGTCTGATGCTCTGCATCCATGAAGGACTGCTGGATGAATAAACTGAGTCAGGATCTGCACTGACTGCTACTGGACTTAGACAACAGAAAAACTCCAGAAAACGCACCGAGGTAAAAATGCAAATATTGCACTTACTTACAATTAGAAATCAAAATTTAGCCCTAGCCTATTATTTTCTTTCCCACATTATGTCTGAGGTGCCAGGGTTAACTTTAAACCAGATTACACAGCAGAAAGCATCTCACGTCATGACAGCATGCAACTGCACATAGACCAATTTACGCTACTTCTCAGCAATGTAGTGTATACCTGACAGTGTGTAGATACAATTCTCCTATCCGTGTTGGGATGAAAGAGTGCAGCTGGCTGACTCAGGACTTTTAGTACATCAGGAAAACATTTAAATATAATCCAATGGAAAAATAAATGCAGAAATTAAACTCCAAGTAGATTTTCTTTCAGGGCTCTGAAAATCTGATCAAAATAATTCTGGTTTGGTGGTTTTCATTCTCTTCGTGATTTTAATTTGTAATTAAAATACTTTTCAAAGGTTTTAAATTCCTGAGAATTCTTTTTTTTTTTTTGACCTCTACGATCAGTCTGTGGTTTCAGAAAAGAGGTGAAGGCTTCTTGATTTGAGTACCATCCTCTCAGACCAGAATTCAAGACTACTCATTCCAGGCCTTTGTGGTTTCTGGGAACTTAAGAACAGCCAGATTTTCATCTTAAAAAAAAAATAAAAAAATCCTTAGTTTAAAATAGCAAGTCAGGTTTGTATTACAAGTGTTAAGAAAATCCCTGTGACTCTGGTGTTGGTATCACTCCTCTCAGAGACAGTCCCTCTTACTGCCACAGGCTTCCCGCCACCGAGGTGTGAGCTTCCAGGGCTTAGTATGCATTCACACAGAAATGTGTCTCCTTGCAGCTCCCAGGAGAAACACTTTTGTCCTTACGAAATGTACAGAAAATTCCCAATTTACATTTGTTAATTAGAAAGCTTTATTCTAAATAGGCTAATTAATTACAGGCACATTTACATTTTAAATTTAAGTGATTATTTTAGAAGATTTTGTAGACTTCTAATTACAAGTGTTGCTATTCTCATTAGGATTTCAGTTGCTGTCCCAGCTGAGAATGGCAATTGATCTGCTAAACCCCGCAGAGTCATCCAGTTTAACTAGTTCTGTGTACTAATGCACACACAGACCCTGTGCCTGCTAGTGCCAAACAGCTGCAGAATTCCCATTCCCTCCGAGATTAATGAGAGGAACCACATAGCCTGCCCCAGTTCCTGGAAGGTGGAGTACAAACACCTGGAAGGCTGAGGTTATTGAGGAAGAAAAGGGAGAAATCTTGTCTTCCTCAGTTTCATCAGGATGAGAAAGATCACATTTAATCTTTTGGTCAAAGATTGGACATCCAAAAATTGCTCCAGGCTGTTTAGGGCCTGATCCAAAAGTTGTGACTTATAGCAATCTGCCATCAAAATCACAGCGAATAGCAACAGATCTTGTATTTGGTGAATCAGAACACAAAGGTCACAGAATAGTGGAAAATCATTTAACAACATCAAGTTTTATTTGGAATTTCTTGTCCTCTTCAGGTGCTTACTCCTGAAACATTGGTTGGTGCAAATATAACAATAATATTCATGAATGTACAGGCGCAGTGCAGTATAACCTATATCTGTTTTTATAATCTAATAATGTATTTTCTATGTGTATCACCACTAGGATGTAAAAAGAAGGTTCACATTTTGCATTGCTGGAGTGTTGGAAACCCAGGAAAAAAAAGCTGCTCAGAGAAAATATTTACATTTACCCAATTTTACAACAATTTGATTGAAGCATCCAAAAGAATAAGAGAAAACCTGCTAGCCAAATAGCAGAGATGCTTGCCCAGAAGGCTGGGTACCTGGTTCCTCCCCGGAGGAAGACTGATTAACCCCCAGAATAGAGCAGCTGCCACAGGATAGAGTGTGATCCCCCCCAACACACTATTTCCCAACCTGGTTAATGAGGCCACGTCACCGGGAGTCCATTGGGAATCTCCTCTCCTGCTGGCAGTGCTGTTTCTGCCCAAGCAGCAGCTGCAAGAAAAACTCTTCCTTAAAATTACCTTTATTGCCTTTATTTAGAGATGCAGGGACTATTTCAGTTTGGGGAAAACTGCTGCAGTGAAGAGCTTCCTCTGGTTAAAAATGGAATAAATATATAAATTTGAAATAACTTTTTAAAAATGCTCATTTTTTTCTGTCAAGCCCAAGAAGCAGAGATTCTCACAGCTCTAATAGCGCTGTGGCTGCTCCAGATATCCTGCTTTCCTGCAGCCTTTCGCCTGCTGCTGTGCCTCTAGCAGCAAAGAGGAGACCTCCCATAAAACAAAGCTGAAAAGGCAGAACTATCTTATACCCCTTAGGTAAGGAGGAAGACAGAGACACAGAACAGAAGAAAAAGTTTGACCCCAGAGTCAAAAACATAGGAAAGAAAAGTCTCACTTTCTGAAACTTCAGTGTGGATTAGCCAGAAAAAGAGGGCATTCCCACTGAGTTCACTCCAGGACTACCTTTCTCTGGTGCTTATCCCATCACTATTTTGGATTGTTTGACTATCAATTAGTATTGACAGTGGTAGATGTCCCATGGTTCTGGCTATGAGTCTCCTTCTCTGGAAATCTTCAAAACCTGCCTGGATTTCATCCTGTGCCACGTGCCCTAGGTGACCTTGCAAGTGCAGGGGGTTTGGACTAGACGATCTCCAGAGATCCCTTCCAACCTCAGCCATCCTCTGATTCTGGCCAAGTGAGATGGGTTCTGCAGTGCAGGTACAACCAGGGGATCCTTGTGGGCTCAGATGTGTGAGGGGGCACCTCAGTCCCACAGTCCAGGTGTGGGAATTACTCCTCTTCTCCCAAGTCCCTTGGTGCTTTGTAAATGGCATTGCATTAAGGATGAACTCTACACATCTTATGTTAAGGATATATAAAATACTTATGAGGAATGATTCAGGCACCCCAAAATAGCTCTTTTCTGCCATTTCAAATGACTGAGGCACCTGGGCTATCAGGCATGATTTAGAACCTACAAGACCAATATGCATAGTTCAAACAAGATACCATATGCATCTAATATGCCACTAAACACCTATATTTAGTCAGCTAAATCTCTTCCCAAGGGTTATAAATCTTTTTCACAATCAAGACTTAACTTGGATTGTATATAAAAATATTCTAGGTAAGTGTTGCAATCAAAAGCAGCAAAAGAAATCATATTATCATTTACAGCATTAGTCAAGAAGGTGGAAGTCCTTATAACCTTACCCACCATCAGCAAATACATGAAAAAGTGCTGAAGAGAAAGGCAAAAAAAAAAATAGTATATAACTCAAACACTAAACTATTCCTTCAAAAGATTAATTCATAACAAGAGACTAATTATCAGCATTCATACTAGACATTTTGTTTTCACCCTGAGTTTTATTTACTGTTTAACAAAATTGGTATTCTATTTTCTTTCATCAGGCAATGATGAATCACAGCAAATGATATCAGCAAATTGCAAAATAATCCCTGCAAGTTATGCAGGGGGACAGAGAATCCATTCCACATGATCAGGAAGTACAAAGTGATAATAAGAGCAGACTTGATGGAGGTTATGTCTTACAGCTCTTTAGGTCAGATAATAATGTGCTATGTCATTAAGCTGTGGTATCACTTTCCTGGCTATTATAATTGATGGTTCATGATATGGACATACTATAAAGCAAGTAATATTTTTTGAAATCCCCATCTATAAAACTGAGATGTGTTTTTTGTAAGCTCTGCATCTCTCTTTGCTCTTCCTAAGGCTATTCCTTTGCCTGTGTCATGAATAATAAACACAAGCACCTTTATTTGACAGTTCAAAGTAATCTGGCAAATTACACACATATGCATGCATATACACCAACACATTCATAATGATATTTCATACATATGCAGCATTACTCACATATAATATTCAATATAGTTATGTATGTATACACATTGCCATATACATGTACTCAAATTGGACAAGAGACTGAAATAAAGTTGGAGGGTTGTTTAAATGGTTTTAGAAAACTTGGACATTGTATTAACGGGCTTTATCAGTCCTGCTACATAACAGAAGGTCCAGGAAAGAAAGTTTTTGCGCTGTACTCTTGTTGCCCACGCTGCTTAACTGTCACTTCCCATCCTTACGTTTTCAGCTACTGCAGCTACTTCTTTTCCTGACACTGCCTGGGGAATGTGGAACTGGGAAAGCTGGAAATAGAGAATTCCCGGAATCAGCCTAAGAGGACACACTGGCCAAGAGTGCAGCTGTTTAAGTCTCCCTTATTTTCCTCCCATAGTGCATGATTGGTGCTTTTGGATATCCCTATGTTTCCCACATACCCTCAGCTTCCTCTTTAGTGTCCTCATGTTTGCAGATTGTGACATCTTCTTCACACTAATTCAGGTAATCTGAAGACTAACATGCACTGAAATAAAATTTGTGGTTTAGGACCCTAACGACACCACATGGGGTCAAGGGAAGTCTTCATGCCCATGAAGACTTCCCTTGACTCCATGTGGTGTCCTTAGGGAGAAGACTTGGCCAATATGCTCTAGGGGGGAACTGTGTGAGGGATATCCAACTCATGTCACCATACTTGAGGCCAAGAAGAAGCCCTTACATATAGCAGCAAGGCATCAGAAAGACATAAATAACACTTTATATGGAGGTGCATTGAATGAGTCCAGTTCACATTACTGTGCAAGCTATATTCAGTCATTCAATGAGAACACAAGGGATCTAACACATTCAGATCCATACACGGGGGTTAATCTGCATGTGCACAAGAACAATTTTGCAAGTATCAGCCTCTTCGAGCTGTCACGTACCCTCAAATCCTATCTACTATGAGCTAGGGGAAAAGGGTGTGCCATTCATTTTCATAAAAGGCTACAGGATTTTACTGAAAGCGAACCATGCAACTTTAGCAGTGTCTGTATGTTTGTGATCATTTTCAGATCAAGGTTCTGGATATATCTTTCACCCACAAAATTAGGATACATTTTGTGTGTGTGTGTGTATGAGATTTAGACTGATAAAGCAATAATTTCCTTGAAGTCCTTACCATGGATTTCCATAAGAGACCTTAATGATGTACTACTTTGGCACCTTCAGCCAAGTCTAAACGACAAGCACGGCGTACAATAGCAGGATCCCTAACTGTGAACAGTTGGTCTGTGAATATCACTTACATCAGTGAAACCACCTTAACAGCACGTTACAGGCCCTCAGTAAGAAAGCAAATATATTAAATCAGCAGAAGTGCAGTTGTGGTGCTGCTGCTACTACCCTGGAGGCTTTTTTTTACCAACAGAGCTGTGCCTGGTTCAGAGCACAACATCCCAAGTCTGCACCATTTGTGTATTCTGGAAAGCTAACTCTCTACAACTTAAAGAGTAATGAATTTTACATTTCCCAATCAAGTCTTGGCTTCCCTGCTAAGACTTCTAAGAATACCACGAAATGGAAGGTTAGAAAGAAAAATCCCAGCTCCTTAAATCAGGTGAAAATACTAACCCAAGATCCAGTGAATGCCTTTAAAATGTCTTAGACAAAATCTGTCTATATTATTCAATATATTCTGTAGGCTGAAGTTAAAATTTATCAGAAAAAAAAAAAACCTCACTGGATCTTGGGTTGGTATTTTCACCTGCTTTAAGGAGCTTGGATTTTTAATACTTCATGAAGGGTAATTGAAAAAAAACTATCCTTTTTTCATATTTATTGATATTTTTAAAAAAATCTTTTAATAATGGCAGATTCATATATTTTTAAGTACTTTCTTATATTGATGTATATATATGTTTGCCTATATTATATACTATATATCACATTTTTCTGTTGCTTATATAAGTCAGTTATTAGAACTTTAGAAGTAAAAATCCAACTTTTAAAAGGGTTCACTTTAATAATTAGGGTGAACATAGGAGTCTGCAGCAACTGCACAGAACTGCTGCATTTCAAAGAGGAAAAATTGTAAGTGACAGTAACCCTTTATCAATTCATTCCAAGTCAGTTAATTAAACTTGGAATTATTTAAATAAGGTGACAGTCAAAAGGAAAGGTCAATGTTTCCAGTGTTTCAATAGGTCTTCTTCATCTCTGGAGCTTAATTAACTAATTTTTAACAGAACGATCAGAAATATGCTAAAATTCATAATTCTTTCCTTTTTTTTTTTTTAAGAAAGGAAGAAGGAAAATTCTTCTTCTCCTTAGGTCTCCTAGGTCTATAGGTCTACACTGTGTATTTCCAAATCAGAAGGAAGTGAAGCAAATTTTCTCCGCCCTCACCAAGGCCACTGTTTTGTATACCTGGAACTAGGAGTACCTGAAGGGCACGCCAGCCCATGGCCAACATGTACGGTTGCTGCAATGTGCTCTTGAGGACACATATAACAGCCTCTGTGTAAGATCATCGACACAACTATAGAGGCCAAAAGAACTGGGGAGCTTGAGACTGGTGGCCTCTCCATTGATCTGTTCCCAGTCTGACACTTTCGGTCCAAGAAGACCCATCTTCGCTGAAACTAGATGGACTAAATAGACTAGACTGGACTAGATGAACTAGACAGTCATGTCGCTGCTTTCCCCCGGCTTGATCAAGGCTTATACAATAATTTTTTTTTTATATGGAAAATTGTGCTGGATTTACATACTGAAATGCATGCAAAGAAGGTGTTTGAGAGACTGGGAAAACAGAGGGAAGCATGCTGAAGAGAGTGGGAAAACCCTAGGAGAAGAAAACCTGCATAGAAATCCTTTCAGAAGTTGTGGACCAAAACAAATCTAATATTTTGTACTGCATTTTTTTGGTTTCTTTCCATTTAAGAAATTGATTGGACAGAACAGAAAGAAAAACATGATTCTAAGACTAATCACCTCCTTGCAAGAACAACTTGAAAGATCTTGAATCTTTGACTGGTTATTCAGTTTGACAAGAGTAATGGTAGAGAAACATTTAATGTAGGCACATTCAAATCAGATATGAATGAGAAATGCTTGGAAGAACATTTTTGTCGGCGTGCTTAGTTGCTGCATGGTAACTGTTCATGCTTATACCTTTGCTCAACAGCAAGCACAGCTAGAGGTACTGCAGCTCACTGCTTGTGAGCTGCAAATCAAAGCATGTGCATGCACCATTAATTGAGGAAAGGTTGATGTGTTGTAATGACACTTACTACATTAGACTGTGGTAATTTGCTTATGTGTGCAACATATGCTTATGTGCATATGCAACATGTGCACATAATATGCCTGCATATGTATGCTTATGTGTTATGCAACAAAATGCTAGAAAGGGTTAGACTATAACACAAAATGGGAACAAGTGCTTCTGAATCCTTCTGCCTCCTACCTACCATGAAAACTGCTTTTGCAGGTTACTTGCTCCTCTCAGAAAAACACAGCCACATTTGTGAAACTGTATCTACCAGAGAAGCACTAAAGTAAACAGATGGAGAGTAAAAAGAAATTAGTTTCAAATTCTGGAAACACAGAAGAAATAACTCAATTGCTTATTCATTGACTTTTTTTTTCTTTTGTGAGCTTTCCAATACTGTATCATCACCTAAGGGCAAACCAAACAAGTCGGCTGATTCTGCTCCATCAGGAAGTCAGAACAACAAAAATTGTTTGTGATTTCTAACAATGTTGTTAAAGTATATCAGTCTGTGTGTGTGTTCAGAGTTACTGCAAACAATTTGAAATACAAATTACCTTCAGAGGATGTATGAAGACAACTTCTTAGCTTTATTATTGAATCTTAGCATGCGTGATTTGATACACTTCAAAGACCTTGGTAACTACTAAGAACCTAATCTAGAATTACGAGCACACTGGTCTTTTAGTTACAGTCTGGTAGGACATTACATATCATAGGGACAAGGCCCTATGATACGGAAACTTTTGCAACCATGAGTACTTGTAAGGCCACGTTTTCAATTGCACAGGAATCAAGAGGCTTTTGAGCTCCCAACATCACACAGGATCAAGAGGTAGAAATTAAATATTAGAAGCACAGTTCTGCAAAATACATTAATTAGAGGAATCCTAATCACCATAAATCACTATTAAGAGAACATGTGCTCATATCATGTGTCAGATATTCACGGAACTATTGTAACATCAGAGACGCTTCAGTCAAATCAATCGCACAGGTCTACACCAACAAAGCTGACTGGATTTTGATTAATTTTGAAATAAATATTTACAGATTTTTTTTTTAATTAGCATCTACGAAAAGCTATTTGTTCCATTTTCTAAAAACCACAGCATGTTGTCAATCTAGCTACGCTACAGAAACAATAAAGTTAACAGTTTTAGTGTTCAGCTAGTATTCATCTGATCGTATTGGTTCCAGAGCCTGGATGGGTGGCATGTAGCCCTGGTGAAACCTTTCAACAAAGTAAATGGGCGATGAACTAGAGAACAAGCAGAAGACCCTGAGACAAGCTCAAAGTATAAATCCTTGCCTTCACTGTCTGCCCCCTCCCAGAAGCTGCATTCTGATATATTTTTTAGTGAGAAAACATTGTACTATGAGAACAGAGATATGTGAAAAGACAGCATGGGAGAAATGTTACATTTACTGGATACCAGCTGACTTCACTCAAAGCCACAAGCCTCACAAAATGAGACAGAGTCTCTCCTCATAGGTTTCGTATGAGTTGGTATGTCCTCATCTTATTGTATATTCTACCTCATTGGAAACAAATGTTTAGATCTGAGCTGAAATTAAAAGGATAGAGCTGAGCTCTGTGTCACTTTGATGTGAATTATTCTAGTTTAATTCTCTTTTATTTGCAAGCAACAGAAAAACAAATTGCAACAATAATCTTTGTGTGATCATTAGATTACTTTTTTCATGTTAATTCTCCCTCTTTAGGAGAGATTCAAAATTATTAAAGCAGAATCAGTTGCTGAAAAAAGAAAAATTAGACTTAAGTTAGAGAAGAATTTCTGCACATCATCTATTACACTGAAAATGCAAGGTCTACCATTTCATAGAGGTTAAAAGGTAAGCAGATTAAATGTTCAAATTGTATTACATTTGTTGCATAGTTTTTTCATTTGTATAAAATTAATACTAAACTAGACCCTCTCGAGACTCTTGCATGAGCTATCTCTCGGCTCTTCTTCTGAAATCAATCTAAAAATATTTAGCATTGTGTAAATCCTGTAATAGGAACATGCATCTTTGTTAGACTTTGCCAATATTAAAAAGATTTGCAAAAATCCAGAGTGCTCAGTATAGTTCATTCTTCCCATACATTATGATCATTATTAAATTATTTGCAGATCAAAGAATTAATCAATCCAGTAAACGAAATGTCCTTTATTACCAACTTCTATGATTGTAACTGAATTTCAGTTGTAAACTTGTTTAGAAGGAGATGCGTGTTTTTGTGTACTTATGTGTATATAAATATATTTAAAAACTAAAACTAAAGTGCTCCATTCCCCTCAAAAAAGATCTCTTTTTAGATATTTCAGAAATGGTTGCTTTAACACATTTCCCATGCATTTTCATTAATATTTTATCCCACCATCTTATGAAGCCACTTCAAGTCACAAACAATAACAAGCACAGTAAGACTGCCTACAAATGTAGCCTCTTTTCAGCGACTTCCAAATACGTGGGGATTTAGTTCAATAAGGCAGTGTACCTGAATGACAAAAGGACTCAAGTGAACCAAACCGAAGAGCACAACAGCTGTAGGCTTCTGAGCCGACAAAGTGCCTGTGTACCCTGGCACTGGGCTTTGCTCAAACTAGACCAAAAGCAACACTTCACATTCAACTTTTCTTTTACAAAAGTAGGACGCGGAACTTTTCTTGATTGCTTAGCATATTTTATTTGAAATTTAAGAGGGATCGCTTCCAGCTGGCCTGAGCCTCTCTCTGACTCATCTGTGTGCCTTACTCTCATGGAGTGCGTGTCTCTCTCCATCTCATGTCTCTTCTTCTCTCACCAGTGCTGCTTCCCAGCTAATCTGAGCTCCAGACTAGCTGTAAAACCAGTTCCAGTTCTCATTCAGGGATGTTTGATATGTTGGTCATTATCAGAATAGTCTACAGTTTTTTTTAAGTGAGAATTTATATACAATAGCTTTGAGTTTGACTCATGAATTATAATTGGTGAAAAGGGCATCAGATATCTGGATTTCCATTGAAACAATCCATAGCTTTTACAAAGAATTAGCTTTTTCACTTTTGTCCAAAGTTTGAACTGATGTTATGGGTATTTACCAAGTCTAGAAGCATCATAAAAGACTAACATTATAACATTATGAAAGCTTATCTGATAACTTTGCTCTTTGTCAGGTTATTTAACGATACAATAAATAAAATAATACATGAAATAGTGAAAAAAGTGAAATCTCGGAGGATGTGTTGGTTCAGAGCAGATGAACCATACTAGCAGATAATCAGACACAATGACACTAATCAGACCCTATATTAATCACTAAGATTAGAAATTCATTAAAGAGGTCATGTGCTAATTTCTAACACATTACTTCCTTCTAAGGGAAGTAATGGAAGGCATCATCCTCATTGGCTTTGCCAATGCAGTTCCATGTTAAAAATAAATATGGAGAAGAGATGAGTATGAGCATTCTAGTTTATGGCCAAGGTGATTATCTTTTTTCTTTCTGGCAGAAAATAGCAGACTAACAACACATGCAGTTTTCAACATGGATGGAAGCTGCAGTTGATCTATAACCTGGAAGAAAGAGGAAAAAGAAAAAAGAAAAAAAAAAAGAAATAAAACTCCACCTATGTGTGCTTTTGCATTTCAAATTTAGGCCACATTTATTTCTTTATTTATTTAAGATGAAATGAGGCAGCATAAGACACTCTGGGAAGACAGCTAATCAGAAACACTTTTGCAGACTGTAGAACTCAATAACAACCAGTAACTTATGAACTGGAAATATTTTGGAAGGTAGGGGGGATTTGCATTCATGCTGACAGCTTCTGTATCAAGTTTAACCCAGTGGGATTTGAAACCGCTGAGATATTAAACCTTGAAAAGAGGGATTTATAATGGAAAGGCTGACAGAACTTTAATTATAGCCAGTAGCACTTTAGGCATACTTAAATGTACTATGTTTTTATAAGGACATTATAAAAACCAAAGGGATAGAGGTCACAGATTAGATTGTGCTGGAGTAACCACTGGAACATCTGAGCCTTTAGGCCGCTTCTTGGCTAACACTGGCTGACTGAGATAAAAAGTCAAGTACCTGAGAATCTAGACAATATTAGAAGACAAGATCTCCATTTTTTTAATCATTTCACTAACAATACACACATATATTTTTTTTCCCCAGGAAAGTATATTTTGCATTCTTGTGCATTATGTAAATAGGTGAGAACAGCAAAATAGGATGATGAATCCTTTTCTTATTCTATTTTGTGCTCAACACAGCTAGTACATTATACAGGAATGTATAATGTCCTTAAGAATGTTTAAGTACAGAGATTGCTATGTTTTACCTTTGTATGTGATACATACATTCACACTCATAGCTCTCATTTTTGAGGTTCTCAATGTATAATATTGTTAAATACTCTCTGTCCATATTAAAAAAACACGAGCACGTAGACATCTGCTTATTTTTAATGCAGGGACTAGGGAAAGGATTCACACTGGCATCCCTAGTAAATGAACTTGTCTGCTTTGGTACAGGACAGCATTAAGCCAAATGTCTCATCTCACTCATGGCAATGAATTTAGGTGATAAGCCCTGGCATTAGAAACCAAAAAGTTCATCTCTTGACGAGGTCACAGTAGCCACTGTCCCATTAAAAAAGGATTAACTTCAAATCTCAAATGGATTCAATCACCTTCTGGTGATAACGTATCTATGGACTATTAAAATCAGTTTGGATGAATCAGCTAATACAAATTCCTCGAGTAAGCACCACCAAGGAATATTAAATACTTATAAATACTATTGATATGATAGATATAAAGGTTAAAATAATGTAATACAAGTAATGGCTTGTTGATAGGCTCAGGTCTTCCACTTTAGCACAGAAGACTAACAGAGAGCTGTCCTCTGCACTCCTGAAGCCTTTAAGTGGTTTTTCTCATGGGAGTCTATGTGGAATAGAAGAAGAAGAACTTCAAGCTGCCCTCTGTGCTCTTTGAAGTCCAATGCTTCGAAAGCTAGTTATCAATAGTACAAAGATTTAACAGCCTCAGCTTAAGGCAACATGACTCTGTAAGCCACACAGGTCAGCTATTTTACAGACTGGGTTTTTCTCTTTCTAGCTATGACCCAACCAACAGTGAATGAATTATTTTATTTGTAAAAGACAAGAAAATATTGACTGGTTGGTAGAGAGAAACCTTTCACAGGCACAGATTACTTATAAATGCAATGCAGCTAATAAAAACACAAAAAACATTTTGTAAAAGAGAGGGCATTCAAGCACTGATATTGTAAACTCTAGTTATAAAAATCTTCAATCATTCAAAAGGCATTTTAGAGAGAAAGACAAATTAAACATACTCCATTTTTTATAATATCTATCTCATTTCTTTGAGCAAAGCATATTTGATGGATAAAGGAAACAGAAAAGCACAAACGGCATTTTGTTATGTATTTCTGGGATTGTTTAAAAAAATTGTATAGAAGTTTACTCTTTTAAAGTATCTGCATACTCATATTCCCAGTTCATACTAAAATTGCATCTCTGGTTGTTTCTAAATGGTTAGAGGTGCCAAATAGATAAATAAAAGACACAGAAATAGAGACAGGCGATCAGGGATCTAATCACAGTTCTACCAGCAGCGCATCAAGGACCAGTTCCTGCCTGTATCTTTACTCATTTGTTTACCAATATGAGTAACTAGATTACTCGTTAATCAAACTGTTGCAAATACCGAATCTGAAAATCTGCAAATTCATCTGCAAATTCAAATTTGCAAATTCAAATCTGAAATCTTTGTTCACTGTAGGAAGTTTGGGAAGTGGAAGACAAATTTTCTTTTCTTTTAACTGCAATAATATTTCACCTCTACCTAATCCCTCTTATTCTGGACATTTTAAGTCAGTCTGGTTCACACATTTGCAGTGTCTACACCATACGATTAAAATACAGGGGTATATTTGTTGTATTTTGATGATAGCTGTGGGACTGTAGTCTCTAGACTTTAGTGTCAAGACTCTAGTCTCTAGACTCTAGTGTAGGACTCTATGCAGGGCTCATCCCTTGTGAAAGGAAGCCTGACAAGTGGAAGGGAGGGAGGACGACCAACTCTACCAGTGAGGCCTGAGGTAGAAAGGAATGATACTGTGTCCAAAAACCTTCAAGGGAAATTATAGGTGCTTCATTTAGGGTGCATCTAAGGAATTACATCATTTAACCCTCACTTTTTGAAGCCTAAAGCTGGCCCTATTGTCACCGAAAACCGTGAATAAACCTCTTAACACCAATGTAGTATTAAGAAACAGGCATTCACTTTATTGCGGCGCTGGGTGCATGGGGGATAGCTCCACCTATCATGCACACCCTAAGGTGCACTAGCTAAAACTTTTATTTCTCTATTACCTACATATACATTAAGCTCTAGGAGTGATTATACATATTCATTCTGTTTCCCGGAACTAATTATAATATACCCCACCCTCCTGCGCGTGCGTCCTCTGTCCCTTTGGTGGTCTCTGGTGGTCTTTTGAGACCCCCTGGTGCTCGTCTCGCTGTGTCCACTTGACGTCATTCTGGAACTCACTTCCATATACGGCCCTATTTTGTCTCAGAGGCCTCGTGTAGGTTCTACTGCCCAGTTCCAGACAGTCCTTTGAAGATACGGCGGTCCTTATCATCATCCTTAACTGCTCTTTGCTGTTCTTGTTTATATTCTCTCATAATATTCCAGGAACATCTGCTGTTTTGTGTGTACCTTCCAGTGACAACAGCCAAAATCATGTCCTTGGGCACATTCTCCTCTGGGGTTTCTCATAACACTATCACTTAAAATGTCAGTCAGTAACTACTTGTATCTGTAGGAGCATGGTACTGTGGAAGATGACTGTATGCTGCAGATAGTTCCTAAAGTTCCAACCAAGAACTCTCCAGAAATAGTGCTGCATTTAAAACAACAAAATGAAACAGAGCAAAACCCCTTTCTTTTTTTTTTTTTTTTTTTTTTTTTTATATCCATTGATTAGCTTTGCATGTATCAAGTAAGATTTTATGGCACACTGCTGTGCTGATGTAGATAGATACAAGAAATGCAGTAAGCATAATGTGCAGGCCATGTAGAGTAATTTATTGAACTGGCTGTTTGGTGACAAAATAAGCAAAGGGCTAATCTGATTTATGGTTCTAATTTTGTTTGGTCACAGTATTACTTGCCTTTTTGTAGTATGAAAAGATTTCTATGAACGATAAACTTCAAAGAATCATTACCTCTGGCATTTGTAAGTATGCTCAAATTGAGTACTTAATTATGAAATCTCAAATGTATGTTTTCTACATCTTTTACCTTATTAAGGAAGAGCCATTTGAATGTCTGCCTTATAGAAATGAGCACAATATTCTAAGGCGGCAAGCAAAAATGTAAAAACTTGCCCTTTAAAAACTAATTAAAATTATTTGTTATGCGTTTTTCAACCTTGCAAAATGTGATGATTCTAGGATACAAACAAATGTTGCTTTCTGTTCACAAAATGTAATGTTCTCTAAAAGCTCTCTTAAATCAAGTAATGATTAATTTCTTTTTCTGCAAAATTCATGTCATAAAACACTCCTGTAATTCCAGCACTCTGATGGAGGAACTGAGAGAAAAAAAAAACTCACCACCAACAATAAAGGTCTTAGTTTGATTATGTGAAATCACAATGAAGAAGCAACGGGTTCCATATTTCAGTGGATGCTCAGCTTGTATCTCAAATATGTTTGGAATATCGATGGTTGTGCGTTTTTCATAGTAAGGAGAATTAGGGCTGCAATATACCATATTCCTTGCACAAAACTGTTTTGAGGAAATTTCTAAACAATTCCTTATTGCAAAATAATTATCAACTTCGCTTTTTAATCTCTTCTAACTTTTTTGTTATTTGGTATCCTAGTAAGGAAGATAAATGTTGTCACCCTTAGCTATAGGTCTGTTTGCAGTGAGCAATCAAATAGTATTATTTGTAAGACTATTCCACTACGTCTGTATTTATATTTATAAACACAGCCTACAATAGACCAAAAGAAACAAATCTTGTTGTTTCCCACAATCTTAGATCTAGTTCTTGATCTAGATCCTAGACCTGCTGAAACCAGAGGTAGAATCCCAACTATCTATAATCCACAATATATGTCACAGGAAAAGATTGTGTTACAGGCGAGGAATGAGGAGCGCTGCCAAATCCCAAGGATCAGTCTCCTAGTGGAAGATGTTTCCTTCTTCTTTGAAAGTTCAGCCTTGCCAATAGGAAATCCCTGCTCAAGCTACTTGGCTAGAAGGAAGATGAGGATTCAAAAAGCTCTTCAAGTTTCCCCTGCAAAGGGGAGAGCCTATGCAGAAGTTGAAGTAGGAGAAATAACGTATGGGATAAAATGAGATTATAAGAGAGAGGACAGACAATTCCTTCTACATGGGGGAGGTTTAGGAAGTTCCTGTTTCTTCCTCACTTGTTTTTGCTTTTAAAACCTGGGTCACTGCAAAGATGATTTTCAGTACATGACTGCACAAGCATTTGAAGAGGTACAACTCTATGGACAATAACTTGTGACAAGTGGAGGAGAAAACAGATTGGTCCTGGAAACTCCTTTGAATCCAAAGAAATCATGAAATCAAATCAATCAAATCAAAAGTAGTGGTTTTCTAGAAGAAGGTCATAATTTCAGCAAATTAACCCTCAAGAAAGACTACATAGCAGGATTACGAGTCTTATCCTTTACTTGTCAAATCAACATTTACATTGGAAATAAGGGAACTAGTGTCATAAGTTTAGAGAGAGAAAAAAGTGAATGTGCTCTATAGAAATTGCATTGCACACTGGTGAATTTCAAAATAACTTTGCCTTAGGCTCACCTGAGCTACAAGAAAGATAGTTTGCCTGTAAGCATAGCCCAGATTATGTGTTGTGTTTTGTTCTACTCATCATCAGCCAGCCTGCAGAGGGCTGGTGTGGGAGGTTCGTAGGACCACCTCCTGCTTTTGGAAAGCAATTCAATCTTGCAGGCATCGCCAGGGCCCCTTCCAACAGCGAGCAAGCTGCAGTGATTCATGCCGCGGCCAGGAACCACACAGAGAACTATCAACTCCCCAAGCTAATGGGAAGCAAGTGAATCGAGCACGTTGCAGGCCTGCCCCACAGTGTTCGCTTCCAGTTCGGATGTGCCACACACATGGGAGGAACTGACTTCTCCAGCCTCAGAGAAGCAACAAAAAGACCAAGGATGACGGGAGTTAAAAAGTCTAAGGAGCAGACTGGTATATAAATAAACAAATGTGACTGAGGACATCCAGAGAAGTGCAAGGACCTCTTCTGACCTAAGGATGCAAAAGGCTATTGAGATGGAGAAGTGGAAGAAGCAGTAAGATTTGTTGATAAAATAAAGTTCCTTATAACTATTGCTCATTCTATCAGCATTTCTCGCTCCAGTGGTCTGGGGATGAAAACCTCCTTCACAACAGTTAATCAACATGGAAACTACTTACTCATCCTTTAAGGCAGAACACTGCACTAAGCAGTAACTATCTATCTCACCTGACATCTTAGTCGTGGTTTTACATTCAGTAGATAAAAATACTTACCTAATAAATGGTACTTTTTTTTTTCCCCTGAACAGTAAGTAGCATATTGTTTGACTGAGAAGATTGCTGTTTGGAAACTTGTGATCAAGTAGGCTATGCTCAGAGCTAGTGTCCTTCCCCTTTATAGTCCTCTGTGGAGCTCAAATGCTAAAGGCTCTTTAACATATTGTGCATTTTCTCATTTTTTAAAATTTAAATATGCAATTTACAATTCTGTTTTTATGTTCCAATATATTCCATAAAATTAATTATTCCTCGGCCTTTTTTGAATTCTTCTAGTTTGCATATCAAGTGTTGTTCTATCATACACACAAAAAAAACCTTCTTGAATTTTGTTCCAGAAAAACAAAAGAATCCTTAATATTGACTTCTCATACCTTCATACATTTCAAAGAACCACCTTCTCTTGCGGTGCCTGAACAACCTTTCTTTAGGATTTTACTTTTTAAAATGTTAATGACTTTCTTCTCCTTGGAGATATCTCTGTTTCTGGGCAAGTTTGTCAATCAATTATATTTGTATAGATACAGTATTAAACGCTATACATTTGCATGGCAAATACAAACCATATCAATCAGTGAGTCTAGAGAGTTCCGAGCAATCTGTGGTGGTATTTTGCATGGCCCAAGGGATTAATAAGAAAGAGAGATCCGCAAATATTCATTCAAATGCAAATCGGAATTTCAGAGCACCCTTATTCATGACCCTTTTTTTTTTTTTTTTATTTTCTTGAGCATTAAAGCATTCAAGCAAATATAAAAAGAAATTCTATCCATCAAACCACACTTAACCTAATCTAGCATTGATGGTAGTCCTGCTTCAAGGAGGAGGTTGGCCTAGATGATCCCTCCAAGGTTCCTTCCAACAGCACCAAATGAATGGGCATAACTAAATTACAAGTTTTCTGAATTGTGTGTTAAATCTGACTACCAGAAAGTCACACTGAATTGATAAGCTGCCTAAATAAGGTCTATAGTCAAATCATGAATCTTTCAAGTTGAAGGAGAGACAATAGTTGAGACAATAGCAAAATAAATTCTTGTTTTGATGTTTTGATGAGAGAGCTTAAATTTCAACAGAGACAGCACCAGACTGATATGATAATTCCATTAGTATAAGAAAACATTCCTATATGCAAAAGTGTGGTGGAATAAATCTATTTCTTTTATAGTAAAACATTCGATCTAATAGGTATAAGCTTAAAAAAAAACTAGTAAGATATAGCCAACTCATAGGGTTGTGTTAGACGGGGTTTTATCAGAGTGGAAAAATATTCTTAATAACTTTTCTAAGAATCTGAGATCAAACTTATTTAATATTTTAATTATCAACTTAGGCAAACAACAGCACCATGTAGAAATGAAATTTGCTGATGACACAAAGTTGGGTTAGATCATCGTGAAGATCCTCATGAAGAGGAACTTTGCAATATTTTATAAAAAGGTGAACGACGCTTGAGACGGCAGTAAGGAAAATAGTTTAAAAATTAATAGTACAAAGTGCAAAGTGATGCACTGAGAGATGAAAACCAAGAACTCCTGTTTTAGCTCCTGTAAGTTCATCAGCTGGAAATGACAGAAAAGAGGGAGCCGTGTGTGGCAATAGCACACACTAGGACCTCATTCCTCCATATACTGCCTGCAATGCCTCAAATGAAGCATTTCTAATAGAAATTAATGTCATTGTGTGAGACAAAACTTAGCAAATGGCCATGATTCGTAACTTTCTCTCAGGCTGTTTTTTCAATGTAACCTTACAGTTTCAGCTCACATGACAAAAACAAATGACATAGAAGCCTTAGGTAAGTAGTCAACAGCAAACAGCAAACAGCAAGTCAACAGAAGTTTCAGATATTCATAAAAAATGTTCAGTCTCTTCTGACACATTTATTATGGTTTATTCACCATAAACTGCAATCTGTTTCTCGAAAAGAGAATAAAATAAAATTTGAAATTAATTAAATACATATCATATCTCCCTGAAGAATCCATAAATGTTTTGGGGACAAAATGCAGCCAAGAGATGATATTCATATTCCAGATCAGGAAATATAATGTGTAATTCACTTGCCTTTGTTCAGAAAAGCTCCAAAGTCTCACGATCCTGGCCAACATCCTCTTTCCTCTTTCATCCTCTCTTCCTGTTTTCATCCACATACATTTGGGCATAACTGGGAACTAGAAGAGAAGAATCTGAAAGCAAAAGTCTCTTTTGGGGGTTTTAGTTTGTTGTTGTTTTCTCATTAACATTTTCCCCAGTTATTTCATTTTTACTTTATTTTCTCTTAGCAATGCTTATTCACAGGTCCTTATAAAGATAAAAGATTTATGATGATGTGGGGGAGGGAAGTGGCAAAGCATTATACCTCCTTTTCCACACAATGTTGCTCTGTCCTCTGGAGAACGACTTGAACCAGCTCAAACAAGCGGTCAGGGGCCATTGCCAAACTCAGGCATCTTATCTCATTTTAAGCACTATGGAGTATTGCACCTTGGCATACAACTGCCAGCACAGAAGGGTGTGAGTCTCCTACAAACCCAGCGTCACAGCTGCAAGCCCTGTTCTGCATAGTTTGCATAGACTCAAACAGCACCTCATCACTATATCTTGGCAACCAAACTGTGTCGTACGTCAGTTCTTGAGTGAGTTGAACAGTGGGATTCAGGATCTTGACTTATCCTGTGATCCTGTGATAGGTTGGATCTCTGCACGGTATTAGGTAATGTAACAGACAGTCTATAAAAAACGAGCTCTTCTGCAGAGACAGCTGCAAGCCAGGTAGATGCCCAGAACATCTGAAATGGCACTAAATTTACATCTCTTTCCATTGACTTTAACGGAATAAAACACGTTGTGCGTCAACACTCTAGACATGAATTCCTGGCAGGTGAGCATGATCGCTTTGTCTAAACACTGTCATTTTAGGCACTGTGGGTTACCCTTTCTGGCCTTCTCCATGCCAGCCAGAGGGTTTGCAGTGAGACCTGTGTCCTACATGACGTGAGCTCTGCACATTGTGTCTCTGATGAGTCAGGGCAGGTCAGCCTGCCCTGTGTGACTATGAACCCTACCTGGCGTGTCCATGCTATGTTTTCAGCTTGCTTGGAGAGACACTGCTCTAACAGCATCAGCAAGAAGCACCAGAAACAAATCTCCTGAGCGAAACATTTGGATCTGGGGACCAAACACCAGTATTAAAGACTTTTCCGAGGAGTATAATTTGATTTAGATCCAGATTGACCTAGGGCCTGAACGCTCATTAGCAACTGGAGCGTGTTAGGACCACTCCTGGTGTACATCTTCCAGACGTGTTTCAGTCTGGAAAGAAATCTGCAGAGAGTTCTGTGATTAGACCAAAACTATGGGAACTGGGAGGGCTGCAGGATGATTCGTTGCAGAAGTACGTTCCTGCTTCTAACTAAAAAGCTATTGCAGACACTCCCACAGTCTAGCTGGAGTTCCAAAATAGTCTAGATGCAATAGCCAAAGGCTTTCTGTCTGCTAATTTGTCCTTCCCTCCAGAGGAAAAAAATGGGTGAAAATGAAAAGGAAGATTTCATTTTTACTGTGCTGAATTACTAAAAATGAGGCTTTTCACTGAAAGAATGCATTGTCAGGGCAACCCTGTTTTTCCAGGGGAAAAAAAAATGTCAAAGGAAAATTTCAGTCAGCTTTTAGTATTTGCTATATTGCTCTCCTCTGCAATATTGGAACTGAACCTTTGCTGGCAGCACATCATTGAACTTCTATAGGGCAATAGCCCGATCTTCTCTGATAAATGCTGTTCTCCACTGTGGTATATAGCAAAATTCTCTCTGCTCTTAATTAGCTGCACATATCTCATTAACGAGCTTTAAATCAAAGCCAGTCTGAAAGTGGCTACTGTCTCCTCTTGCAGGAGGGAATATTTCCTCCCTGTTACCCTTAGAGAATCACTAAACAATCAGCAAAGGAGATTTCAGAATAATGTGTCTCCTTGTCGCCTAAAGCTATGCAAATGATCTTTTTTATAACACTTTTCAATCTAATTGACACTTGTAATAAAATTCTGCCTGTACTGATCAATCTTAGCTTAGAGTCATCCCACATCATCCCTTTAAGTAGTGCCCTTCAATTAAAACTTCCGCAAGGCTGTGGAGACTGTAATAATCCACTTGTAGGGAGTGGGAGTTACTTGTTGCTCTGAGGATTTCATTAAAGACATTTAAGACTACATATTTTAAGGCAATGCTTTGTGAAGGGGCCTTTGTGAGTTTATGAATTCCACTTTCTGTTTAATATGTCCAGGAGTCCACTGCCAGAATCTGATCCACTCTGATTCGTGTTTTCCAACAGAATATATCTTTTCCCCACTGTTTTCTTCAGCTGACATCTCTCAGTAAGTTTATTTGGTGCGTTCTACCACTACGCATCAAAATAATGACAGAAAGCACTCATCATCAATAAGTGAAATACTATTTTAAGCAAATAATCCCAATCACATCATTCTAGATTGATCATCACTTGAAAATGCCAATTAATTATTCTGCACAAGATAGATCACCACCCGCTATATCTATTTTTAAGAAAACTGGTGAAATGCTTGGTGAGCATTACAGTCCTTCATATAGATAGCCGAAATATACAGGAGAGATAATAACATCCATTTTTATGCATGAAAAAGTAAGATAGCTCCAAAAATACAGAGCAGTCCTCCAGAATGGTGACATAGATATCTATATCGTAAATCAGTTTATCAAACGAACAGACCTGCACTCTGCCAGTCCCACTCTCTATAACCTCTTTCTACGGGAAAGATAAGGGAATTTAAATTGTTGCTGTTTTTGCTAGTACTCACGGCAGAAGTAAATGAAAAATGACTATTGTTTCTCACCTTAGTGTTTAATGCAAGATTATTTTAAGACATTTTACTTGTTGCTGAATATAATGGCAAATGCTATTCAGGGAACACAGGAAAATGTTCTCACTGTCTCTGTTGCTGTGAGGATCATAAAAAAATTCATGCATTTGTCTATAATATATCCTACATGTTAGAGTATTTTTATGTCTTTATTACTTGTTAAAAGGAGGTTTGGAAATTGTATCTAAAAAAAAAAGAAAAAAGAAAAGAAAATATGTTGTCACCTGTGTTAGAACATTAAGAACTTCAATTTCTTACTTTTTTAACTGTGCAAATACTTTTCTGGTAACGCTTCAATATTGCATGTTATTTCCTTTCTCTGACTTCAAACTGCTAATAAAAGCATATTACACATAGCAGCTATAATACACATTACAAGGATGTGCTGTTAGTGAAAGCAACTTCTGTGCATGCAGAGAATTTTAAATTCTTAATTTATGATGTAAGTATTTATTTACTCACTGAGTAACTAAATACCAACAAAATGAATTGGTAATATATTCCTGTCCACTTTTAGTAGGATTTGTACTGTTAATGCATTGCAGAACTAAAGAAAATGTATTGCCACATCAAGATAGATTATTCATACACATAAAATTTGGTCTATCTGCTCAAACTGCAAATGTAGTTGTTGCAAAGTCGACCTCAGCTATTAGAAAATCCTACTAAACCTTTCAGAAAAATCGAAACAATAAATGTCAAGAGGAAATTAGGAATTGTTCAATCTTCTTTAAAAAAATCACCTTTTCCATTAAGTGGCAGTATTGTTCATCTCACATAATTAATTTGATCAAAATCACGCATTTCCAGAAATATTTATGCCTACAAATGGCGTAACTTGCATCTTGAAGGTAAATAGTCCGTAATCAATGTTTCATTTTGTGTGAATTTGCAGGAGTTATCTTTAACATTTATCTAGAGTCTTTATTTTGCCATGAAAAGCTAAAGGTATTTGTTTCCTTTTTTTTTATTTTTTAATTCTAAAAAGATTAGAAAGACGCAAAGAGAGGAGGCTAGGCTGCAAACATACGAAGCAGACATTTGGGATACTGAATGTGATTTGTGTCTGATCCAATCCAACTTTTGCAGATGTGCAAAAGGAATCATGGTTTGTCTTTGTTTATACGTGTTATCTAGGAAAGTTTCTGTTTTCTTCATCCTGTTCCTAACTCCTGCTCCACTATTTCAATCTAAAGACCCTCTTTCAGCTTTGCTGGATTTTATATCTAGCATCTGTTTCTCTTTTTCCTTACGCTAAAATCCAGCAAGGTTATTTGAAGAGCCTTGAAATGTTGGGAAGAAACTGAAAAAAAAGATAAATAAAAATAAAAATCCAAGGCTCTATCTTCTCTCCTTTCCGCCTTTTCCCCCCCACTGTAAACAGTGCCACAGACCCAAGGGGAGCGTGATTTGTCTCCTCTATAGCTAACGGTTTGCAGCAGCAAAAAATCAGGAGTTTAGGTGCTGAGCAGCTGTTAAGATCCAGCCACCAGTAACATCAGAGACAACTAGCTCCTACCACGTGACCCTGAGCAATGACCTTGACATAAAGGGTGTTTTCTGTCCTCTGCAGCCACTTCTGTTGCCCAGGGGCAGTTGCAGTAAGTCTGCTTGCTACAAGTGCATACACTTGATTCGCACTTAGACAGAAATCCACCGCTTGCTGATGCAACCATAAATAAATGCTTGGCTTTGGTGGTGTCCTGCCAACTGGGTGGAAAGTGTGGTGCCTCAGAAGATATTTGATCTATCTTGTCTTTAAAATTGAAAGTCTTTTCTTTCATCACCTTATTTTTCCCCCAAAATCGCCGAAGACCATGTTTGATACAGCCATTCAGTGTAATCATGAGAACAGTGAGTGTGTTTTGGCATCTGGAAAAGCCAGAAATAAGCTGATAGCAATGCATGGCATTTCGGAAAATTCACTAAAACACGTACATCTATTGGAGATAAAATATGATGCTGCTCTGCTGCTGGCACAGTAGACAAGAAAGCTGACTGTTCTTGGTTTAGGCCCTACCTTGCTTTTGACTTCACTGATAAACTTAAAAAACTATTCAAAACAAAACAAAATGCTTCACCAGGCTGGAAAGCATAAAATAGTTTATATCCAACCTAAGCTTTTTGTGATCATGTCAGTTACATTGCTTGAAGGAATATTCGAAATGCCTAAGCTGATAAACGCACATATGCTGGGTGAATTTCCCTGATGGAAAGCAGCAAATATGGCTAAGTTCTGAATCAACACAGAGTGGATATCTAAGTGCACCAGTGCCCATCTCTCACTCCACAAAAACAATCCTACAGTGATTGACTTAGGTGTTATCATCTGCATTTTAGAAGACTAAAATTATGCAAGATGAGCCATATCCTGCAAGTCTCAGAGAAGAACTACCTGGCTAATCTCACATGGATGCAGCCCTCTGGGGACATCTGAAAATTGTTCCAAGACCCTGTCATAGGCCCTGATGTTTCCTAGGCACCTGATCAAGGTCTGCTGTGTGTGATCAGTTATGCTTGTGTTTGGGGGCACATGAATTTCCCCTCAATGGGGTTTGTTGTATAAATAAATCCTGTCTGATGAAATACCACTATTTTCATCCCAGAAAGTTTCTTTATTGGTACCCATTTTTTGTTCCTATAGAGAAAGTAGGTTGATAACTGATCGATTTTGAAACTTCATTTCTGCACACCAGGAACTTACCTCACCCACCAGGTTATGAACAATTTCAGAAGAATGGTCTTGTCATACATAGGTATCTCTTTATTCTTCTTCTGTATCTGGATTGCTATGTAGAAAAACCTACAGTTTTACAAAGATAGATGGAGAGGCTAAAAAAGGCAAATGCTATAGCTTTTGAAGCAGGTGACTACACTAAGGACTGCTTTGGACACTTCTGTTATCAGCATTGAAAGTACGAAATATAATCAGACTTTCTGGGAAATATCACTAATATATTTTGTGTGGAGGAAGTAACTTCCCTTCTACACCCTGAAAGGCATCATCCTCATCCTTCTGCCATTCGGCACGTGTAGGTACATCCGTGAGACACCTGTACAGACCTTTCTTGGCGCTGTTTTGGACATAACTAGCACAACTGACAAATTAACAGAGAGAATGTTTATCGTTTGCCTTTTTTCATGAAAATTATTAAATGCAATGCAACAGGAAAAACAGTCCAAGATTTGTAAATTTCCATAGATATTAGCTGTGGTAATTCTATATATTTTAAGACAAAAGTTATGTATGAGAGTAAACTGCACCCCTGGAATTTCCTGTGCTTCCATGTCTAAAGAGAAGAGGGCACAGCTAGGAAATTCCAGAGAGCTTCTATCATTGAATATCCCAGAGAAGAAATGAAAGTTGTGTTGATTTATTCTAGCCCTAAATTCGGCTCGGATCTAGCTGAAATGTTGCAGTCCTCAACAGTTTCTTCCTGTTTTTCCCACCTATGTTAGTGACATATTCTAAAAGCATCTCCTTGCTAGCTAACACCAGTTCAGTTCCCCTGGGGCTAGCAGTAATTTAAAATATATTTATCCACTTAGGAAGAGACAGTTCAAAGAGCATCTGGGTTAGAGAAGGGGAAAAGCAACAGCCAAGACTTGAGGGGATTCTTAAGTTTCAAAAGAGAAAGGGTTCACTTTTTTGTTCTTGTTGTTATTTTTACATTATACATTTTTATAGTACCTCCACAAATATGCTGATGGAACAAATGAATGCATTCTGTATGAAAAAAAATCTGTGACAGTTTGAAGGGCACAGCATTCTTCTGTTCCAAGACGTCTCTGTGGACACTGCCCAGAAGTGATGGGAATTCCTACACTCCAAGTGCACACCACTTACATTAATTATTGAAATAAACTTCATATCAGGTTCAGCATTTTAAAAATATATTTATTTGCACAGAAGAAGAAAGAAGTAGGATGCCTTCGATGCTCCAGCCATCTGCTCCTTTGAAAAGAAGACTCGTCTCCTGGCATAGATAATTTCTTATTTACAGAGCTGCAAAAGCAGTTCCAGAAGTCTGTATTAAAATGCAGACTTCAAAATCATAAAACAATGCCTCAAGTTTTATATTCTGTTTTACAGCTCAGAATTCCTCATCATGGGCACTTCTTTTTGAACATGAGGGTCCCAAACAGGTTAAGGTGAAGCTGGTGTATTTAAAACATGCCTTCCAGCTCTCCCACCCTCCTAAAACTCCACCTAGGGCAGCTGATGTCTCCAAGTAATTGCTGGTGGTTATGCTTAAAGCATAGTTACTGCATTAAAATACAGCTAGGGCAAAAAAATAAGTGTTCTTATTTTGAGTTCCAATGCCTTCCAACCCAACCAAGCTCAGACTCTTTATTTTTGTAAATTGCTTCTCTGTGAGTAGTTGTTATATTGTTGTATTTCTAAGGGCAAATGTTACATATGTGGGACTCTGGTATCATTCCAGCAATTAGGACATAGATTAATTATCCACCTGCAGATTTTTTGACCGTATTCAAATTGTAGACTGATGTTTAGTATTGACGGTGAGGTGATCACCAAATAACTTAATGGGTTAACCCACACAGACTGCAAAAGTAGAACGTAATTGAAGTAGGCCTTTCTCTTAATCATAGATTTTTTTTTCTTAAAAACAAAACAAACAAACAAACAAAAATATGTCATGGTACAAAATATTTTTCCATATGTGGAATACACAACAACTTTCCTCTAACCAGAGAGGAAGAACAGAGGTTGCAAGATGAAGTGCTTGGAGCTTCTTATTACAAGTTACCCATCCAAATTCATTTTCTCCCCCACTCCTGCCAACTACTCATGGTCTCGGAGAGCAAACAGGGGCAGAATGCCCTGTCCCCTGCACATGTACCCTGGTTGCTCATTCTGCCCATTCCTACCCTGGGGCAGGATTCATAATGGGGCTCAGCATTTACTGCAGCAGGGCAATATCTTCAGTCATTTCAAAATACTGGAGGTGCTTCATTTGCTGTGTCCTTCTCACCTGAAACATCAGCCATGTTCGTGGAGAACAGGAATTGATCGTGAATCAACTTGGGAATAAGTGTGAACTAATTAGCACAGGGTATGTTAAAATAAATTGGATGGATGAGAAAACCTATTCAATTAAACACCTGTTTGTTGAATGAGGTTTGTCCTGCTTGATTAATGAGCCTGCAAAGTTAAATAACCACCCAGGTAAATACTCTTTTATCTGCTGAACTCTTCACTGCTGTCATCCTGAGACTCAAAATAGATGTATAAATTCTAAATTTTTAAGAATTGTAGACTTGTGATTTTGCATTTAATAGAAGAAATAGCCACATATTAAATATCTAACAACAACCAACTGTGACCCGTTTTTGCTTCTGCTTGAATGATGAACAGACAGCTTGACTAGTTCTAACCAAGGAGGAAAAGATACTGGTTTGATTTAAAATGATGACTATGACAGCAAACTGGATCCATCTGCTCACATAAATATAGATATATTTATATGTGCTATATTGCTGGAGTTCCCTTAATTAAACTGAGGAAAAACTTGTATCAGCAGAATGATAATTGAAAAGAGAGCTGTCAAAAATAATAATAATAATAATTCTGTATACTTTTAAGGTTGAAATGTTAATATGTTTCTATTACTATTACAATAATTTCTGATACTATTATAATCATGTAATCCTGGATAATGCAGGTTAAAGGACTTTCCTTATTAAGCTCTCTATAAAATCCATGAGTCTTTTCTGAAGCATAGCACAGCTACTAGAAGCAAAGACAAAAACATCCAGTTCTGATTTTTTCAAGAAGGGAGAAAGAGGTTAGGGGGAAAATGTGCTTTGCTTCTGCTGACCTCTGCTTGAGAAGTTCCTTTCAAATCTGCAGTAGTGTTACATTCAATCAGGTGAAGACAGATAAACAAAGGACCTGGGGATTTCTTGTGGCAGTTTTTCATGAACCAAAACAAGGGAAAATACAACTGAAATAAAATACATGCTGTCAGTGTAAGAACAACAGCAATGAAAACAAACAAACATTTAGTTTGAAATTGATCCTGTGGAGCAAAAAATGAACACTTTTTGTGTTGCTGAGATCACCTAAAACAGTGAGTTTTCAAGCTTAAATATGATTCTTCTAAAACCACCAGTGGGAAAGGTTTCTTCTTTCCTTTTGAAAATAGACCAAGGTGTTGTGACTTTCTTTCCATGCTAAGGTTCTTGGTCAGCAAAACATTTCTAAAACAGAGTAATAACCTGCACTGAAATTGTTCTACCTTGATCATTTCAGAGGCTTTGAGTATGTGAGGGTAAAAGTGTGAACACTGCTAGTGCTGTTGATAGATAATGAAGAGGGGAAAGAGTGCATCTAGATTGATTAAGAATGTTTTAAGGACTGAGACATATGGAAAAAAGTCTACAGAGATTTACTCTGAATTAAAAAATTAAAAATCTGCTTGCCAGGCTAATGGGCCTGATGTTATATAATACTAGTCTGAAGTATTTTGGCAGCTTTTTTAGTTTTAAAATAATAACTTTCTTCTGTCTGTTTTGTTTTTATCCCTGAGTATTATAAATTGATAAGGGTGAGGATTTTGTTTTATTTTTGCTTTTGTTTTTTAGTCATTAAAAGTTATTATCGTATAGGAAAGGCTTTAGCTTTCCTCATGTCTGTACAGTCTTAAGCCAGTTGATTGTTATAGATGAAAATAAGATAAAAAGTTGCCACAGATTTCCAGTGACATATGGAATTCTCCAGATTTCCTCAGAAATTTGAACCAGATCCAAAAACATGTTAGTGAGAGTCTGAACTTTAGTTCAAGGGAAGGGAATTGGAGACAGTCAGTACCTGTTTCTGAATGAAGTTACACCAAAATCCTTCTATCTAGAACAGCAACAACAAAAAAACAAGCTAACTAACTGCTTTGTCCTCCATTTAATCTAAGAAGTAGCATCAACAAAGATCAGTACAATTGTGCTCGCAGTCTAGATACTTGAAGCAAACAAATAAAGTTTGGACTTATGGATGACAATGTTTTTTCTAACAAAAATAAGGTGAGCTTTTAGGCTTTCACCTTTTGTTCTTCAACGGATACTTTGCAAACATAAGCAGGCTTTTTTATTTACTTTTAAGAAAAAATAAATTGAGCAAGCGGAACTTCTCTGAAAAGAAATAACCCTTTTTCTTACAGAAAGGTGTTTTATGGTGGCATTCAGCCATCTTGCTAAATGTAACCACCACTGGAAATTTTTTCACTGTATGTGGGTTCACAGTCTAAGGAAGTCTTAAGGCCATGTTTACTCCTCTCTTTGAGACATCTTGATAAGGCAACTTTTGCCATGCTCAAAACTAAAACTGTGTTTATCATGATTTCAGGGTACACAGACAGTGCTTACTGGTTGATACAGAGTACAGCTACATAGCACAGGCAATGGGTGATGAGTGGGGATGAAGATGCTACGTATTAAAATATCAGGAATTGGAGCTCTTGGGTCTAATCAAGATTATACCACTGCCTCAGTGTGACATATTAGACAAATGATTCATCCTTCTTTATACAAACCTTGCACAGCAGACGATGATTAGCTGCCTCAGACCCAAAACATCATGCTTAGCTGATATTTGAAAAAAATGGTGTTAGCTGGTTTGCAACAAGAGAAAGAAATTTAGTATAGCTAGAGTGGCAGACTGAGATGTCTTCTTAACTAGGGAAACGGATCTCAAAAGAGGAGAAACAACAGAGCGACCTCGGATCACAAGCAGGATGAGCAGTGTGCCAGCACAGATGACACTGGGGTTCACTGAGGTAGGATGTTCAGTAGAGGTTTACTCTGCTGCTTTCTATTGTAGCTGGAAGTGACAGTTCTGAAGATGTTACATGAATGCTGCAAAAGGCAAAGGCAAAAAAAACCCCGAATGCTACTGACCTGAGATGCTTGATTTGCACCCAAATTGTAGGTGCCTGCTGGAGTGCAAAAGTTCCCTACCTAGTCAGTGGGAGAAAACCAGCTGGAGTCCTCCAAATAGACAAGTGTCTGCCTAACTTAGGCACCTACACTGAAATGAATGAGGTATTAGCCTTAAAATCAGTTGCTTTCCTCTCCTGTCCATACCTTAGGTACTCTCTTGTGGTAGACAGCAACATCATGCACCTAATGTGTAGGTGCAGTTCAGGGCTCCAGACCCAAACAGGGGATTTTAGGTAGTAACAAGGAAGGTCGTTCTACAGGTGCTTCCCATCAGGCTAGCAAGCATAAGTGTTCCCTCTATTTCCTTCCCTATCCTGAAGACACTGACTTAAAGCAATTTTAGCAAACAGAAAAAACTCTAATGTGCTCAACCTCTAATCTTTGCCCATCACAAGAACCTACAGATGGATGAAATAAAGATGACTTAAACTTATGAGTTTGGAAGGAAGTGTCCATTGTGCAGCAATTCATAAATGATTTCCTTGTATATTTAATTCTTGTATATTTAATTCTTGTATATTTAATACAAGAAATGTTATCAGGTTTTCATCCTGGTTAAAGGGACACACATTTCTGAACAGTTACCAGGGGACAATCAGGAAAATCATTTTCCTTCAAATCATGAAGAAAAAGAACAAACTTCTTTTTGAGGGGAGTGTCAAAATATCAGTTTCAATGAAAACAAAAGTAGAATTTAACCTATCTATACCAGTAGTGAGATATCGGCTCCTCAAAAGACACACTGCTATGCAAAATTAATCTCTATACCACAGTGAATATTCATTCTAGAAGGAACCACCTAATATTGTTGGCTTTAAGTGACAGACATATATACTTTTCTCTTAATTTCTTGCATTAACATTCTTTCAGGAGATGTTTATATAAAATTTATCAGGCTTAGCACATTCTGGTTTCATTGGCCATCAGCACAACTTGACAGGGAGCACTGTCGACTTCCCAACTTTTTCAAACAGAGTGTGTGTGTCTTATAGGTAGATTAGTGCTGAAGACACGTTGCATGTCTTCACCATGAGTCCAGCGACACGGCTGAAGACTTCTGAGCTGTTCAAAGTGTGGAGGAGCATCTCACTGGCAGGAAGAGGTCACCTGGGCATGAGGTGGCTGCCCTCCTAACCTGCGCTCTTCGCAGGCACCGTCCTGTCCGCCAAAATCCTCACAGTCTCAGCTACAGCGTCTGCTGGCTGGTGGAAGGAACAGGCCGTTCCTGCACCACAGGGCAAAATGGAGGAGTGTTGAAGCCAACTCGTGCTTGGTGTTGTGCTGTGTGCGGAGTGAAACCGGGGCTTTCAGGGACTCCTTGAGCAGTGATGGATCCGCGTCGAGAAAGGGCACCCTGTCCTGGCACCGTGCCTGCAGCCTGCGGTTTTACTTTCTCCTTTCTACCCACTCTGGGCCCCTCAAGCAGCGAGCTGAAAGCTATTACATACAGGCTCATTTTTAAAATATGAGCCCAGCAAAATCATCTCCATGTACTTTCTTTTTTCTCCTTTTTTTTTTTTCCTGGTCCCTCAGACTGAGGGATGGTGTCTTGCCTGGGAATCTCCGTCTCTGTGTCTCAGCTTCAACCAAGGAGGTCCTCCTCTGACACCAACTGAATTGCGGTTATACTGAGACCTGATCTGTTCTACCTGAATACCTGGGTGATACCACAGAGCATCAACCTGAAGGAAGCATATGAGGGGATAAGAGCAATAGGGAAAAGATGCAGTGGCCTTCCCAAGAGATGGGATGCCCTCTCCTTGCAGAATATTATATTTAAGAGAGAATAATCTGTCCCAAGCACCCTGTAACTCCTCCTACAGAACAGGTTCATGGGAAACTTCTGTGCTTGTATCATCCCCCCCAAAAAATATTAGCTGTGAGGAAGATATGATTTGAAAGTGTTCAGGAAATTTGGGAGGCACCAAATGGTCTTCACTGCAGAATATATCAAGTTGGCACATTAGAGGAGGAGTTAAACACTCCGAAAGAAGTGCTGCTCTGTTCTTCTTTTCCACGGATAACAGGAAATCTCTTTGCATATTCAAGCGAAGGGTGGGGGAAGTGTTGTAGGCCTCTCTCTTTAAAACAGCCTCTTTGGTGCCAGTATTTTAAATGATGGCTCTAGGTGCAAACTCCAGGAGCCTGAAAGCAGTGTTCAGCATACAACAGTCCTTTAATCTTGGGACAAAGAGGATCCTCTGCTTGCCTCCAGCCACTAATCAGAAGTTTGGAAATTTTGCTTCTTATATGTCTCTATCCCAAGAGCAAAATTAACTTACGCGTCTTTCTCGGCGAGATAAAACAGCAGAAAATGTAAAAGGCGAGTGATGCTGTGCTAGGGGAATAAGGCAAAGGAAATGTTAAAAACTGATAGCTTATTCCCAAAGAAACAATATGAGCTCAGCCAAGCAGAAAAATGTGCAAATACTACTCTTAATTCACTCTAGACAATTTGTCACTTATAATATTTTCTTTAGGGTTCATGGAATCACAAACTCGGGGGGTGAATTGGTGCTCCTTCCCTCCTATACCTGCTTACTGGAGAGAAGAATGGGGACATGGGGAAGGGGTTGTAGAAGGCTATTTAAAAATGCAGCCAGACCCTGGAAATGGGCACTGAGGTGCTTGCAGTAGCAGCTTCTTCTTGAAACTCAAATGTCAGCCATTTAAATCCTCGAATTTTCTTTTAGCTTCTTCTTTGCCTTTTCATAATGCTACTTAAAAATACATTTATTTATAATATATGCAATGAAGAGGATTTGGTGCACACATGCGTTGGAATAGGAGGTTTGAGGGTAATTTAGTAAAGGGATGAAATGACATAGTCTTATTGACTTTCAGGGGAGCTATATTTAAAGTTGGTCCTTGCAGGAAAATTGATGGACATAGATTTTTTGTGAGGTAATAAAAACAGTTCATGAGTTCATTTTATTGTTAACAAATATATGGTTAGTTATTCAGGAACCAGTTATTTTATTCTGCGGCTTTGCAAAACAAAGGTGCATTTCAACATAGGAGAGCTTCTTGTGATTTTGCAAAATACTTGTGATGCAAATAAAATGAGAAAGGAGTCAGTCAGTAAAATAAAGTCAGAAATATTTTGGTTTCTTAATTTCAAATGGTATTTTAATTTTAATTTGATTTTGGAGATGTTACAGGGTCAGTAAGCTGAAAACTGAAGATATATCTTTTCATACAAAAAGCTTTTCAAGTCTACCTGAAAGAACATTTCACAGAATCACAGACTGGTTGAGGTTGGAAGGGACCTCTAGGGATCACCTAGTCCAACCCCCCTGCTGCAGCAGGGACACCCAGAGCACGTGGCACAGGGTGGCATCCAGGCGGGTTTGGAAGATCTCCAGAGAAGGAGACTCCACAGCCTCTCTGGGCAGCCTGTTCCAGGGCTCTGTCAATCTCAGAAGTAAATGAAAATCTTTGTTTCCTGGAATCTTTTTTTTTTTTTTGACTCAGCAGACTAAAAAATTATTACTCATGCATGTCCTTTTAATTTTTCTGGGATTTCATTTTTTAAAATACCTTCTCTTTTCCTGGATTTATACTGCAGTTATATAGTTATACTACAGGGAAACCATCATCACAGTTATTCCAAATAATTGTGTAAGTCTATTTCCTCATAAGACCTTCTCCAATGTGTGCAGGTTAACTGTGAGACCTTATGTTCTTTATATATTTCTAACTGCTGATTTGGAGGTAAAACTAATGACTGAAACAGCTCTCCTAAGCCTTCCTAACCATAGCAACCTCCTTTCCATAGCCAAATTCCTCACCTTCTCAGTTTCCTTTTGTTTAAAATGGGAATAACCAACCCACCTACGAGCTTTATGTTGATGGACTAAATTCCTAGTAGGGTAGATCTAAAGTACAACTTGATGAACTAATATGAAGTTGAGATTTTCTTTTTATTCTTGCTTACCACATTTGGAGATCATTTTGGGGCTTCCAAATCATACTGGTATCTTGGCACGATGCCAAAACTATTACAAAATACATCCAAAATATTTTTGCTGATAATTCTTAATAAAATAAAAATGAAAACATTTCAAAAATACCCTCCAAAAAAACAACAGTTTCTAATCATACTTTTAAAAGAATATCTTGAACGAGAATTCTGATTGCTTCTTTGGGCCTCTCCTCAAGAAGCATTTTTATTCTTCCCTTAAGTTCTCAACGCTCAGTAAGGAATTGTTGTTAAGAGAATTCCCAGAGGTTAATTAGTAAAAATGTCGAGCTTCTTTCACAATGTTCTTCTGCCTTATGTTTCGATTTCTGTGTTTTCTAATGTAGTGCAATCTTCACGGAGATCAGCATGTGGGTTATGCGCCTCTTGCCCCATACCTACACAATGTAAGGTTTTATCCTTAAATATTTAGACTCAGCTTATTTCCTTCTTTTATGCCTAGTTCAGGAAGACACACATGCATAAACCAATGGGCCCTGAAGGATGGGGACAGGCTATGGAAAGGTTGGTGGAAACAGGGTTTTGTCAAACATGGTTCTTGTTTGTTTATTTGCTTTAAGCTGTCTTCCTTCTTCGTTCAAAGTTGTCTAAAAATTAGAGGTCAGAGCTATTCGTTTTTGCACTCGTTGCCTTATGTCTTATGGTTGAAATACATGACCAGAACTTTCTTTCTTTGGGAAACTTTTTGCAGTGAGATCCTTATTTCACCCATTAAAAGCAGGGACACTGGTGAGTATTTGAAAGCCCAGGACAAGAAAATCTCATTCAAAATGTCATTGCAAGCCTTCTGTCAGCAAACTTTTGCCAGTTGCCTTTGATTTGTTCATGCACACATTGGAAGAGACACAAAGTGATGCTAAAGCTAACACCTGGTTCTCGTAGTCTAGCTCATCCACTGCTCTGAGACAAAAGCAGAGAGGAAGGGGTGCTGGAGAGGTTATCTATCTCATCCACTCTGCTGCTGCAGTGCAGGATCATCTCTATTTGTGTCATTCCTGATGAATGTTTCTCTGGCCTGCTCTGCAATGAGAATTACTCCATAATTAATGCACACAGACTGTTCCAGTGCCTCCCTCTCTCTTATCATTAGAAAGTTTCTCCAGTTATCCAACATGATTTTCCTTTTTTTTTTTTTGGTGTAATATCAGTGCATTCCTTCTTGTCCTGTTCACAGGAATATGCCAGAAGTTCTGTTTTCCTCTTCAAATGCAAATTTATGAAAAGAAAATGTAAGAACTTGGAAATTTTTACCATGGTTCTGCTTAGTGACTCTTCTCTAGACTAAACAATCATCTCAATTGTTTCTATTTTAGTGGAGAGTCATCATGAAAGCTTTCTAAAATTCTGATTTTTCTTCTAGCTGAACTTTTTCCATTTAGTCCACATCCTTCTTGAACTATGATATCCAAAACAGGGTAAAGTTTACAGAGGAGACCTGACCGAGGCTGGCAAGACCTGAAGGGCATATCTACATTTTTTGAAGGCCACGCTCCTATTGATACATCTCACGACAACATTTGCCTTTCTAACGTATATTTTTGGGTCACTTAGCTTGAGATCCATGTATAATCTGACTATATCCATATATAATGTCAAAATCATATATGAGATTTCTATATCTCATGTTATCCAGAACAGAATCCTTATTCATCAAAACCATTCTGTCTTCTTAATTTTTTCCCAGAAGTTGATACTGTCCCTCTCTACAACAGTGTCACTCATGCACAGGGCTTTAGTTGATAAAATTTTTAATTCATTTTTTAATTTCCCTTGACAGGTGGTTATGCTAAGCCATCAAAATACCGTCTCGGTGCTACTCTAACTGCTCCCTTTGATACTCACGTTGTGCGGAGCTCAGCTTGATGGTACACCGCGCTCTGCTTTCAAACCTGTCTTCAAAGGGCCTCCTCTTGCTGCAGCATTTTGGGAAAGACGCGCTCCAGAGGTTTTGCAAAGGTTTCTTGTAACTATGGTCACTGCACGAAAAGTCAGACTATTGCCTAACGTTAGGCACATTAAAAGGGAATGCTGGATGAGCCGGGCTGCTGCTCGGTTGGTCTCTGTTCTCTTCATCTTTGATCTAATTCAGAAGCAACAACTGAAAAATGCTAATAATCTGGAAAGCAGTGAACTTTGCTCGCTCTGCTTTGGAGAGCAGTAAACAAGGAATTACAGAGACTGCCTCTGTGGCACTTCAGACCAGCTTTAACAGCGATATGTGGGTTTGGATAAGCAGGTCTAGAGTGGGAAATATGTTAACTTCCTTTCTGTTATTCCTTCAGTTTCATCTCCCTGTTACAAAAGCTCTCCTGACAATACTGGGGGGAAGAGAAGAAAACAGAATTGCGCAAAACAAACAGTTCTGAGGTTTACTATAATTTAAAATAATACAAGGAAAACTTTGTCATATTTGAAGCTAAGAAGGAAACATATTTCCAGCTAATCAAAAAGTTTAAAAAAAAAATTAAACTCAGATTAAAAAACTGTATTGTTTCAAATCTGAACATGCTACAAGTTTTAAAGTAAAAACAAAGGAAAACTTTAAAAAGAAAAATTGCTTCAAATCCATGAATGTGAAACATTTTAACTTTAGAAACTGAGGATTCTTCTGGAATGAAATCACTTGTTGAAATGAGGAGCAGTGCAAAGAAAAGGTTACTGTCTCCAAATGGTCACCTCACGTCCCTCACCCAAAATGCCTTTCAGAGAATTTCAGTCATCTTATAAAGAAGATGGAGGGTATACAGAGTTAAGCACAGCAAAAAGCAGAACTCCCTAGCAAATGGAGAAGAGACTCATGTTTTGACTTTTACTACCCGTATAAGGAAGAATATAGGGTCCTTTGGGAAAATGACTAATGTAGAAGAAGCAAAAGACTCTCTTTCCCAGAATAACAAAAATACACATATATTTTAATCTCTGTTCTGGCTTTCATAATGCAGCTACATGCTTTTGACTCCGCAGTGCTGTCAGCAAAAATTAATTTTAAAAGTAGCACACATGGATGACTTCAGCCTTTGCCTCTAATTTACTTTTTCGCTAAGAGCTGAGATAAGATGTAGCAGTGCTGAAGAAGGATGGACGGCTGTACACTATATTGTAGGAGACGACAGCACTAAATTAATCATGTTCTATCTGGAATTTGCAATTCTTTCAGAGATGCTCAAGACAATATAAAAAATTTAGTGGTAACAGTGAAAGTAGGCAGGAGGTTGTGAGGCAGAAAGCTTCAGAGGGCACTTTAAATGTGAAAGATGCATTACAGTTTCTCACACATGAACAGGATAGCATGCCTTACTAAAAATATAATAAATAAGGAGTGTATTCTGCCAGCTGCAGCTGTGAAGGGAGTGCTCTTCCAGTCAGATATACGGCGCATGATTGACACTCCCTTAGCTTTGCTGTGATATGACTAAATATGAAAATGAACAGTCTGCAAACAATATTTGCATTAGGAACATCATACCATGCTGCTGCTGCTTTCAAAAACCCACCTAATATACCAAAAGTTTGGCACTATACAAGAGGAGTCAAAGTCAACTCCTCACCCATGATTTTTCTCATTTGTTCTTTTTCTTCTTCCTTTCTGTTGTGCTTTTCCTTTTTTCCCCTTTTTTTTCAGTTTCATTGCACTGTCTCATCTCTTACTCCTGCTTCACTCTGCTGTATAAGGTGACTGAAGGGAGATATAAGTTGAATAAATCTATGCATGCTGGGCTGTGACAGCCTGTGTCACCCAGGAGCCCTGGAGCGGAAGGGCCGGTTCTTGCTCCTTTGGCACCGCCAGCATCTCTACAGGAGCTCTCGATATACGTGGGAGTTCACAGAACTCCCCTCCACATCCTCTGCTGAGAGTCCTTCTGGATTTGTGACTGTAGGAACTCACATTTTGCCACAGAGCATACCTGCTTTTGGGAACCTGCAGGCTCCCTGCTCACTCAAAGGATCTGGAGAGGTGTCTGTTTGGTAGGTGATGCTGAGAGCCTCATCTAGTGCCATGGACTGTGGAAAAGGTGGTCTAAAACACATGGGAGGAAAACTTCTGAAACCCCTTCTCTAAAATATGGAGAACAGATACAGCTAAATGGTTTCAACCATGAAGACAATCCAAGGATCATCTTGATGTTGAGAGATGTCCCATAAGGAAACTGTTTCTGAAATCACTGCCTTGTGATTTCACTTCTACTTCCAAATTCAGGTGCATTGTTCCATTTCTGGCTGTAAGAAGATCCTCCTATGCAATCAAATTCTCCTTGAGATCAAAACAAAAATAACAGTCCTAGAGTCATACTTACAGTCTCATGATTTAGCTTGGGAGTTACTAAGTGTGGCTTATACCACAGACTCATCTTACTAAATGCTCCCATCCCACCCAAGTTAGTTGGGAAGGTGTTACCAAGTTCAATTCACCTCAACTCTCAGAAGATTTATTTCTGAATCACCTGAATCTAGTGTGATTGCAACCACTTAATACAGTAGTTATTAATAACTGCTTCATTACAATTGGCCTATAGTTTTTCAAATTCAGCCTATGTACAAAAATTCAATTAATTATATGGAGTGTGTGAAGCGTGTATATTATTATAACAAATATAATCATTTGTGACAAAGAAAGTTTGATAAAATTTATGGATCATCTTACTAGACACATTTGATTACACTTTGTAAAGTAACAAATAAATCATAAAAATCTTTAAAATTCTTTTAGTTCTCAAATTATGCATCCTGTAGATGTTGTAAACATAACCTCTGTATAAGCTTCTCATATAACAAGAGAGATCTGTTTATGTTCAAAATCAAACACATTTTTAGTTTCTACATTTTTATTGGTACCTCAGTAACTTTGATTCTCTTCACTTTTTATAAATCAGAACAAATATTTCAAATATCCATTTGGTTTGGAAAACATGAGTGTTACTTCATAGGTTTTAGGGTTGCATTAGGCACAGTGAGTCCTAGCCTACCTAGTTGCTAATATGGAAGAAATGATCGTGGTTTGCTTAAGCTTAATTTTGCACTGTTGTTTCCTGCTTTGTTTTTTAAATCATTCACACTACTATTTCATAATTTCATGCTACGCATGCTATTATTTCTAATTATACAGTGATAGTTTGGGGATTTTTTTTTTTGGTCTTACTGAAAATACATTTTGACTTATGAGCTAGTCACCTTTGTTACTGTGATATGCAGAAGTAATTATTTTTTTCATTTAGAGCCTTCAGGTCTCCCTACAGAGCAAAGGAAGGTGTGATTGCATTAGCTCCTGATGATACCTTTAATCTTGTCAGCAAGTAACAGTAACAGTAGTAGAGAAGCCATGAATGAGTCCGAGTAGCATGGCCTCTATGAGGACACTTGAGATGCTTTGTCAGCTTTGGGTGACAGCCGGATGAACACGAGACAGAAATGTGCGCCGGTGACTGAGAAGGCCAACGGCCTCCTGTCTGTTATCAGGAACAGTGTATCCAGCAGGACCAGGGAAGTGATTGTCCCCTTGAATGTGGCACCGGTGAGGTCGCACCTTCAATACTGTGTTCGATTTGGGGCCCCTCACTACAAGAAGGGCATTGAGGTGCTGAAGCACGTCCATAGAGGGACAACGAAGCTGGTGAGGGGGCTGGAGCAGAGACCTTGTGAGGAGCAGTTGAGGGAGCTGGGGTTATTGAGTACGGAGAAGGGGATATTCAGGGGAGACCTTATCTCTCTCTCTACCTACGTGAAAGGAGGTTGTTGTGAGGCAGGCATCTGTCTCTTCTCCAAAATAACTACCAATAGGACAGGAGACACTGGTCTCAAGCTGCCCCAGGGGAGGTTCAGGTTAGTCATAGGAAGAACTTCTACACAGAAAGAGTGGTGAAGCATTGGAACAGGCTGCCAAGGGAAGTGGTGGAGTCACTGTCCCTGACAGTGTTCAAGAAACGTGTTGATGAGGCACTTAGGGACATGGCTGAACAGGTGAAGTGTTGAGGGGCTTACGGTTGGAATTGATAATCTTGAAGGTCTTTTCCAACCATAATGATCATATGATTCTATGCTGGGCTTCTCCTCAGGCTCTTCTACCTTTTTTTTTTTTTTTTTTTTGACAGGTAATGGTAAGATCATTCTGTCCATAAAGTATTCTGATGCAGAGAATTACGGCTTTTAGAGAACCATTTTAAAACAAAATTTTATTCTGATAGGTGTATTTATTTTTAATTTGCATTTTTTTTTCACACAGATAAACGTTGGTTTCTGGAGATGTGATGCTTTTCAAGGCAGCTCAGGATTTTGGTATTCTTATATGGTATTCAGTGGTTGAATCCCTCCTTTAAGTGATAAATGGAAAATTACCTGAAGTCTAGCACTAGAGACAGCTTACTTATAATTGAAGTTTTCTTCTCAACCAGTGAAGTAAAAATAGAGTAAAGAATGAATATATCATCTGGCCTACAAAAATACATCAGGTGGGGCAGAGGTGGCATAAATATGGGTTTACTGTGGGTAGAAATCTGTACATTTTCAGGAACACAGAATACATACTTCCAGCAAATACATTTAGTATAAATTTACTTACTAAGGTACCAGTTCTCTTTGTGACTAGAAGACATTTTGAGTGGGAAAACAAATTATTACTGTTCTCTTCCTGTGCATGAAACTGTGCAAAACTATGACAGATTAGCACAGGTTAAGTCCTTTTCAGCTGCAGAAGAGGAATAAATAAAATATGGCTTATTTGGGATAAGATCCTAGATTTTTTCTGTTCTTCTAGAAGCTTGATATAAATCAGAGATTCTCCCAGTAAGTTTTTATCTGTCAGTGTGTGAAATGGAAAGCTCTCTTGCTTGCCTTCAGTAGGATTCTATTTTTCAGTAGTTAATTCATATTTGCTAAGTGGAGGTAAAAAGCATCTTTTCTTACTTTGGTGGGCATGTATGTACTTTATCAAAAGAGCTCCTGCCTTTTTCCTGGGATGAGAGAACATGTAGCACCTCACAAGTACCTGCTACTTCTCTGGAAAAACATCTTGCAAGGCAAGCTGTTCAGACATGTAACTTTAAATAAAATAAAGGGCAAAATGATTTTGTCTCCTGTTTGACTACCATTCATGCATTAATTTAATTGGCATTTTAATATAATTGGACTGCATTTTCACCTTGTATTCAAATTTGACCCACCGCTGCTTGCATCATTGCACCCAAATTCTTCTTCCTCAGAAACACCTCCCAAATCTTTATTTTTGCCTTTTATGAAGTGAAGGTGAGAGATATGCATAAACCACAGAGTGTAGCTTGAATAATTTTTTACGGCTAATGTATTAAAAATAAAGGGTGAGTGGAATAACAAAATTAAGGACGTATGAGTCTTGTTCTCATGCTGTATATGCATATATAAAGCACAACATTATAATGATAAAAATGCCACATTTAGCACCCTAATGCCAAATGCATGCAGTGTAAGATAGTTTGAGAGCAGTCATTTAGACATAACCATCAGGGTTTCCCATAGCCATTTAGGGATTGGAGGCCACCTCGTCCTGGAGGATCAGGAGGCCTGAAGGACAGGATGCCCCATAAGGTGTTCCTATGGAGGCAGGAATGCAAGGTCTCACGGAAAACTAATTTTTTGAAGTTGTTTAACCCAAAAATACCATATCCACCTATCTTTTAAACACATTGCTTTCCTTCTTCTACTACAGACCTAGAAACTATCTACCACACGACTGGTTAAAACCTAGTGGGACTCGTGGGGCTCCTGGCCTTTTCTTGTGTAGTTATCCAGAGCTCTGTCATGCAGTCTGCTTTCTTTAAGAGAGAGTTTTAGAGAGTTCTCAGAGAAAATTTTTTTTTTGGAAAGCCGGAGCATCCGTGGAGCAGCAGCAGTGACGCTCCGATCCGGCCCGCTCGCGTGGGAGCTGACCTGGGCCGAGCGCGGAGCCCATCAAAGCTCTGCGACGGCGGGAGCCAGCCCCGCTCCTGTCAGTTCCCATTAAGCGAGCAGCGGCGTAACACGGCCCTCACTGAGAGCGACACAGATGATAGGAGCTGTGTTTTAATTAGGAAATGCCACTGGCACAGGCATGAGCCCAAGCTGGAGCTGGGCTCGCTGTCGCCATGTTAATCCCAACACCCCTCTCCTCCCGTTTCGCTGATGCTTATTCCCTGGTCTTGGCTCTTCGCTGACTAGAGGGGTGTGGAGAAGAGGATTCCCGTGTTGTGACAAGGGAAAAAAAGGGGGATTTTAGGATTAAAACAGATTTGATGTTTAAGGTTCCCGCTAAAAAAACTGAAGAATTCCATTTTGTACTGCATACAATAAAAATATCCCATTTTTGAGAGGCATAGGGAGAGATTCTCTGTCCTTTTTTATGGTAATCTATTGATTAGGCAATGCACGCAGAGTGTGAGAAGTGTGGACACTAGCCCCTTCTCACATTAACATTTAACAACTATGCAGAAGGAAAGGGAGAAGTTCAGAACCAGGCACTCCTGTGCTCCCAAGTCAGTCCACAAGGAGATGTAAGACTGATATTCAGTGGAGAAGATGGAGAGGTGGGAGCTACACCTCCTATATCTCAGGATGTCCTAAATTTCAGCTTGCTAACTAAAGGAGGAATAGCATTTCTGCCAGCTTATCCTACAGAAATTTTCCAGCTTTGCTCTCCACTTTTTTACTCCAAGGTAACTAGTCAGATGGAGCCTTTAAGGATGAGACCTGCTTCTCTGAAAAACAATTAATGAAAAACAACATTCTCTGCCCTCATTCAGCACTGTCAAGCAATGTTTTCAGAAGTATACTGGAATATTGAAAGTAACATAACTGTGATTCTAATCAATACAGCATGTTTTACTGAAAGTGGTTGCCTCAGGAAACATCACATCAGGAAAATCTCACAGACAAATCTAAGTAGAATAAGTCTTCATTTACTTTTTTTGTTGTTGTTTTAAAAACCTAAGGAAATTCCATGCAAAATAATAGAAGGTAGCGCAAATTTAGAAATCAGGTATGGGGAATTTGGAGGCTGATGGGTTTCATCCTGCTTTTGCTGTTCGGTTTAACTCAACTTTTTCTTCTCTATAGTTGTCTCATTTTATAGTATTAGGTAAGACTTTTGCTGAATAAATTAAGTAAAAGTGGCCTGGAAAATCATACCCAAAAATGTAAATGTGGAGAATAGGTTACTTGAACAGAAATAGGTTTGAACAAAAGCTCAGAGGAATGAACTCCTCTCTTAGGTCATCTTCCTAATTCATGAACGTCTAGAAATCTGGATCCTGCAAATACGCGTGTTGATGCCTGTTCAACTTCAGGATCAAGCAGCAGAGCTGAAATCAGAAACCTGACAAGCCTGAAGTGAACTTCAGGTTCTAGAAGTCTTTGGAGAGCTGGGCACACTCGCTCACAGCACCTTTTAAGTGTGCCGCTATGTAGCGGCTGTGGCAAGGGGGAGGACGAGGGGCACTGACAGCAGCAAAAGCTGCAAGTAATAAAAAAAAAAAAAAGAGCTTTCCTAATTGGCTGCAATAATGTTTAAATTTTCTAATAAATAACATTCACACGCGTCACAAATAAGCCCTAGGTGGAATGTTCCACTAGAGATATTTATTTGGTGCATGAAACAGATTGCATTTACAGAGTTATATTACGCAGCAGGGAAATCACTCTGTACGGAGTGACAGGGCAATGGTCTTATAGCCATCCAGGCCCTTTAATAGCAAAGCATTTAGACACGTGAGTATCGATTTCAGTGGAACAGCTCACGCTTAGGATTATGGATGTGCATTGCTGAAGTGGGTCATGGAGTAACACAGAATCCCTCCAATGTGCAGGAAAACCCGCTCCCAGGTGGGGAGAGAGAAGCCCAGGTTCAAGGGAAGGAGGAAGAGCAATTACCTGCTTCCTTTTCCTTAAAATTACCCCCTTATGCTATAGGTACAACTGACAGCTTTTTTTGGTTTTAATGGGTTAAGAGTTGCATTCTGCACAAGTGAAAATGCGCTCTGTCAGGAGAAATATGCTCACAACAATTAATTCATTTTTTTAATTAAGAGATGTCATACTATTTGGTACCTTAAGCCATGCAGCTGCTAGTGTTTACTACATCTCCCTGCTTATGTGCGCTTGGCCCTTACTTCTGTCAAAATGTTCTCCTCTGAGTATTTCTTCCTTCCTGTTCTGTAAAGGGATGTGTGAGGGAACAAGCTGAAACCTGACTAATATTGTTTGGTAATATGGTTGTTCGCAGTTTATTTGTTCTCTGGTGGATTTTATTATAGCTGCCGAAGTTTTACTCATTAGTTTAATGGTGGTTATTTTGCAGATTTCTTTTACCCTTTTTTTTTTATTATTGAATTCTTATTCACAATACCACAGCGATTTGAATATACTATTCATGATGCAAAATTTAATTAGATACTAACTAAGTAAATGGTCCATTAAAATATTATTCGAATTGTTCAGGGAAATGTTTGGGTAAACATTTTTTTTGGAAGTTGACTTTTTGGTAAGGGAAGTGGAAAATGACAAATGAACGCTCCTGTTTATTTTGTCTCTCAGCATGCAAAGGGTGAGAGTGTGTGCATCTGAATTACATCGCCATTTGCAGTGAGGGAAAGGACCTTGCCATTAGAGGAATCATAACATCAATTTATTATGCAGTTCAGGTCTAGACCAGCTATACTGTAGTCCATCAAAAAGTATTTCAGGGGAAAGATGCTCATAATGTAGCAGGGAGCTCCGCTGTTTGAATGATGATGATGATGTGCTGCAGTAGCTGTAGCCACATAATACGCTTCGCCGGAAAATGTTCCCAAAAAGATTTGAGCTGGAAATAAAGATATACATTGTGTGTATTTAAGTATGGCTCCATTCACTAACAAGAGAGGCTTTAATTATACATGGGTTTTCACAAACAAGTTAGTTCAGAGAGTGTTCAATCCACAAAGGTCTCTTTCTCTATACTCAGGGCTCCCAGTTCTAAGCAGTTTTGCAGCTATTGAAACAGCTGCACAATTTTTGATTTGGTCATGGATACTTTTAATGTGCACATAAAATGAAGGGGAAAGGGAGGGAACATCTCTCAGTCAGCTCGGCGCAGAAGAGCGAGCCAGCTTTGTATCTGAAGAGTATCGAATGGAGCAGCACTGAACTCATGGAGCTGGGAGTTAGACCCCCTTAAATCACACGCGCTGCTTTGATGGCAACTAGTTAGCCAAGTGGCAGCACATCGTTTGGTGGAGAGAGGGAGGCAGAGAGCCTTGTTAAGCGGGGAGGTGAATGGGAAGAGAAGAGGTCAATCGTTAGAAGGAGATAACAGCATGTGAAGCGGAGAGACTGCAGAAGACATCAGGAATATGAGGAACGACAATTTCTCTCTCAAGACAGAGCACTGAAATCTGTGGTCACAGGCTGTTCCTCACCCCTCACATGAACTTTTCCCTTTTTTTCACTGCTCTGTGTAGTTTACTGCTGCGTTCAAGAATGCCCTTGAGTTAAGCATCAGCTGTTCTGTCCTGAGGTTCAGCCATAGGGAAATATAGCCAACAATTTAGTCATGATGTTTATGCAGACACAGACTATGAAAGCATAATTAAAGCAATGGGCAAAGGGAAAAATCACGTAAGAGGGAGACCACCAAACAGCAGATGTTATTCTTTGTTACCACCCTTCAGCAGACAAGTAACCCCATGTTTGAAAAGATGGTCTGACCTGATCAGAGTTGATCTTAAAATGGAATGAAAATCGGGGTCTTAGCAGGGAATGTAAGAAGTGATCCTTCAGCATTGCTGGTGGGCTTTTCTCCATGATAGAGCACAACATATTGGGCTAAAAAGGAAGCCCAGTCCAAGCAGAACTCAGAATAATGGTCCAGTCTTGTTCAACTTTCTTATCAATGGCCTGGATGAAGGGGCAGAATGCACTCTCAGCAGATTTGCTGGTAACATGAAACTGGGAAGAGTGGCTTATTGATAGACCAGAGAGCTGTGCTGTCATTCAGAGGAACCTGGACAGGCTGGAGGAATGGGCAAAGAGCCACAGAGGAACCTCATGAAGTTCAACAGGTTGCCCAGGTAGGTTGTGGAGTCTCCATCCCTGGAGATCTTCCAAACCCTCCGGGATGTGATCCTGTGTCTTGTACTCTGGGTATCCCTGCTTGTACAGGGAGGCTGGAGTCAATCATCTCCAGAACTCCCTTCCTACCTCAGCTGTTCTATGATTCATGTGAAATCTCTGCAGTGACGGTACACGCATTGTAGCCTTTCTTTCTTCCGCGTCATGAATTAAGAATTCCAAACGTTTTCTATATTTCTCTTCCTTCTATGAAACTTGTAAGACTGTAGCAGCTTTCAAAACCTTCTCTAGTGTGGTTAAAACTGGAAAGTGCGCTCGAAGTTATTAGGATGAGAATGATAAATAAATATGCACAAGTGTGCATGCACAGGTGAATACAGAGTATGATCGTACTAGTTTAATATTCTTTAGTAATTTTAGACAGATTTTACTATTTCAGGTTCACAAGAAAAAATATGTCTGCTTTTTGTTGATCTTAAAGGTTGAAGTTGTTTCAAGAGTTCCATTGAGATTTAATAAATCAAAGCAAAAAGAAAAAAGAAATCAGTTGTATTGTTCAATAGTTTCAGAGACTTTTTTTTTATAGAATTATTTCCAAGGTTATTTGGTACTACCAGTTTTTCAGATTTTTAGCCCCTCCTAAAGCTTCAGCAAAAAAAATGACACCCATTTTTGCATTTACACCAATCCCTCCTTACTCCTCCTCCACCCTCAAAAAAACAACCTAAACCAAGAATGAAGGTTTCTGATCAGAGTGGATCAGGATGCCTTCAAGCTACAGAGGTTTTACATGAGGACATGCTGCAGACTTCCTTACATAAATGGGCAAAACAGCATCATTTTCAGAAACAGGATGTCCTCCAGTTCTCTTCCTCAAATGAGGATAGATAAAAATTGAGTATCTTTGGGAATCTATGCCTTACAGCCAGATGACTTATCAAAAATTTTTGAGGTAGGTCATGGAGATCATTCTTGCTAACAGAGCCACACTGGAAAGAAGAAGATAGCGCAGGAGATGGAGGTGGAAGAGGGAGCCAAGCTAGGCCCTTGTCTCCCTCTCTGTCTCACTCATTCCCTTTCTCCCCTGAACACGTCCAGCCAACAGACGCGTTCGGATTTCAAGCAGGGCGCCGCGGTTCTCTCCTGTGGGTGCTGTCTTGGGTTTCAGCAGTGCTCGAGTAGAGCTCCTTTTTAAATGTTTATATTTTATTCAGAAAGCTTAATTGGGAGTTTTTACAACTCCTGCTGAAGCTACGTATAGGAAAAGTTAAAAACTGCTAACAAATTACTGCCAGCAAGTGATTTTTAAAGCACGGGGTATAAATTCTCTTTAGAAAAAGCAGCAGGTAAGGACAATGGTGAATGGGCAGTGAAGTTGTCTTTTCATTGCACTGGTATCATAACCACTGTTATGATAAACATGAGGTGTTTCTGATCTCACCTCTCTCTTATTCAACAGTGCTGATAATTATTGCTTCAATGTTTGGGGGAGGAAAGGGGTATTGAAGACATTAAAAATAGTTTCTATTGCAATGTGAGTTGGGCAGTGCTACCTCAGTACAGGTCTTTGTAAAGCATATATGATGCCTTAGAAAATATCTTATCCAAGTACCTTGGGATTGTCTTCTACAATACTCTCCTTTGAGCGACAAAGATGATTAAGGGACTGGAGCATCTATTGTATGAGGAAAGACTAAGCGAGCTGGGCCTGTTTAGTCTGGAGAAAAGAAGACTGAGATGAGATTTGGTCAACATGTTCAAGTACCGGAGGGAGGATGGGACCAAACTCTTCTCCATGGCGACAGGACAAGGAGTAATGGATGTAAGTTGAAACACAGGAATTTTAATCTCTGTATGAGGAAGAACTTCTTTCCTGTGAGGGTGTCAGAACCCTGGAACAGGCTGCCCAGAGAGGCTGTGGAGTCTCCTTCTCTGGAGATCTTCCAAACCCGCCTGGATGCCACCCTGTGCCACGTGCTCTAGGTGTCCCTGCTGGAGCAGGGGGGTTGGACTAGGTGATCTCTAGAGGTCCAACCTCTTCCAACCTCAACCATTCTGCGACTGTGATTCTATGATTCCTGTTAAAGTCAGCCATCCATATAATGGCTTCTAAGGAGTAACTTCTACTCTTTTAGTGGGATTTGTTTGCTCTTCTTCCAGGATGGCTAGTGAAAAATCAAGATTGTATAGGAAGATTAAAAGGAGTAGATCTGGATGCTAATGCAAAATACAGGTCTTCTGTATTAAAAGTTATATTGGGTCACAGGGAAGATCTACCGAGGAGAAGATAAAATCAAACCACTTTCTTCTAACCACTTTTAATCTCAAAAGGCAGAAACAGGAGAAAACGTACCTTAAATCAATAGTTTGGTAGTTTTCTCTGGAGTCAGGGTAAGATATAATCTTGGCATGTAGCCATTTTATGTTATGGGAAAGATGTATGGAATTAGCGATGGTGATACTTAATACACTTTAATATACTGCCACTTAGTGATAGGAATGCTGTATAGCAAGAAAAGGAGGAGTTGTCTTTCAGGAAAGAGTAGACAACTGCTGTTCATCAGCTGGTCCATTTTCACTCTGCTGGTGTGTTTGTACTGGGAGAGAGGGATTGTTTGTTGGGTTTGGCTTGGGTCTGGTTTGTTTTTAGTAATAGTTTGGTGACATTACTTCGTTTCCAGTCGTTATAAGGCTACTACTAGTTGAAGTCAACACGCCTCTTAAAGCCATTTCCTTGCATATTTACACACTCTCTTAATTGTTTCAGATACATCTCCCACATTCTCTGCCTGCAGTATGGACCTTTTTTTCCCTGCCTTGTGCTTAAAGTTGATTGTGGGCCTGTTTAACACTATTGCTCAGAGCATGATATACACCTCAGTTTAGTCACAAAAGATATAGTATTCCTTGGCTGTAGTTTTAATTTGCATTAAGAAAATGTAGATCTTCCAAGTCATCCAAATCTTCCAATCCAGATCCATCAAAGGTCACTGGGCAATACATAAAGTCTCTTCAATGAACTTAACCTTAAAAGTCTTCCTTTGGGAGGCTTTTCCCCCATTCTTCCTGTTGGAAAGCTCTCTTCTTCTTGCTGTGAGCAACAGAAGAAATTATTGTAATCTCTTGCACATGTTTATTATGAACTAATTTTTTATGATGAGACTGATATGTAACTTTACTCTTTTCACTTCCCTGAAGTTATCCTGGCTCATTTTTAGAAGGCAGTTCTTTATTGTCTCAGTCCTTGTTTTGGTCTCAGAATTACATTCTTAGACTCAGACCTAGAATCCTTTCCTTATAGTATTGACAGAATAAGATTGATTTAGAAACACCGATTGTTAGTACCATGTGTTGCATCTCTATTTTCATACTGGTAAATAAAACGAGAGAGGTATCGAGCTTTTGGACAAGTTGTTCTAGCTTTTGATGTGTTTTAGAAAGGTTAGTAGTCAAGAGAGCTCTTCTGATGATTGCTTTATACTCTCCCACCATTTGCTGCAATAATTGCAAAATCTAGCTGTGGAACGTGAGGTTTTAACCCATATTTTATAGGTCACAAATGGGCTCTAAAAACACTGTAGTGTTGCAGTTTCATCTAGAGATAATTATTGGACATCTAGAGATAATTATTGGATAATGCCAGTAGTAAATTATTTGCTGCTCATACATTTCCTAATATTCACTACCTGCAGGTAGTTATTTCACCATTTTAAAGAGAAAGTACATTTGAGACTCCGCTATGAAGTTTCAAAACTGGGCATACAATGAGCAAACTATTACCCCTCACCCTACGTACTCAAAGTAGCCATGTCATTGCACATGCTCGGTTAGGATCCCGCTATCTCCTTAAATCTCCTTAAGTGCTGCGGAAGCAAAGTGATATGCTTTTTGCACTATTTATTTGGCACAGCTTTTGGGAGTCATCTCACCCAACTTCCAGCATCACCAATGAACAGCAGAGCCAGTCACTGCTCCCCACCTCCAGCCTCCCTTTCAGTCAGTGCAGAAAAACAGGAACTTTGCAGAGTATGATTCTTCTGAAGAAGTTTAAACGTCTCCTTTAGAGTGAAGGAAACCATGCCCTGGATATACATGTATGTCTCCCTCAAACACATGGGAAGTTTGGGACTCAAAAAATTGTTCTATTATTTCAGTTGTGTTGTTCAGATGACTCCTAGCTGGTGTGATAACAAAGGACACAAACCTTTTCTGCTCTGTAGTAGAGGTCAAAGGCTGAAAGAGAGACTATTAAATCATTTCAACAGCCCAGGCATGAATTTAAATTTCATTTTAGTAATATTGAGTGAAAAAATAACGGGAGGGTTACCATGCAGCTCTTTCAGAAATTCACTTGATTCACTTGGCAAGAATTGATACTAACCATTTTACTACAGACTAATCAACTTCACACATAACTCGCATTCATGATAGATTAATTTTATCTATTTGCTTGTCCATTACAGAGAGCTCAAACCACCTTTTCCAATTAAAATTAGAACCAGTTGAACCAATCCCAGTTGTTTCCACACTACCACACACCCATATCCCTCCTGCAAGAGTCCTTTTAAGGTCAGCTAAATTAAATGACAAATTTAATGGCAAATTACCTTAATCGCCAAATCACTCTTTAGCTCCAAGAAGGTAAAACTGGAAAGAAAAATACACAGCAGCACTTTCTCTAGTGATTAAATGTGTTACTACCTGTACTGTGCAAGTCCCATATGAAGTTGGTACTACTGCTGACAAAATAGCTTATATGTCATCTCCAGAAGAGCTAACATATCCTTGACTGAGGTATTCAACACAAATGTGAGTGAACGTGGTCTGCAGATATCTTTTGATGTCTTATCATCTTTGGTAATACTCTCTGGGTTCTCCATTTAGGCAAAAGAGGAAGTAAAAGAAAACTTTCTCTTACTGCTTTATGTTTTTGCATCAGGAACCCAAATTCTTCCAAAATATAAGAAAAAAAAAATCCTGTCACATCATATAAATCTTCAAAACAAAAAATATTTAGTAAGAGTGACTGAGTCAGCCTAACAAAACTACTCGATCTTCATGACTATGTCCAAAGGAATTCCCTTCTGCAGAAACCAGTAAAAGTGAGTAGGTATTCAGAATGTCTGGAGTGCAGTTATCATTCCTGGAGACCTGCAAAAAAAGAAGCAAGCCCTAAGCCCATGGGAACTCCGTGTCTGTAGCTCCTTTTTGGTTTGAATCCCTTCTTCACCTGGAAGAGGGGTGAAGGCCTCCTTCCCCTCCTTCGCACAGGGTGGTGCGGGAGAGGATGCCTTCTCCTGCCGCGGGGGACCCTGCCATGCGGAGGGGACTCGTCAGAGCTGTGCCTGGGAGCTCACCAGTCGCGCTCGCACGGTACCCGTGTTAGCTAGTGCCATCAGCATCGCTTTCATGAGTGCTTAAGTCATCCCCAATATTTTTAAAAGCCTTGTCATTGTTTCTCAAGCAGATAAAAGCTTTGTTGCATCTCAGGCTACTGATGCTGCCTTCTTCATGAGTTAGGTGATGTTAAACACCACTAAAAATTGATAAAGAATCAAATTGCTGCCTAATTTACAAACTAAAAGTCAACTGACGCTGCATTAAAAGGCTGATCAGCTTTCAAAATTATTGCAGCATGCTTCCTTTTTTTTAGATCATTTTAAGTCTTTGAAATGTCAGATGCAGTGATCTATCTGAGCTGCAAAAGTGGAGGAACGTACACAAGAATGTCATCCGCTTGGAAAAGACTTGAAAGCAACCGAACATGGATTCATTACTGAACTCACACCTATTCTGCATAAAATTCATGAAGAACCGTGTAAGCAGCCAGCCTCAGCTCAGGTACTCAATTGCTTTAACTTTTGAGAGGAATACCTGCCTTTTAGCTGAGGTGCCGTTCAGGCAAGCAGGAAAGCCAGGGTCATGGTTCGTGTCCCTGCCTGCACTTGCTCTTGCTGCAGGTCATGAACCAGCTTCTCCAGCCCCTCCTCATAGATTTCTGAGGCAAATATGAAGCTATATATGGTTGCATATTTTCAGCTGAGAACCTAAAGCTAGTCTACTCAGGCCATGCTCACGTTCTGTTAAGAGAGTTGAGCTCCTGCTGCAGAAAGTCTCTGTCAATTGAGCATGTAAATCTATATATATATGTAGATAGGAAGTGAGTATATGAAATTCTGGGATTTAGGACTTTATGGAAAATTACTTCCTATGTATAGCAGAGGAATTCCATGAAAGTTTCCACTGACTTTGTGGGGAATTTCTTCAAAGACTCTGGCTGCTACTGGTTTTATTGCAGAGGCTCATGCTGTTCAGTACTAAACAGGTTAACTCCATGTCCCCACCTGATTACTGAACAACGCAGGAAGCTGGGAGGAAAAATGAACCAGAAATACATTGGAGTGGAAGAGTAGAGTATTTAAAAGTCCTTGAGCGTAGAGAAGGAATTTTAAAAAGATATAATACAACATACAATTTGTTTCTTTCAAAGCTGCTTGAAGAATGAGAGTATTGATCAGTCTCACAGAATTCAGGTAGATCACTAGTTTCCCCCAGTGATTGCTAAAAACGTGTAAACTAGAATTGAATGATGTGAGGATGGATAAAGAATTCTTTCAAGTCTGAAAATATGTGTTCATCATCAGTAAAACTTTTTATTAAATGTAATTAATAGATTAAAAATATAAAGTTTATTATATTATTACTAATAGACAGAAAAGTTATATTAAGGTTCTTAAGACTTAACACCAGCAAAGCACTTAAGTGTCTGCTTAAATCCTAGTGAAGTCCTAGGGTTGAAACCCTGGCATGTTAAACTTGAACGTGTGCATGTCTGAACATAGGTCTCCATGTGAACCTGATTTCAATTATTTTTTCAAGAGCTGCAATTATATTAGAAAGCAACAAATTTAGTGGATGTGTGGTTTTGGTCCCAGTGTGCTACTATCAATAAAAGTTTACCAGAAGCAATTGTCTCAAGAGACTAGAAAGTGAAATATTTTTGGAGGCATCTCCAAATAAAACTTTATAATTAGCAACCATTATCTCAAATGTCTAGAATAAAAGATTCATTAGCATTAGATTTAAATTAAACAAAACAAAAAATCTCACCAACAGTTGCTCTCTCTAAACTTAAGTTTTGAAATGAAAACTATTTTATGCATAATTTTGAGCTATTGGAATTTCCTGTGTTCATAACCAAGACTGTTTCTGCTTTTGCCCAATAGCAAATGTATACAGGTTTTATTCTGGCAGGAAATTACTTGATACCACTAACTTCTCCATCATGCCTCAGATGTCCAGTTTTCAATACGACCTGGTAGATTAACTAGCATGGACATTCATGTTGAACTTTTTTTTTTCTAGTGCTGCTTTTAGGGGTGAAGACATGAGAACTGGACACACTCTCCAGCTGCCCCGTCACTAAGCATGAAAGCTCATGGCATGGCTTTTGTGGTATAACTTTGCTCTTAAATCCTTTCCTCGTGGTCTCAATTAATGGATGCCTTCTTTCTTGCAATTTTGACTCAAGCTATTTTATTTGCTTATGCCCAAATATATGTTGCTGAAATGCGTAGTCTGTGTCTTTTACACCTTATTATTACATCCTTAATGTCAGCAATATTTTCTGAGAGCAACTGGTCAGTTTTCAATCCGTTTAATACTGGCTCTACACTGCTTCTTTATAGCATTAACTTTTTCATTTGCATGTCACATGATGTATATTCAAGTATTATGCAGAAACCCAACCATCAGTAAAGTTTAGGAAAAACTTTAGCAAACTTCTAATGTGGTCGAAAGACAACAATGATTTTTTTTTATTTTTCCATAAAGTCACGAGAATATCTGAAATTAACATTACTATTATACTTTCATTCTTTATCACTTGTCTCCCACCCAGCCATTCTGCAGGAGAATTTTCAAGCTAAATGGCCTACAGTGATCCAAGCTCAACATGTTTATTGCCACATTTTTTTCCTGTGGTTGTTCTTTCATAGAGTCTTTCAAGCTAAAGGAAAGCAACAAGCATTAATCATCAAGCAAAAGCCATGAATGAATGATATAGAAATGACTGCATTGGTTTCAACCACAAGTGGTCATGTTTCTGTCCTTGCTTTTGTGTATATTTTACCTTTTTAAGTAAAAGAATTTGAATGAAATGTGCTGATACCTTTTCTTTTTCAAATGTTCAGACAGTTCAACACTAGTGAGTGAAATCAAGTAGAAGTGCAGTGCCATACAAAAGATGGCATCATCCAGCTATTTTAAATAAATTTCTTAGCTGGGTAGGTGACAAGAGCAGGGTGCTTATACACATACATATATGTATACATACACATACAGCTATTTTTGCCTTTGCTTCTTCTCTCATTTCAGAAGAATCCGGCTGCTGCTCATTTATACAAATACAAAAAGTTACTGTTAGTTTCCCAGTGCGCACAGAAACTGAGATTATTTTTGCTAAATCCTCCAAACACCAGGAAATGATAGATATTCACTGCTGTAGAGAGGAAATGATAGCATTCAATTTTGCTGGTAAGACAGTATGCTAGTAGATGCATCATTTTCACTTTAAGAAGTTCAGAATCGGGAATAGCATGCGGTCGATGTTGATGGATGCAGATTCATACTTGTAATGCTGAAAGTCTATTTTTAAATTTCCATTGCTTTCAGCCTGCTGAACTCTTTCTTATTTTATGCAGTGTAGAAGGAATGAAAGACAGAAAACAATAGCTTTTTAGGGGGAGGAAAGGCAGGAATACATTAGATTTGGCACTTACTTTCATAGAAATGCAAGTACAAAAGCACGTTTCACTCTGAAATTCGCAGCCACTGTTACCAAACTGTTCATCAGCTCTAACTTGTGTCCAGGTTTGCAGCAGCAGGGCCTTTCTGCTCTCTTCGCAGCTCAGGTCTTCCCGAGGAGGAGCCTTTTCTCCCTACGAGCACCAGACCGATCTTGCTCCTGCCTTGCAGGAGCAGGAGCGGTGGAGAACTGAAGTGTGCAACGTTTCTGAATGAGGCGCTGGATCTATTTGGGAATGTTGGAAGAAGCGTGTGGAGGAACTCACGCGGCAGCTTCCCCATAGCTCAGCTAGAGCCAGTCAAGCATTTGACACGGTGCTATTGGAAACGAGGCTTCATTAGTTCTGGTGCTCATGGAACTACTTGTTTTTAATTAAATTACTAAGTGAGGGATTACGTGCAGGGGCAGCGCTGATACTGTAATTGCTTCCAGTGATGAAATTCAAACTTCAAGCCATGAGCGGCTGTAGCGCAAATGGATCCCTTATCTGGGCAGAAAGCAAAGGCTGCAGCCACACAAGCTGCAGGAACAGTTTTACCTACAGGGAAAGGGCTGTTCTGACATCAGCGTCATGATTATTCTGTGACCTTTTCAAATAAACATGAATCATAACATTGCATGAGTTGTACACAAATTAAACTTGTATAATAACAGTGAATCAGTCTTCTCTGGTTGTAATCCAAGCATACATGATCTTAAGTACCCATTTTAATATATTTTTCTATTTTAGCTTATTTTGACAGAGTGTTGTCATACATATAAAGGTTTTTCTCCATAATCATCTGTTAAAAAGTCTCCAGTAAAAGAAAGTTGGACCTGGGGTTTGATTCTTTTGGTTCACAGAGCACTGATGCCATAAATCATGTCTGCACGGTATAAGGATACAAGGTTAAAGTTCTTACAGAACTAATGTAACTTAAAATGCAGTTGATGATGTTGAAACTAAAGAAGAACCTGCCTTCAAGTCTCATAACCACATTTCTTTTGCAACAATTAGATTAAAAAGCAGTGAAATAGTACTGGTATTAGAGGAACTGTATGACATTAAGAGCATAGTGGTTGCACACTTGTGAAGGAAAAATACATGAAAACAACTTTTAGGATTGAAATTGAATTTTAAGTTGCAGCTGCTTAAACAAATGGCTATTTGACACAGTCCCCTTCTTATGATTGTTCAGCAGGACACAGATTTTCCTTGAAAGGCCTGGCCCCACCTCAGCCTGTTCCTTTAAGGATGGCTGGTGATACTCGTTAAGTGAAGAGCTCATCAAGACACTAGTCTGTGCTGGGTTATTCAATATAAACCTGGTATCCCTCTGTACAGAGGAGCACAGAGAGACAGGGGCAGGTGGGAAAGCCCAAATAATGTAGTTTTCCAAATACTGGAGACCTCCGGATTAACCATGGCCTAAAGGTGCTGACGTTCAGAGGCATCTCAAGAGTGAGCCTGGTTTGTGTTCATTCATATTGCAGTCACCCGCTGCTGTTTCTTTTACTAAACTCTTCCTTTCCACCATATCTATATCCATATTTTATTTGAAAAGAGAGAACTAGCAACTTGTTTCATTAGAATATGAAAAGTTCTCTTTTTTGTGTGTGTGTGTAAAGTTTGTCCAAGTTTAGAAGTACCCTTAGACAAGCTGTAAGAAATACCCCTATAAACTACACTGCTTGTTTCTTTATAGCATACCTGTAACATCGCTCTATTACTGCAGTGTAAGTCTCTTGGAATAGAAATAGTGTGTATAGCACCTGCAGCTCCCAATTGTTTTAGTATATAGTATTTAGTATTTATATTTAGTATCAGCTCATTTTCCTTTTTAATTAGTTGTGGGTTTTTTTAATTTATTTTTTATTCAGGTGTAAGGCAGACTTTATTATGTAATATGTTTTATTATTACTCTTCCAGCCTCCGCTTCAAAGGTCCCCGAGGCCTCTCTCTCTACCATTTGACTATTTGCAATGCATCAAAGTAACCATCGGCTGCCTGTCCTTTTTAGCATCTAATTACACTTTGTAAGGGCTTGATTACCAAAATGCATTAAACAATAATTAGATAAGGATAATTTACATCTAAACTATAAAGTTGAAAAGAACAATATAACTGGTAATTGGCCTTGACCAAAGTAAATAATGTCCTCTTTTTTTATTTACATTTGGTTTTCCCCATAAACTGCCTACTGGGTTGCATGGAAGTAAGAGGCTAGCAAAAATCTGAATCCCCATCCATCAGTATTAATCTCACACTTTACTGAGGCCCCATCCATTTATCTTTCCGACACAAATTAGAAATTCAAGAGTTTTAACAAATGAGCCTGCAAATGTAAACTTATTAGGCCATATATTTTTACTACACACTGTGCAGTGCCCTCCACAAAGCTGTCCCTTCAGAGAGTGTTTTCCTATTTTGTGTTATTGATGGCAGCTAACTAATCACATTTTTAATGTTGTCTTTGGGGAGGGCTGTTTGAGTGAATGTGCAAACTAAACTACCCAGAATAAATCTACCTTATTAAATGCTTGAAATTATGTGTCTTTTACGATAAAGAAACTCTCGAGCATTGTTACATTTGCTAACCTTCTTTTTGCAGAAATCAAAAGGCTGGGATTAATTAAAATCATACATCAAAACAGAGGTTTGTACAGAATGTGTCTGCATGTGAGAGGACGGCCAAGAAAAATTGGTTAATTGGCCTCTTCATCCCTATTCTTTTTCTCTCCATCGAAATATCTTTAAAATTCTTTTTAAACTAGCCTCTTTTTTTAGCTAAATGTTGTAATTAGCTAGGTTCTCATAGAATTTATTAGTAAATGGATCAAACAGGACCCTACTTCTGCACTCATCACAAGAGTTTGTCAAAACTTAGGTGTAACAGAGACCCAATGGACAAAGCATTTCAGATTTTATAAAACCCAACTATTTTGCTGATAATTATTTCGGTAAATTTTTAAGTGATATATTTAGCCTTCTGTCTGCTTTTTTTTTTCTAGGCACACTTCTAAAAATCTCTCGTTTTCAATTTTTGCAGTTTTAGAGAAGACGGGGAGAGAAAGGTCTGATCTGAATTTCATAGGTTTTACTACAAGATCTTATCTAACACATTTCAATACACATAGATAAACAGCTTGCACCAAAGATGCTGTTTTATCTCATCATTTTTAGTGTTTAACAAAATGATGTAATTACTTCAGGCCACTTTATTACTTTACTAAAAGGCAAGTTAAATCATTTTTACCAATGAACAGTAGAAATGCTAATTGTCCTGTTATTGCTCCCTTCCCAGCAGCAAATACAAACACGGATGATACCTAGATTCTCATCATCTTTAAAAATTACCGTGTTGTCTGTTGCCAAGATTTGAGCAGTCTAAGAGAGCTGGTTTGGTTTGACTGAGACTTATAGGACGGCTTAAAGCAGTACATTTCATTAGCGACTCCCACTGAAAACGCAGAGACCATTTTCTGAATCTCAGACATGCAGGAAAAGAAAATTGAGGAGTAATGATTTTGTCTTTTTCATTAATGGAAATATTAAACATACTTACCAATTTAAAGAAAGGATGATATTTTTACAAAACAAAGCATGGGATTCAGTTCAATTTGCTTTAGATCTATAACAGAGTTGAAATCTGCTTCTGAATTAGTCAACATTTAAAATCAATTTTCATTTATAGCAGTTTCGGTAGTTTCATGGAAATCTTTACACCTAACACTACTTTAAAAAACAAAATAGTTCTTCATATTAACCCAAGTGGAAATGGAATCCTGGGAAAAGGACAAGACTGAGTCTGTGAAAGTTGTGCCAATTTTGTTCAAGTTTTCTCTATTCTTGCTCAAATATTTCAGTTTGTGTGATGGACCGGTTAGGCGGTTCTTCTTTATTAGCTGGATTCTATGGGACTCAGTAATTGATAAATTATCTAAACTATTTTATATCACTTGTATGTTCATACTATATGTGATCTTGCAGCTCTTGCCACGAGCACTTTTATGAGATACAAACACATTTTTAGCAAAATGTTTGAAATTATGTTTTATGTTTTTTGTTTGTTTGTTTGTTTTAAACACTTGTCGTACCAAAGCACAGTAGTATGGCACTATCATCGTATTAAAAATATCCAGCAGAATTTCTGAGTAGCGTGTGTTCTGCCATTTCAATACAATACATATCCTATAAAAAGCACTCTATAAATAGCACTGTAATGCATTGGAAATTACAAATATTAATGAAACCCTATGGCTTGTGCTCTAGAAGAGGTCAGGCAAGATGAACGTGATAGTCCCATCTGGCTTTACAATGTAGGAATTTCCAATACTAAGAGGTATTTTTTAACTACTCTCAGCATGAGTTGCCTTATTACTTATCAGAAAAGAGGGGAAAAGTAACTTTATTCATGCTTATACAGTAGGTCAACACATTTTATCCACAGGGTATACAAGTTTCCTTTATGTCCTTCCAGACATTTTAACATATCGCTTTCTCTACAGATACTCTATGGATATCATATCATATGGCTTCTCTAGCATACTGATGAAGTTACTTACAATTTGAAGCAAAATCAAAAGCAAATCAATGTAAGTTAATTTATTCTAACATCCAACCTAAGGACTGAGCTGAGAAGAAACACAGGTGGACCTGGGAAAATGAGCAAATCCTCATGAATTACACAAAGGAAGGAGATTGTTATTAATCAAACATTAGCAGATATGTAGCTGAAGTATAAATGGCCAGTGTATACTTTATTACAGCTGAAGGAATATGACGATACATTTTCCACTAAATTTTAACACTTTTCGTGCCCTCTCTCTGTTGCATTTCTTCAACTTGTCCAGCAAAACATTTTTATTGTTGAGGGTACTTAAGGAAACATGACCTGAAGAAACTGCAATGTAGTTTCTGAAGTTGTAAATCAGTCATTTACAACAGGACCCCTATCTGAGGGACTTCATGTTCACATTCACTCAAGAGTCAGATAATCTCACTGAAGAATGATCCTGCTCCCAAATTCTAGCATCCTATTTTTCCTTTGCAAAAGCTGCTTTTTAGTTCTTTTGTCTCAAATAGTTAGGCTGCAAATTTGCTCAAGAGCTATTTCATTCTGTGGCCATTCCTTTCTATTCTCCTTTTCTTGCTCTGCTTCAGAATAAACCCAAGAAGATACATAACTCAATTCAGAGACAGGCAAAGTATTTAAAACAAGACACTAGGATTTTTATTTTTCGAATGAATGCTAAAAGTCCAAGATTTAAAATCAAATTCCACATATCAATAAAGATAGAAACACAGCAAGATAGTTACATCTTGTTTGTTTTTGTTTGTTACGATCTGAGAAAAAGATGGTGACTTCGCCCCATTCATGAACATGTATCTTCCTGTCACCAATAAGATCCACATATTGCCTGGGACATTATTCTTAAAGCTATAGTCAAAGGAGATTGGCATAATTCTTTTAGCTGACCTAAATATTCATTCCAGCTCTGATATCAGCTTGAGATTTCCATGTCAAATTGTCTCATGATAAGAAAAAAGTTTATCAATAGATATTAATCCCACTGTTGAGGAAGAAGATAGCGATGGAAATATTATTGTTCTCTTGATATGAAGGAAAGGGTATGGAAGACAAGAGTTATTCTCCTCAACAGATGAATCTTCTTCTGCCTCTTCAATCACAATGACATCTTAGGGCATTTTGGTTACCAGGAGTTAGTTTGAAATTTCGAAAGAGCTAGAAAGGTCTATAAGATACACTCTGCAACATTTTTCTGCAAGTTACTGCGACTAATCCAAATCATATAACAGTGTTCAGGGCATCAGAAATCCACCTTTTTTGTTCCAGGCTTTCCTATATTGGGTACAAGAGCAGCTACTTCAGATTTTTTCAGAGCTAAATCTGTGGGCAAAGCAGTTGCAGTTTGCCAAGTAGAATAACTTTGTTTTGTTAGCTAACTCATTTCTTGAGTTTTCTTTGCTTCTCAGTTTGATGTTCTAGACCCGAAATGATCATGACTCTTCCAAACATTTTAGCATTTCTGTTTTCCAAATACTTTATTTTGCAAATATGATTTGTGTAATTAATATTCATTGGTAAATTCAAGAAAGAGGGCAGGAAAGGAGGTCAGCTCTTGAAAACTGCTCGTGAGGAAGGACATAAAATAGTATGATGTGAAATAAGGATGTGAAGAAGCAAACAAGCAAGCAAAACCTATTGGGTAAGAGTTATTTCTCTAGCCACATTTTTAAAGACTGTAGAATTTGGTAGTAACAACGAAGAAAAGGGCAAAACTTAATAAGAGCCAGGGGACAGTGATCTCTGGCACTCAGAGCTCTGAGTATCTCAAACACCTGCAGACAAACACATCAGACCCTACATAGCAGACCCTGCATGTCAAAGCCCATATCAAAGTCTGGCCTGCTGAGCCTGGTAAAATGAAGGATAAGAAGAGAAATAACCTGTGCCTAAGAGGAAGGGCACTTCAGGGAGGTTTCCCCTTTAACAACAAAACTGGAGAAAATAAAATGGATTCTCATATTTGCATTAAAAAAACATATTTCAATTATGAGTTGACAAAATGGTGACAAAATATTTTTTTCATTCTCAAACTACTATCTTGATATGCCAGTTCAGCCAGCAAAATACAATTATTTGTATACTTCTATATGTCAACTTTCTTACCAGGCTGTTTTTAGAGGCTTTTAAATGCTCCTTGTAATTTCTATCTGCTCTGTGCATGTTATCCACCTTCTTCAATGATGACAGTTCTGAGCATTCAGAGGAGGACCACGGTAGATAACAAAGCGTTGGAGGATTTGGATACGTGAATGGTAATTTCTGTACTTTTGTGTAGACTGTGTGGCTGGACGACCCCTTCCCCTCTCTACCGCCCTAAACAATAAAGGGACATGAGATTTGATTCTTTTGATGGATTTTGAGATTCCTTTCTGAGCAGTGCATGTAAATTACACAAGTTACAAGAAGGTGCTTTGAAATGGAGGCATGCCCAACAGCAGGTAAAAGCACACTTGGAAATTTATCAAAAACCAGAATTTTGAAAAATTGCTAAAATTCACAGCCACATCATTCACGAACTTCCACACCAATTCAAAAAGGGCTATTAATTGCAAATGAATAAAGATTCTGGGTAGTGACTGCTACAAACTGACTAGAAATAAGAACACTCCTCTTTACTGTTCTCTTTTGAGAAGAAAATCCTTATGTCTTCATTTTGAAATAAAACACATTGCTTCTATACTGAATCAAAAGGAGAGGTATTTTCAGGGTTTACGGAAGGACGAGGAAAAATGGCAAAATTCAAAGGCGTAGACCAGTAATAGACTGCAAAATCAATTTAAGAAGTGCAAGTGCAGTTGTCTTTCCCAGGTTTTTAATTATGTGTTTGTTTGCCATGGTGGCCTAATTTAGTCAAGTAGATGAGCCAACATTAAAAGCTGGTAGGAGAGGTAAGTAATCCCCAGGGCGGGCTGCTTGTGCGGAGAGTTTAAAAGCTACATGTACAGAAGCAGAAGCCAACGCAAATTTGAGAAGGGGGTCCGCATGATAAACAGTGAAAAGCCAGCAAATCAAATTTTTCACAATTAGTTGAACAACAACTGTGACAGGTTCAGCGCTTAGCATTTTCATTTGTGTGCTCAAATTTGGTTATCCGTCCTCTTTTATGCAAATGTGATGTGACAGGAGAAGCTGGGAGCACTCAAGCAGGCCGATCACTCACAACAGGGGCTGGGGCTGTGCAGCTGAGAGGCCTGGATTAAATGGACTGAGCGCTGATGGATAAATGACACAAGCCACGCTGAAAGCCTCATGAAGTGATTTAAAACTTCGAGGAGACGATGCCCGGGACATAGATTAGACTTTATCCTCAAATGTAAAAATGGAGGAGAGAAAAAACATCAACTTCCACCACTAAGTAACAGTGCCACTGAATCTAAGATGCTGGCTGCCTCTTAGAATACAAAAGTTAGGAAAACTACCTCTAATCATTTCTTAGGCATATCCGTGTAGCCACACCACTCACTCCAGTGTTTTCTTGTCTGCGTTGGAGACCTGATTAAAGCTGATTAAGTAATTAAGGTATTCACACTACTTTGACTGATGGGAACGTGCCTGATGAAATATGCGTGCAGTCACAGGGAAGATTTTCACTACGTATGTGCACGTAATTTGGCAACAAAAAATATCTCATTGATGAATTTTCAGTTGCAGAGGGTATAATAATTAAGGTGATGAATTGTACCAGAAAGCACACTTGAAGAGATAAAGGAGGAATTATCTGTGTATAAGCCCCCCTCCCCTTTGACAGTTCACAGGAACCTGCAATATTACTGGCAGGTTTACAAGAAAAATATCAGGGCACTGACGAAGCACCACTGATTCAAGCATTAGATTTGCACTAGGTTCATTCTGAAGATGGTTGCTAATACTTAGAGGAAGGATAGTTCAAGAAGCCCCCAATGACAAGCAATTTTGAATACAATGTATTGTATTGAATTCAACAGAATTTGTTTTCCAACCTCAAGGTATTTATTCACTTTCTTTATAATGAGGTTTCTTCTGACCCTATTCTCATGAGACCGCCATGTATTTTACTCTTCTCTCAAATCCAATAGCTGCCACCCTTTTGCATTTTTGAAAGCTAATTGCCACTTCTATGCTAGCAAAAAGCACCAGGAATTAGGGGGGAAAAAAACATTCTTTCTCTTTTAGTCATTGGCTGTGCTTCATTCACTGCTAGAAAGCAGGGACTTCTTGCAGAGTAACATTGCCTCGTGTCTCTCTGACTTTTCGTAGAACAGACTCTTTTCAAAACCTCAGCCTACTTTCGGAGCTAGACCACACCACCTGCTACTGGCAGTTTTTGAAGATATCATGCAACTGGAGCGATCTCTGTTAGTAAAATATAGAGGTCAGGCATATATTCCTGGCTGCTGGAACTTGATTGTCAATACTGTTAAACTGTTGGGCCCCAGCACCGTGGAGACCTGGATCAGCTGGAGACCATTCCCAGTAGGGAATAGGGATGTGGTTGTCCTGTTTTGGAGCTTAATAACCTGCATGAGAGTTGTTCCATGCCAGTTGGCTTCAGCATCAGAGAACACTGTAGTCCCAGCTATGTTTAATTTACTAGTATTGATGTAGACTAAGAGGCTGAGTACCAACATTCAGACAGGGAACAAGACACTGAAATAACCTACGTCTCCAGTGAGTTCTGCTAAAAGCAGGAGCTACAAAGACGTGCTGAAATGTGATACTGCGGGACAGGCAGCACACTAAACCACAGCACGGCTATAGGACATCAAGGCATGCAGAAGTCATCACTCTACCACCTAGCAAAATCAAGGTGCTGAAGACAGGAGCAGTTTCAGTAGCAAGACCTTTCTTTTTTAACTTTTCTTCCGTGGTTCTTTGGGTTGTTGGGATAGAAACCCAAGTCATAACCAATCATTTGTCCTATAAATATTTGCTGTAAAAATTCATAAGGACTTGGGGTTTCTACATGATTTAAAATTTCACTTAGCATCTTTGTAAACAAAATTACAGAAGTTATGCTGAGGAATCCTAATAAGAGTCCCATAATTAGCAATAGAGGAGACTACTCATTTTTTTGCTTGACTATTTGGAAGGAAAGAAAATGTTGAGATCTCCAAAATGCAATGCTCATTTTCACATTATATATTTTAGTACATTACAATACTCATTTTGCATATACACTGTATTTGGTTATGGCATTTGGTCACACTTGAAGTTTTGTGTATGTTTCACCTAAAGCTTTGAGACTTTTGTCAACTGGATAATGGACCCATGGAGATTCATGTTGGACCCATATTTCATGTTGAGTCCCTTTTTAATTGTCTGGCTTTAGAAAGCCTTCAAGGAAACGTAACTTCTCCCAGATAAACACAGGACTCGGTATGGCTCCCGACACTCCCAAGGACTTAGCTCAGTTCCCAATCTTTCCGTAAAAGGAAAGACAAGATGGGGTCAATGACTCTTCAGAAAGACGGAGCTGTGTGAAAGGAGGCAGCCACTGAAACGCTCTGCGTTACATTACAGAGGCGCCCCGTCCTAGCAGTTCAGCTGACATACGCAGCTCTGAATAAAATGGAGTTTAGACCCAGTAGAGTTTAGCCTTGCACTCTCCTCCAGTCTCTGCTCCACCTCATCACCATTCATTTTCCAATCTGAAACAATCATCTACCGGTTAAATTGTTTGCGTAACTGCTGCTTCATTTGTTCACTTGGCCGGCAGGGTTAACAGCTTAGTAACAGCCAAGATCTATTACGTGACCTGTTTAAACTCCCTATCTTGCTTTAACAAACAGGTGTGACCATGTCAACACTATTAATCGGGAGAGGACAGTGATCCTTCAAAACAGCAACCAGCCAACCACACAGCCTTCTTTAGAGGTATTCACACTAAGCAACACACAGTTCAACACGGAATTGAGAGGGAAGCACCACACCAAGGTGTATCTAGACTGTGAGGTGCCTTGGTGCTGTTGCAGAGCTCCACCTGAAAGCCTCTGTGAAGCCACACAAAATAACCAGTGTTCCTTTGGCCTATTTTGTGAATTTGGCAGTATTTTCCA